>OX243818.1:34295293-34642793 GCA_945859605.1 Lumbricus rubellus | reverse complement strand
CGTTGCGGTGAATGATAGTGACTTTTCAGAAAAAGTTGTTTTTCTCGGTTTTGTGTCGAATGGACTTAAACAGGTATTGGAATTAGGCCCTTCAATTATATTGGCCAAATAATTATGTTATAGGCCTATTGAAACAAATAAAGAGGTAGACGAAGGAAACACCGAAGATGCTAGAAGAGGATTTTGTCTGTCAAAATCTACAGATGAAAAGTGATTTTATGTTCTATTCAAAGTGTAAATATTAATAAATGCAAAATATCCTCCGACAATCAGTTGTTTCCTTTCTTCGTCGTAAAACAATGTATCCGGCATAAATCTTTTCTTTTCATTTTCTTCTTCGACTTCTTCGTCTACCTCTTTATTTGTTTGACAGATAATTCGACTCCATCTGAGATCGGAATCAAAGAGAATGACCTTCTCGCCATTTCTGTCGGCCACAAACACTTGGTCGTCTGAACCGAGTGACAGCTTAACAGGATTTTTCAATCTCTGTTTTTCATTTGAAGGAATAAAACGGCGTACCATTTGTCCATCCCTGTTTAACTCGCTTATAAGCCAAATCCTGTCCGTACTTCCCTCACTTGACCCACTCTCCTTCACGTCCTCTCCCTTCTTCCCATCCTCCCCTAAGGTCGACTTTGCTTCTCTTGACTCACTCTCCCCCTTCTCCATCTCTTTCGTGCCCTCGTCATCTTTCTGCTTCTCTCCCTCATATGACCTTTGATCTCCAACCTTCTCCTTCTTCTCTTCTATCTCCTCCGCCTCTTTCTTTTCTTCCGGCTTTCTCTTACTTGAGTCGTGAAGAATGATGACATTTCCGATAGATGTTTCCACTGCATGCTGTGGATGGTTGATGTCTCTTGGTAAATCAATTGTTCGAAGATGCTTTGCGTCTGATTCGTAAATCATCAGAGTGAACAATGTATGACAGTAAAACAACAATTGACCATCACTTGACGCTGACATGATGACTGACTTTTCATCATCGGACTTTAATTTCATGATTTTATGTTGGTCATCTGTTTCTCTTGTTATCTTCCAAACGTTTCTGTCGTACACGTCGTGGACGAAGAGACAATTTTCTTTTTCGCTGGATCCTATGTTGGTGGGATTTAAAATCTCTCTTATTTCGATTTTTCTCTGAAGACGAAATGGATGTCGATCCTCAAAAACACAAATTCCAGGCGGATTAGGATAAGAGAATTGGCCATGGAGAACGTAGATTTCATTTTGCAATTTCGTCACTCCACGCACATTTTCATGTCTTCCGATGTTGATTCTTTCAGTCAAACTGACAGACGCCGGACATACGACTGAAACAATACATAATATTGTAACTGCACAAGTGACTGGGTATAATAAATATTTTATTTACTTATCTCCAATCTTTTACCACAATTCACTGCTAATATCCATTTGCTCATTCATTAAGTGCGTTGGGACTACTCAGAGGCGCTTCAATCCCCAGTGCGGTCAAAGAAAACTCTTACGATGAGAAAGAAATACACGAGTGGGTAGCCGATTCGCGTATAAATAGCCTAAGAGATTTGTTCTTTATAAAGAAATCGTTCTAAAAAATATTATGCTAAGAAGGGAATGTCACATTTGCAATAGGACGGCAGTTTGTATGATTATCTATGTCAAGTCCATCTCATTTCAAGATTGGAAGGAGGATAGACAGCTTCTGCGACAAAGGCAGATGAACTTCGTGATTTGTATGGCGTCGTTGTTCAGCCGATGCCGAAGTATAGGAACCTGTGCTTGAGTTCAAATGGCAGTCGTAGGCCTACGATTGTCTTAAATACCCCAGATATGGCGCATGTATGATGTAGGCCTAGACAAGTACAAATGCACATGTTGTTAATAACTTAACTACAAGCTGCAATGATTTCGCATTCACTTTTAGTAGGTCTGGAATTTCATTTAAACTCTTATGGTTCATTTCAGTTCTGTACAAACTTACCAACTGTTTTCTTGAATTTATTTCTATCAATGATGATCACTTTCGATTGCATGATTTCAGGTGGAATATCAGCCAGACCGCATAAGACGTCTCTCATCTGATCCGATTCATACAGCGTTTGAATATATTGAAGTGCTGCTTGTGAATGACACCAGATCCAAACGACCACAGTCTGTCTGTGTAGTTGAGAGTTGAGGATTTCTACGCCTTCATCCTTCAGCTGATTGATGAGTTTATCCGTTCGAAGTGACCATGGCATGGCTTTGCTTCCAATGTCTTTGACTTTTTTATGAATAAATCGCTGTGTTTCCATGGACGTTGCTTGCTTTGCTTCACGCACTTCAACTTTTATCACGACTGAAAGTGAAAACGACGACAATTAAGTAAGCTTATCGTTCTAATTTTCCCACAAGCAATTGAAGGCTAGTTTGTCTGTAGAAATTTAGTCTAACGAAGTAAATGGTAATGTTCTCCTGACGGAATTCTGCATACAAAGAAAATTTAATTGTCATGCGAAAACCGAGCAGTTGATAAACAGGCGCACTCTTTGGAGTTAGCATGTTATTTTGTGGTTTGTTTATATGCTAAATTTAATCGCTTTGATGCAGACTAAGGAAAGCGATAATTCCCGCAATGTCCAATGTAGCCTATGATTAAAACGCGCAACATCTTGAGTTAGGCCTTATTCGGATGGCTTGCGCAAAGATAATTATGACCAAGCAAAGATGATTAGGCCTATAAGTTTCATCTAGTAGGATCAACATAGACTATAGACCGATTCTTATGATTAGACTATAGGCCTAATAATCTTATAATTGAGTCCAATATTTACAGTTTGAAAGAAAGATTGTTTGTCGAGAGACATAAGAAAACAGTTTTACTCTGAACCTCCTCCGTTTTCAAGAACCTTCGCCAGTGTGTTCTGTTTGGTTCTTTGAAGACATTTGACGAAATCTGAAAACTTCGTCTGGTTGAAGTCGCTCAACAAATAAACAACTTTGTCGCTTTTTCTTCGGTTTGAATGTTGGCGTTTAAATAATTGGTTCTCTTCCTCCGTTATACACTTGCAACGCAACATCGAATCAACCAATTCATTGCTCGGATCAAGATTTTCTTTGAGAAAATTCCAGTTTTGTCTAATGATTGCAGATCTTCTCGTCGATTTTATATTTAAATCTGCAATAAATCAACGGCATGGCCGTTTCAATCTTTTTAAAATCATACCATTGGTAAACTACATGTAGCCTATGTTAGGTTAGGCCTAGTATGACTTCAGCAGCGACATTTTATTTTGCAAGCATGCCTAGTTGGTGATTAATTTTTAACCGGCGTTATCTTACACAAGACTAGGCTATACCTATAGCAGAGACCTACGTTTTTGCATAAACGAATACAGTTCCATAAAGACAAGTAGTCTACTGCTACGGCAGCCGCTTGGGGCAGCACAGAACTATCATGTTTTGAATCCTTAACTAAAGGATATCAGGGTCAGAGTTCCCTATATGCAGAGAAGTACGGGGGGATAAACTAGCTCACTTACCTACCAACTCACGGAGAAGGCCTAACTAAGAATGACAACTCTAGATTGTGTTTTCATATAAAATATTATTATTATCTCAGCACAGTCAGATCCGAACATGATATATCTATCATTTGCATGTATAAGTCTACGACGTAACACTTTAACCAGCTAGGCCTATAATCCTAGTTTGGCCTAAGTGACACCGTTCTTATCTTAAAACCCCAGAACAGACTATCCTACTTAATTGCTTGCTAGACCGCTACAGAGGGCTGAGACTAAGGGATGAATCGATATGGATCCTGCATTCTAACTGCAACTGTTTTATTCCTAACTATTAAGCTCTTGACATGTACAGTGTTGTGCACCCAACTTAACCTAACCCAACCCAACTCAACTTAACCCAACTCTCCTGTATCCAGGCTGGAAGCCACCCGCGCAGATTTCTCGTTGGCATCGTCTTATATATTTCACCGATCTGTATAGTATGCAGTTGCCATCCAATAATATCTTGCATCTCTGCGCGATCGGCGTCCCGGGCACGGCCTTCCTAGAAGTGGAGCCAATGAAATGAGTGCCTGTGTGTGCGTGCCTCGCCATGATTGACGGAATGTATTCATATAATTATGTCGTATGTCCTGTGCTCAAGTCATGTATCCTTATCTATATCTATCTCTGTATATGACTATGAATTGTCTTCATTACACCTTCCCACTATGCAGAAGATCCAACAATGTCCTCATTGTTCTAGTGTATGAATTAAGTGTGTGAATTTAAGGTCCCGTCCAAAATTTTGCCTTAGATAGGAACGGTGTGGTTACATGAATACATTCTAATAATAAGCACAACCACAAAAGCACAACATCAATCGCTAAGTCCCTACAATATGACTTACGCATTTGTATAACTTTAGCCTAGTTAAAAGTCCATTCACTTTAGTACATTATCAATGACCGTTAAAGTGTCCGTGAGAGATAAAAATGTGTTTACAAATACAATCGTTCTGATTTGAGTTCGATCGTCAAGATGATATTCAACAATATATAGTTTAAATGTCTTTGCAAACGTTGAACTCTCTTAATATAATATAATTGAGTTCAGGCAAATCGAAACTACTAAACAGAGATTCAATCATATAAATGTTCAACAATAGTTCACTAGAATCCATACAATTGAGATTTGTTAACATAACTGTTCAAGACCAGTGTACTCGAATATGTCGCATTTAAATACACAAATATGAATGTTCATTACTAAACAGTATCTGAGAAATGAAAAAAATGTAGAAATAAGTTATCTTAAAATGGATGCATAACTTATTCAACTGAAATAAATAGACAAAGTTATTTCGTACAACTCGTGACGTGTTAGCTTGGAAAACAAAATAGACGTGTAATTCTTCTAACTTGCTAGAGTACACACAGTGCAAATATAACTTCGTCCATGCAAACATTCCCAGTACTTGTGAATTGATGCCATAACTTGTAATTACTTCTGTCTAGACAAGGTTAAAAATTCACGAAATGCTGACAAATGCTTAGTATGCCTTTTCTTGCAATAGACCCTGTATTCACTATCCATGTCAATCCTTGTTGTAGTTCTTGCCTTAGACTCTTAGTTGCCGTAATGATGGTAATTAATCTGCTGCTGCACTTTATGAAGAGAGGATGCGGATATCATTGGACTTGAAACTTGTGGCGGTAATTTGTGAATCGTTCGAGATTGCCCAGTATAATGCCCACTCATAATCATCAAAAACGTGATCAAATCTGTCTTTAAGGCGAGGACTGATTTTACAGACTGCAATGATACATCTTACCAACGTCATAACTTCCAATAGGTCTACGGAATACTCTACATAGCCTATGTACATGTAACTTGTTAAGTGCCTTGTGCTCATTCTCGCGCATTCACATTGTCAACTTACCCGACAAAACATATCGTCGCAAAAATACTCGTGTGACTCTTACAATAATAATTATAAAAAATGCGAATAATAAACTCGTAATGCGTAACTGGGGTAGCATCGTCCCATGTTAGCGTAACTGCGTGTCCGAGGAAGAATGTCTCGCGACCGCTTAACTCTGCGTAGGCCAACGGAGTCTGTGCCTCCCGTGATAACCTATAAAAAATCCTTAGAGTCTTATGTCACACTTGAATGCTTGAAATCAAAACGCTTTATCAGACATTTGACTGAACGCAACCGCGCAGCATAAACTCTTGGCACCTCAACTTAGTCTACAACATACAGAAAGAAATAACTCGGTTTGTGCAATCTTGTCTCTCATTTGATGAACGTACTTCAATGTTCGGTTATAGAGCATCTCTCAAAATCTCAAAATTTCCAAGCCTCAACCTCAAAATCTCTAGAGCGTGTAGATGTATAGCTCACTCCAATATATGAATGGTTAACTTGGCAGCCATAATAGAGTTGATCGAATAGATAACGGCAACATAAATAACAACGATTTGTAAGCGCAGAGATTTGTCAGCGATGAAATAGGTCTATATTCATTATAGTCTAGTTGTCAATGCAGGAGGAAAACTAATCTTCTGAAGCTAAAATCGAAAACTGAAACATTTCTATTTGACATGAAATTATAATAGGTCTTTGTCTTATGCGGTAACCTTAGCTCAATTCTGTTTCAAAGGTGAAATGAAATCGTGCTAAAACAATAGGCTTGTTACATGTAAGCTTTTGTCATGCACTATAAATCAAAACCACTTAAATGCATAGGTAAATAGCCACAACATCAAAACAATCTGTCACGAAGCAAAACAGTAGCTTAATTGATAATATGCGTAATTAATACGGTACAACGGCATTTGAAATAATAAGACTACATTTAATATAAATATTCCTTTCGCTGCTGAGACGTGTAGGACTCAGCTTAGTAGACTTCCTTCCGTAGGCTACATAGATAAATAATAAAAGCGTGAAATAAAAAATGTCCCATCGGCGTCCCGGGCACGGCCTTCCTAGAAGTGGAGCCAATGAAATGAGTGCCTGTGTGTGCGTGCCTCGCCATGATTGACGGAATGTATTCATATAATTATGTCGTATGTCCTGTGCTCAAGTCATGTATCCTTATCTATATCTATCTCTGTATATGACTATGAATTGTCTTCATTACAGAACCACCGTAAATTTGTGTCTGGGAACTCGCTGTGGAAACGATGTTTAGTTTGTTCAAGCTAAATCTACCAGCACACCAATACAATTGCATTGAATTTATGCTTATTGCTCAACCAATGATAAGCAAGCTAGTTCTATATATATATTGTAATAATGCAAAGAAGAACCTTGACTGTCTTCATTAGGAGCCAGGTAGATGTACATGTACACAACGTAGATCAGTCGTGATTGTCATCGGGTTGTACTAAATAAATAGTTTGTAGATGCTTAAAATTGCTCAAATTATATTTTTTAATTTTACGGATAATGATGTTCAGATATTGTCTACCCCTAAAAATTAGACCAAACAGAGCACATCCTTGGTTTTTCGCTCATATGACAAGAATGTAGGCCTACTGCTCGCAATTCATTGTCTCAGAAAATGGTTTCTTCAAAAATATGCTCTGAAATGAAGGAACTTCCTACATATCACTTTTCTTGTTTTGATAGATAATTCTCGAAACAAATTTGATATGATTTATGTATTAGAAAGCAGTCTACCTTTGAGCCGCTGTCGAATTCGTCCCTTAAATCTTTGTTTTTCTATTCGACGAAACCACCAGGAGTCGACTGAAGCCCAAGATTTGAGAACATCTAGGCTAATTGTCCGAGGCGTGTCGAGTAACTCGTTGACCAATGCACAAGTGAATATTGCAGAATGATGTCCAACAACTCCAGTGGAAGTTCATACAACTGTAAAACCAATTAACTGTCCTTCAGAAATCCAGAATGCACAGAAACCATGCAATTACCATGAATATAAATACTTTGAGCATTCTTCAATGACGAATTAACTCCGCCGCTGGTTGCACTCTACCAGTTCCAGTCCCAAGCCCAGATAAAGGAGGAGGGCGTCGCTAATGGTCTTTGTTAGTGAAGTCTGCTGTCCTTGTTTATTCTGTTTATATCTGAATAGGCTCTAAAAACTCGTCTCATTTAATTGACTTCTTGACAATTTGCCTGTCCCAGCTAAACTAGGTGCTGAGCCATCTATCTTATATGACTCTACGGAAACATATTTCATATAGGCTTACTTGGATCCGTAAACAAATTAGGTTGATATGGTTTGCGATTTGAATCCCATGCTCTGTTAATTATTAAATTCAGGAAAATGTTAGCCTATGTTTGCCAAAATTAATGTCTTACTTCAATTATAGTTTCACAATCCTACCGTTGTCTTCGAAGGCTGCTGGTCATTTTCTGATTCTAAATATAAAATACAGCTAGGCCTATTTTATTTTTCAAATGCAAAATATTGAGCTTCATTATCAAAGGTGGATGTATTGCCTGCTTTGGACTTCAACCAAGTTTGCATAACAATACAGACCAAAATATTAATCTAGAAAAAGGTCTACGTACCTTACCTTTTAATGTGGTGCATCCTCTATAATCGTGCCTGTGTCGGGAGCGCAAGTGTTTATCTTGAAAGAACGCTATGTAAATGCCATAGATAAGTAAATTGGACGTCACTGCTACCTTCCCTTGCAAAGAATGTCTCAATCTTTTGGTCATGGCTATAACGTACAAGTGTATTCAACATGCCATCTGCAAAACTTGCTCGCCTGCTTTCAGCAAAGGCCATCGTATGATCGTAGCAAAAGTCGAGATGCATGATGTCTTTAGACTACATGTATATCGGTTGCCTGTGAGTTAGGCAAGACGCAGGACATTAACATTTAATGTGCGGCTACCAAATGCTGGGTGGTTCATCAAGAAACCATCATTATTCACAGCTTGGATGAGCTTCAGTGCGGTTACGTGTAGATGGCCGACAGTGTGACCACCTCTGCAGATTTTTGTTCTAAACGTTGAGTAAGAGACGGGTCATACGATGAAATAATTATGTCGTTCAGCTCAGCATATATAGTCCAATCATGGCTTGGAATACTGCAAGTGTAGGCCTATCTTTGCACGGCTGCCAAAGTTCCGGTTGCGCTAGAGCTATAATCCGTTCATAATCCTAGTGTCCCAGTCGTATCCAACAAGCCAAAATATTTAGACCTAGCCTACATGCACATGTAGGCTATCTACGACTAATTAATGCGAGTACACTACACTGGCTTGCTGTTACTGAGCGCATGACCTTTGAGACCATCCTGGAGACAACTGCAAATGATGGCACTGGATACACAATGATGCTCTGTGTTCTAGTCTCGCACCCGGCAATCGTTATGCCATGTTTTAAAATGCACTGCATCAAGCGTCCTCAAACGTACATAGTTATTCTGTTTAATGCATAGGGACCTACATACATGTATAATTATAATTATTGAATAAGCTTACACATAATATTATGTGCACATGGACCTACATACATACATAAACATCGAACTAATTGCACATCTAAAGCCTAAAGGAATTGCATGCGATAATTGACTTAAAACGCATTTCCTAATTCAGCCTAGCAAACATCAAAATTACCTGAAGACTAAAAATATTGCCTCTTGCACTTACCGATAACAACTTGAGTTCTTAGCACGAATCCAATCTGTTCGGTGTTCAGATGTTTTGCTTGCCACCATTCGACACTATCACTACCGTACAAAGAAACATTGAAAATAACAAATCGCATTTAACTGATAAACTTCTCTTTATTAAGAAATCGTATTAACTTGATGCTGGAGTGAACAACACATCGGCTGTTACTCTGACAAGACAACAAACCCCAACTATACCGTCTTTCCACAGTCTTTCCAGTGTGGCGATTTGATTAATAGTAGATCGTTATATATATTAATCATCCAAATCAATATTATTATTTTGTTTTTCTTACATTATTTGCAGGAATCTAGGGCCAAAGTATTATTATTTGTCACATTCGTACAAAACAATCCAATTATGCTGCGCAACTGTGAGTGAAAGTCGTCCAAGATCTTTACAAAATAACCATTTCGGGAATACCAGAACCTGTCTGTGTTACAATCGACTATCACGTCTCACAAAAAAGAAACCTACTTTTACATAAATTTATGAATTTGTAGATTGAAAAAAACTGTCAATATTGTCTGCAGTTGAAGAGATACTCACCAGATGTCAGCAGGTGGAATTGTTTCCATTTTGTCTCCTCTTTTAAACGTAAGCGTTTGTGCATCGACCTCTGAGTTGTAAGTTTCTTCAAATTCAGTCGACGTAAGATCTTCCAGTCTCTCATCTATTGCATCCTGGCGTTTCTGTTCTGCTACATGCAGCTTTTCTGACATTTTGCCTTTTAGATGAATGTTCTGATCTGTTGAATTCTTCATTAAACCTACTTCTTTTCCCATTTTGATTCCATTTCTGCTTAAACATAATATTCCTTCGCTTTTGTTTAGATCTTTGTTACTCAGTTTATTTGCACTTTCCATGAATTCCACATGCCTTCGGCCCCTTATAACTTTTTCCAGTTCGATTCTCTCACTGTAGTCCATATTGCTTGGGTCAAAGTCACGAATTCCAATAAGGCTGCCTTTCGCTGAAACAGGAACCAAACTTGAAACAGCTTGATACATGCAATACGCATCCATGACAATGAATAAACGCATGCAGGTGAATGAATGTGCGAATACATGTATTCACACATCTGTACATTAGTTGGCTATGCATCTTTGCATATGAACATTGAGTTGTTGAGCCTTGATGAAAACCAAGATCTAAAATGTTACAGTTTATTACATTTTCTGCGTGATCATTTCAATTTGTAGCATAATAATTACAGAAACAAAGAAATTAAGAATACCGTAAATGTCTACTTTGGTGTATACCCGACTCTCACTTAAAGTTGAATCAGTTAAAACATCCGCCAGATCTCAAAACACAATGCGGACTCACCTTTGGAAATTACAAAGACGCGATTTTCTGGTATGAAACCTTTCCTTCCGCTTTCCAAATGCCTCACCTTCCACCATCTGACCTTATAGCTGCAAAAACATTCAATCAAGCGTTTTTTAAAAGCCAGAAATCTCTGTTTATTGTTAAACGCGAGAGATATTTGTCACATGAACATAAATATTCTTGCAGTTGGACATAGGCTAATAATGTATTTTGGTCAACTTCTGAAGTCTCTTACCGATTACTCTAAGTCTAAATTATATTATCGGCATTTGCGCCATATTTTACAGTCTTACAAAATTATAGGCCTACCGCTTTAATTAAACTCTCGTTTGTCTATGATAATGGAAATATTTACTCGATGGGTGAAGGAAAAATTATCTCCATTTCATCTTCTCGATTAAACGGAATTGTTTCTGAGTAAGAAAAGTCGATCAGTCGTCTGGACATTAGAATATTTTCCAGTTCCTTTCTTTCGTTGTATTTCATCTGTATGGGGCTGAAGTCACGAATTGCGCGTAATATCATTTTGTCTAAAGAAATCAACACAAACTAAACTTAACCGTCATGCTACCAAGCTTTTTAAAACATGAACTACTAGAGGTGGTGTTGGTGTTCTGTGTTGATTTGAGATATCATATAATTTGTTACTGTGAAAACATGTATATGGGATTATGGGTTTAGCATTCATTTCCAAACCAAATATTATAATTAATTTGAAAGCATATGAATAGGCCTACACCACGAAATCATGCTATATTTAACATGGTAGCCCATCCATTCCACAAAACGTGTACTTGCTTCATCAACAAGCATGATGATGATTATATCGTTTCATCCCTTCGCCTTCATCTCTTTAAATTTTGAATTCATATTCTTAGTCCAATTCTCTAAAATTGTTTGAAAAAAACGTTTAGCATGATATGTTATCAGGCATTAGAGATATTTGAAAAATAGTTTGGCTTACTCTTTTTAACCACGGTGTATACGTCAGCATGCAGTGCAAATGTTTTGCCAGATACGCAGCTGTTGCTCGCACATTGATTATCGACATGTAGGCCTATAATGGGCGTGTTAAATTCATCGATCTGACCTTTATACAAACCTAGGCAATCCAAGCTCTTACTGAGCTGCTCAAGTAGTCTGCCTCTATCTAGGTCTTATAAAGGCGTTTCGTGAGTGTAAGCGAACAACGCAAATCGTGCAAGAAGCAACCTATTTAACAGATCCAATGATAAAATCGATTGTAACTGTACGCTTACTTAGCATGTAAATTTCTCACACCGGTGCATAATGCAGTCTTTATTCTATGACGCAGAGAAACGAAAACAAACCGCAATCAGCCGAAATACAAACAACCTGGGAGCAATTTGCAAAAGCAGTCTTTATCCCAAGAAGAAATTTAATTACATGAGCGATTGGACGAGCATAAGAAAGGATAGTGAGATACAAAGGTCAGTGAACGAAAATATGACAGCTCATAGCCACCGAAACTAATGACCTGCAGGATTTTTTGCGAATAGGGGATGTTAAGAGAGCGCTTTTCATATGATGATGACGCGGTTTTACCAACTGAGGAGAAACATTGTGCACACTAGAAGATTCACAAAACAACGAAAGTGTTCGTTTATCAATAATTAAGGTCTGTCCTAGTTTCTAGTACGGCCAGAGAACGGCAATAATATGTGACATCGGCCTTCGAAACCCGTCGTATGAAGGGCCCTAGATATTGCGCTAGATGCCGAAATAGGCGAGAGGGGTCAAGAACGCAGTTTATTCCTCAGTTCAGCAAATGACTGTAAATTCGCCCTAATTTGCGATGTAGTGAACCGATTTTGATGCCGTTTGCGTTATCTGATTCAGAATATATGCCTCTAATGCCCAGAACAATTGCAGAATAATAACTTAGTAGGTTCAGTAGACTTGGATTACACAAATTTTCAGTAACTTTTTGATTGGTTTTCTCGCTATAAACTAATGAAAGAATCAAACGAGCCTAACTTCAGTTAGAAGAAAGATATTTTCATTCTGTTAAAAGCATTTTAGAGCTTGTTCATTGTAGCATATGACTAAATCAAAAGGTCATATTCCAACATGTGACGGGTTTTGATCCCCTATGTCACATATTATTCTTTGACCTCATTCAATGATGACAACGTGAGTAAAACGACTTATCCCAAGTTGTGTGACTGCATGACTAAAGGTCTGTGCTTGCGAGTATGATAATAATTATTATGGTAGTTCACGCTGCCTGAAAATGACAAAATATAGGCCTAATCATGATTACGTTACCAAAAGCATACACGAGAGCGCTGTATTTCATTGTACCCTCACCGTCCCGTATAAAAATATAGCTAGCACAGTCAAACTCGACAGCAACGATCTCTTAGTCAGTATTTCAGCTAGCTGCTCCTGAGTTGGTTGGTCATGTGCGCTCAAATTGTGACATGACGGTCATGGACGTCGCCCAAGCACCTACGTGTAGCGTATTTCTAATAATTATGAGCGCTGTCTTGCAAAACTTATTAGCTAACAATAATGACCTATCCAGCATATCCTACTAGGTTAAGAGCCTTTGCACCTTAAAAACTGCATGCAAGTAAGAAAGCAAACATATTCTTTATTGAATCGCCTGCAAGCCCACCGTAGTTACTATAGGAATCATAGGGCTACAAGAAAAAAATCATAATTATAAATAATGAGCTAATAATCAACAGACGCCTTCGGAGCTGTGGGAGAGACAGAGATGGGATGCTGTATGAACAGTAATAACGTCATTAAATTGTTGAATGACATTCGTTACAAAATAACATCGTGTATTATGTCAGAATAAGTGTATATCACAATTGCGCGAACGAGGACGGAGTGAATAGGTTGCATTGCGTAGTGGTACAACTCACTCGATTTCAGACTTGTAAATTACATACATGTAGATATTCGAATACCGTCTCAATCGTATTCAGATTTCAGTAGAATAGAGAACAAGGAACGACCGATTATAACCTTCTTCACCCGATGTCTTTAGCAGTCTGAAGCCTTTTTTTGACTGTTAGAAGACGTTGGTAATAGGCCTATACAGATAGGCCTATAGGCCAACTCGACTGCGCTCTGTAGCCTATTATAGCAGAAGAATGCATTGTGAATCGGCAGAACCATCGTATAACCTCTCATGGGCTGACGGTAGACGTCATTAATTTTATTAGGAAATAGGTCAAATATTTACTCTAGGCCTAAAGAACCACCAGCACCTATAAATTAATCGGCTGTTATTGTCAACGGCCTCCGCGCGTCAGCATATATAGGGCACAATAGTAGGCTGCAATCATAATTACTATTGCTCTCACATGCGTTTTTGAACTTTGTGCTTGACACGAAACACAATTATTAAGCTGGCTCCTGTTATCAACTATGGACTAGAGCAACCTTTGGCAGCAAGTCTGCCGATCACCTATTATAACCGATCATCTGGAGGATAGGTGAAACATAATTATATGCGTGCAGCGCTGCTAAATTACGATAGCGCTATAATAACGACTATTGTTATGTATCGATTGCATCGTGTTCTATAGCCTATGCCAGAGGTCTCAAACTCAAGTCATCGTGTGGGCCAAATTTGAAAATTTACATCGTGTCGCGGGCCGCAACATGAAATTATGTATTGCAAGCATGGGCGCCCACACATAGGGGCAAAGGGGGGGGGGCACTTGCCCCCCCCCCTGGAAAAGTGACACTTATTTTTCTAACTACTACTTTTGAGTTTTTAACAAATTTCTTCGCATTAAAACACTAATGATACCAATGATACACACAGTGAAAGTCTTAAATTTATGTTTGGAAATCTCTATGGAAATAAATATATTTAGTGCCCTTCATGGACCTACTTTTTAACATCTACTTTTGGATTTTTAGAAAATATTTGCACTTAGGAAACAATTGGTATTAAAAATAATACACAAAACGAAACTGAGAAATTTGCATTAAGAAGCCTCTTTGAAAAAATACCCGTGTTTTTAATTTCCAGCGCTGTATTTCATGCTCTTGTCACTGAAAAATTCAACCGTGACCATCGTAAAATTTTTTACCCCCTCCTGCAAAATTCTCTGCGGGCGCCCATGCTTGCAAGTTAAACTATTTGTATGGAGTGAGGGTTACAACTTACAATGCTGTAATAATGATATTATAATCCTGTAAAATTACCTATATATAAAATTATGTTAATATTATACTTTCTGTGTAACCATAATGGTACTATACACAAAATTGAAAACTCAGAGTCACAAAGATAGGGCCTATGAAGAGCATCAATAGCACATTTAGTAAGCCTAATAGGTTTACGGTTACCTAGGCCTACAACTAAACTTGTAGCATCTTTAAATGTTAAAGTATTAAACAGAGGCGTAGCGACCGCCCTCCGTACCCTCCGACCGAAGGGGGCCCCGCGCAAAGAAGGGGCCCCTTAAAAGTGTCAAAAAATGAAAGGTGTGACTATGACACAACCCGTGAGGATTTTACTGACAAAACCGTGAAGTAAATACAGAATACAAAACATGTACATTGTAGGCCTATGTATATTTATAACATGAACCCTGTATGTTGCATAAAATAGGCTAAATGCCGCATCCCGGTGTCTGCATTGTAAGGGGCCCGCCGGCCCGGACATTATGTTCGGAGGGGGCCACGTCCATTGTTGCTACGGCCCTGGTATTATAGAGTGAATAGTGTCAGAGGTGATCAGGTATGATTAGCGATACACATCATTTGACGTTTCCCGACTATGAGAACATCATTGTTTAGTTTTATCTTTTGAGATGCGAAGAATCAGAGTAAGCTTATAGGCCTAAAGCTTCCACATATTCATCCGCAACTGTCAGGCGTGTCATTTGAGATTTATTAATCTTCATTAATTAATTAAAAAGTCGGTAACATAATAATTATTATGTAGGTAATGCCAAATATCGAAATTAGCGTGTTGCAGTATACTGCAGGTGCAGATTTTGGAATTTTTCTTGTAGTAGAAAAGTGTAGAATACCGGAATATCAACCTCATTGTAGGCTTACTTCTGCTTCAGCCTATTACATTGAAGGCCCACTGTAACGCTATAACAAGTGCACATACAAACAAAACTTTATCTGCATATCTTCTGTTGCAGATCGAGTAGGCTATCCAGAGCAAAACTTAGAAGAAAACAACTGTTTGAACCTTGGTTCAAATCGCAAAAAAACAGCAGAATTTGATTTTTAACCAATTTCTTTCTTTAAATGTTAAAAAACCAATAAAAAACCAGATGGCTCTCGCGGGCCGCATTATTCGGGTCCGCGGGCCGCATGCGGCCCGCGGGCCGCGTGTTTGAGACCCCTGGCCTATGCCATAACCTATAAGTCAAGTTCTTTGTATTATCTTGTCCCAGGTTAATTGAAGCGGTTGATTGAATGCTGCAGCGTAGAGTTGATAAGCTTGCGTTTGTAAGAGAGATGCACTCTCTTTAACATTAAACAGATTAAATCTCGCAAGCACAAAGTAATTTCGCCTGGAATTGAATTTGACACAGGGGCATATTTGTGGATAAAAGCATAGAACTTAAGCTTATTATTCAGACCAAGGAAACTTCGTGTGCATCCAAGAGGCCTACGAGATGGTTTAGACCCGATGCACATTTTTATTCACAACATGTTCCACAGATTTTAATAAACTTGGAATTGAAAATTACCAATGTCATTCTTATCCAGTCACGCTTTAATTTTATAGATCAATCGATAACTGCAAGCAGATTGATTTTCTATAAACGATTCCGACTAATATTTAAAACAGCACAACTTTGATCGCATTGTTTATGGAAACACATTTAACATCGCTTCGATAATATTAGGCCTAGGCCCCTATATAAAAATCAGTCACATGTGTAATTTCTTGCAAACTGTAGCTTTAACCAATCTGTAATTTTCTGGTAATTCTGCCGTTTCAAAATTCTGTAATATTTTAAGTCACAATCATGATCAAACATTGATAATGCTACAAATTTCCAAAGCGCAAAGTTTTCTATGGTAGTTGAGCTGTCACAGCATCCTAGTCCCTCGAGACCAGATGGCGCAGCAACACGTCGATCGTCTCTATTCATTGTGTGTTGCATTTGGATGGAGTAGATCGCTGTTGAGAATCGGATATGTTGCATAATATCCGATTCCGCACATCCTTTTGTTTCTGGCCATTAGCATATAGCCATCTCTGCCCCAAGTGGTTCCCAAGCTGCAACATTTCAATACTTGTGCTCAAATATTATCACACGCATCAAGATCATCTCATCTAATTGTCCTTGAACAATAATCAAAGTATAATAATATTATCTGAGGCTGCACAACTCTTTCAGCTATTCTTTGTGTGCAAGGAATAGTTCACAGAGAACGCCCGCTATGAGAAGAGGGCGGTATCATCGAAATGAGAACGAATACGGACAAGGGTCTGAATCTAAATTTCCTGTAAGTCATTTACTAAAAATTGCATTATACCTGTGCCATATAAAGCAATAGCTATAAAAAATCTTCTGAAGAGCAATGCGTTGTAAACTTAGCCACGCATTCAAACGCGAAACTTCATTCGCCACTAAGATGCTTCAGTTACCCTTTTAAGAGATCTAGGTTATAGGCCTATAGAGCCAAAGTTAGAAAATAGAAACAAGTCAAGGAGATCCAAGTTCACCTAATACACTAATCACTCACATGGAAAGAGTTATGGATACGATAGGCTACAAGACAATGAAACTGGAATGTGGATGCAGAGAGAAGAGATTAACGATTAACGATGTGTAGATGCCATTGACGTGTTAGAGAACAGCTGTGAGAGGTTGCACGAAATTGTCTACGAGATAGGCCTACACACATCAGCCAAACATGCTGGTTTGAAAAATAAAACTTGAAAAAGCAGACATAGGCTACTATCGTATGTGGTAAAGAAACAATAGAAAAAGAAATAAAAGTGCAAGATGAGCTAAATGAAAATGTAACAGAATTACTATATTATTTTATAGGCATTCTGTTGACATGGAACAATGATGGCACAAAGGATAGGCTACGAAGGCAAGAATGGCAAATACAAACTTAAGGGAGTCACAGTAGAATTAAGTAACATAATGGAAGACCAAACAAATTAATTACAAAACCAAATTAGACAATGTCATCTTAAGAACGTACTTGTTTAGCACAGCTCTTTATGACTGTGAAACATGGACAATTAAAACGGTGAACCAGAACAAAATACTGTTACAGGAGGATGGAACAATGACGCATTCAAACGCAAATCCTTCTTTGCCGCGAATCCGTCAACAGCTATTTGCGCGCTTGGTAAAACTTGATGTGTTCAATGTGTTCATACCTACTTTTAGACTGTCGTGTGTGCGGTTGCCTACTTGCGTGCGTGCCTTTGTGTGTGCTTGTGTGTGTGGGAGTAGGAGGGAAAGAGACATCTTGTAAAATAGAATAAGGTTTTACATTTATTGAAAATGTGCAGCAGTCACAGAGCAGTTACCTGTTCTTTATCATCCAGTAGTCTTTTCCCGTTGAAGTATCCGTTCCGTATCCTATAACTAACGCTGCGTGGCCTATCGTTCCGTTGCAAGTTTCATCGTCGAAAATTCCTTTTAAGCATAAAAAAAGTTTGAAAAACTGTATCGTAGGCCTATCTATAATAGGCCGACATTGGTCCTTCGTGATATATAGCAAAACGGCAGAGACAAGAGAGAGAGGAAGAGAGAGAGATAGAGAGAGAGAGAGAGAGAGAGAGAGAGAGAGAGAGAGAGAGAGAGAGAGAGAGAGAGAGAGAGAGAGGAAAAGAGACAGACGGACAGACAGGGAAAATGAGACAGACACAGACACAAACAGTCAGAGGCGGAGACAGAGACAAAGATTGGTAAGGAATTAGAAGAGAGATTATATAAACAAAAGAGAGCGAATGGGAGAAGAACGTAAATAGGTAAATAAGGATAGAACGAGAGAGAGAGAGAGAGAGAGAGAGAGATAGAGAGAGAGAGAGAGAGACAGAGACAGAGACAGAGACAGAGACAGAGACAGAGACAGAGAATGAGAATATGAACAGAATCATTTTCTCAATTGTTACAACCAAACACTACCAGTATTTCGTGCATCAAAAATAGGACGCATTGTTGAGTTGCTTTTCTTTCTATCTGAAATAAAATGTTTACACTGTTCATCAACCACACACTGAAGCAAGTGGTTTCTACTTGCCTCCTGCGTAAGACTTGAAAGATTCGCTGACGTAGATGACCACTGACATCGGTCCAAGATCTGCAACGGCTGCCTGCATCTTCACCTCGCCACGAATGATGGCATAAGAATCGCTGGTGGCTGCAACGGCGTTTGGTTGGTATCGACAAGTCCCGCTCTGGGGAATCACAATTCACAACAAAGCATCGAATGCAGCTATTGACTTATAAGTCACTTTTGTCTGTTGATAAGAAGCAGTTAAGACTATCAAGGTTCTAAAACTTAGTCAAATAACCTACTCTATTAATGGATCAGTTGACGTAGTCGATTTGGTCAGTCTCTGAGCCAATAAATAAAGTGTGGGATACTAACAGATCCTTCATATGGATACGATGCTTCAGAATTCATTCCTCCATTGTCTCCGACATATGCGAATGCCTTTCCTGGTGCGCCATCAGTACAACCATTGTTTCCGATGACCCCAGAACAGTCGATCAAATTCTGTTCACTCAGTGTAACAAGTCTGCCAGTTCTACGAACATTCTGCGCCTCAAGAGCGCCCGTCTGAAAAACAAAACATAATAACTAACGCTGTTGATTTAATCGCGTTAACGCGTGCGATTAACGCGTTACAAAATTGCGATCAAAATGTTAACGCATTAATTGTAGCCTACGCGTTAATTAGATCTGATTAAAATGTAATCAGAGGCAGAAAACTCGTTTTATACGGAAAGCATGCATAGGTCCACCGACTTACCGAAGAGAATGCCCAGCACGCTGCACATGGGCCCTGCAAAAATTACAAAAACAGTAACTGATAACACTCATTTAACAAATAGAACGTGTTTAGATGAGGAAACTAGTGTTTAAAATTGAATTTAGTTCAAAGCTCAAACGCATCTGTGACACACTTTGTTCCGAGATTGACTGACTGACTGGCACAAATGCACGGGCCATTTCGTTTTATGTCATGTTTATGTACATGTACAATACCATTAACACAGCGTTATTGTGTAACACAAGCTTGTCCAACCTACGGCCCGCGAGCCATACTCCGGCCGAGATGGTTCATTCGAGCCGCCCAACCTGTCACATTTTTGACATTTTGTTTTTCCGGTAGACTCCAATCATGAAGATAGTTATTCACCAGACAAACTTCTTAAAACGATTTGCACGAATTACGGATGACGGCAGAGGTGTTGAGAGTTGCAGTAGGCATTCGTCTGGGTACTGTGTTATGTGAAAAACATACGTGTAAATGTGGTGTCATAGTAGAACCCTTAGGCCATCACGGATTCTCTTGTCTGAAAGGTGCTGGAAGACAGCAACGACATGCTATGATAAACGACGTGATTTGGTGAGAGTTCACGCGAGCCAAAATACCGGCCATCAAAGAACCCAATGGTCTTTTCAGAACCAATGGCAAAAGACCATACGGAGTTACCATAATACCCTGGTCCAGAGGTCGTTGCTTGGCTTGGGACGTCACCGTGCCGGACCCATTTGCAGCCTCGTACGAACATCTAACATCGCAAAACGCAGGTGCAGCAGAGAAAAACAGCTCGCAATAAGGCCTGCAAATATTCCGCCATCTCACAGTCTCATCACTTCGTTCTTGTGGCCATCGAAACCGGAGGAAGCTGGCACTCCGAGTCCCTGGAATTCGTTCAAGAGCTCGGAGGCAGAATTTTTATATCGACTGGTGACCAGAGGGAGACCTACCATCTGCTCCAGCGCATATCATTCGCGCTCCAAATAGAAAAAATCGTATTGCCCGTGATGGACACTACAGAATCGATCCGACAAGACACAGAGTGAAGCTTAGAACCTGATGTTGAAAAACGATCGTGGAAACTTGTTTGTATATGATTTTGTCAGTTTTTAAATAAATAAATGTATAATAATATAAAATAATAATAATAGTACATCAGCCGAGGCCGAAAGAAGGATCGATGTACACAAGTTCATAAAGTTAATAGCAGTTATGTGTATAATTATGAATGCTTAAACAGATACGTCTTGAGTTCTGATTAAAATGCCTTCAGAGATTGGGTGGTAATAGAAGCACAGTGCATACCTGATCTTTCACTGGAGTAACGTAACCTCGCTCTTTCCAGTTGATGCTTCTTGGAAGCCTTCTTGAAATGTCTTCAGATATTGTCAAATTTGTATTATAAAAGATGGCACCAACGCTAGAACAGGTCGTCGTAACATCAAACTCCGATTGTGTCTACATTGGAAGTACATTAAACATAATAAAAAAGCATTATACTGCTGGGTTCATTGTGCGTCCATCAGTTTTGATATCGTCTGCTACTGTTACACGTTTGAAAATAATGTCATAGATAAGTATTGTATTTCACATCGCTACATTAATTATTTAGTCATATCCTAGTAATATATATATATATATATATATATATATATATATTAGGCCTATGTAGGCTACAATAAATCATTTTGAAATCAAAAGGCCAAAGAGTATTATCTTGTCAAGTTACGATTATAGCTATTAGGAATCCGGAATAGGCTCCCATAAAGTGGTTTAAGCAATTTTATTGATCTGTGTTACAAGACTCTGCACCATGTCATGAAATTGATTGATCCCAAGGTAGTAGCTCGTCAGTCCGTTGTCATAAAGCTTATTGTGAGCCTCGATCTTTTCCAGATTCTCCATAAAGATTTGCTTTCGCAGACTTTCTTCAGAAGCACTTCCATATTTCTTGTCTGAAATTGAAATAGACTTTTCGGAACAACTGAAGCGAAATTCAACAACTAATCGCCAAACAACACGACTCATAGGACACCAAAAATTATTTAGTTGGAATCTTTCCTAAAACATTTCTACAGAGTTCACGCCGTACAGTGACACGAACGACTCAAAACAGGGAGCTCTGCGTAGTAGGCCCTATACCACCAAGCCATCACTTCCATGCTACTATTCATACGCTCTCTCTTGAAAACATAATAGGCCTATGCATAATTATTCGCACGCTAGTCGACATTCGTGGATGCACATTGCACACTAAGGTTACATACACAAACATGCAATCGCATTTGTATAATATTCATTCATTATAGAGATTTATATAGCGTCACTTCATGGCAACTAACCAGGAGCGCTCCTGACCCGTGTATATAGGCTTATCTAATATTTCAGCCAGCAGGGGTAGTTATTGTTGTGTTGATACTATTATCACATAGAAAGTAAATATCATCAACATTATTACCGAATTTCACTTTGAAGTCATCCCACTTTTGATCGATCTCTGCTGATGACTTTTCGCCGTCTTGATGTGCCGCAAATGATGATGTAAGCAGAATCGATGTGATCAGTAGCTTCAGACACATATTGCTTTCCTTTGATGAAAGAAATCGCCATTAATTATGCGAGCGTGAATGCAGATCAATAATAGAACATAGAAAAGCTTACATTACTTATTAGATTGCTTAAGACGAGGTTTGAATTGTAGTTTTAAAAAAGTCGTGGTCAAACGTGTTTTAACGCTGATAATTTTGTGCGTTGCGGCACAAATGGTCAGATACACAGCTATATGAAAACCAAAAAATATTGAATGATGCAAGCACAATCAATCAATCAATCAAATCCGAGTTACGCTGATGAAGAGAATCGGTTACCAAAGACTAAAGGAGAAGGCCCAGCGGAGGGAAGAGTGGCGACATTGGACAGCCGAACCTGCCTAGGGGCAGAGAACCAGAAGAAGAAGATTGAGCAGTCAATATTTCTAGCTAATTGGGGCTATTAGGCCTACAGCTATATAAATATTAGCAATAGCTGGATCAATTATTGGATTTGAATCAAAAAGTCAGAAGATCGACTCTCCGATAAGACTCTCTGAACGTGTCCCACTTTGCAACTTAGAAGGCAAGCCAGAACGTTTTTAATTCATAATTTACCTATTCAACCCATAACAAGACGCTTAAAGGTTTATCAGAAATAAAAACGTTGTCGTCAGAAAAAAAATCTTCAAAGACCGCGGCTATCAAATAATGTGATGCAAAAGCTCATAATTTAGTTATAGCTTACCATTTTGTAGGCCAACTGACGGTTTGGCTTCGATGTTTCAAGACGTACTGAAGGCAGTCTTTGAAACTCACCCTTGAATCAACGCTTTATAACCTACTTTTGCGGTCAGCACGCGTCGCAAAACTGATGCACCGTAGTCTACAAACTACAGACCACACGCAGAAATGTAGAGACCGAGTGCAAAGTGATTACGTTGATGATAAGCCTCGCGTTTTTTTCGTGTTCAGGTTCAGAAAACATGCGTTTGAAATCAATGAGTAATGGCTTATGTCATAACTTGTTGATTTCAAAAAGACAGTTACAGTGGCGCACCTAGGGGGTGCTGGGGGGTGCTTTAGCACCCCCCAGGCTAAAAAGGTGACCCACACAATTTTTCCAAATCCGATGAGTTTTTTTGGTGCGTGGGGGGGGGGGGGGGGTAGGGGTCATTCGGTCTTTAAGATTACACAATCAAGCACGTTCCTTTGGCACTCGCTACTTCGCACCATCTGAGCACCCCCCAGGAAAATTTTCTGGTTGCGCCCCTGGTCAGTTAAATACGACACGGGCTGTTTAATGACCCCCTGAATCCACACGTGCCGTTCTCAATAACGCCATTAACTTGAAGACCAAGTTGGTGAGCTGCTCTCGCTTCTATAACTATGTCAATGTTGTAGACCAAGTTCTTCCTGTAATAATCTTTGTTTCGGTTTTTTTTTTACCTTGCTCCCATTTTGGATTATTGATCATTGTGCACAAGGCCGTAGCCAGGATTTCATTTGGGGGGGGGGGGTGTTTTCAGTGGCGGCCAGGATTTAAGTTTTAAAAATTTTCCATTTTCGTCGTCAAATTTTCTGATGACCTTTTTTTAGTCGTCAACTTCAATTTTTCGGATCGAAATTTAATCTATTATTTCATTTCGGGGGGTGTTTTCATGGCTTTTTCATGGGTTTTTGCATCACGAACTAGAAAATGCAATAGATTTTTTTCTGCATTTTCCTTTTCGGGGGGTGTTCAAACACCCCAAACACCCCCTCCCTGTCTACGGCCTTCATTGTGCATTCACAGACAGTGTGGAGAGAGGTGAGTCTGGGCGGACTGAGGATCAATAGCACAAAACAAAGACTATGAAAATAGGAAAATGGACAATGACTGAAAACATCAAAGTTGGAGAGGATGTGCTGGAGGAGGAGGTGGAACATTTTGCTATCTGTGGAGTCATCATCATCATCATCATCAATATCATAGGGCTCAATGCCCGTTAGAGTCCGACGCCACTCTCTGTCTGAGTCTGTCTCGCGTCATGCTGCCCAGCCTCAACTTGTCCGGTCAGCAGGTCTGCTCCATACCATTAACATCTTGGAGCATCTAGACCACATTGTCCGATTGAAGAGAATCGTGAAAAAGAGGCGTAAAGGACAACGTGGGTCAATGCCCGTTGTGTCCCACGCTCTCTCCCCCGACTCTCTCCACCAGTCTGTCCTGACCGACCTGTGCATGTCTGCTTCACATCATGACACCTTGAAGCATCTGGGTAGCCATGTCACTTGTGTCGTGGTTTTGGCGGATTACAATCGTCTTGGTTTTTTACTGCCAGAGTATCGCCACCCATCTGGCAAACCTTCCTCATTTTGTCCGGGCTTAGGACCGGCACAGGGACTTTGTTGGTTCCCTGTGGCAGAGGATGGATGCAGTTTAACGTCGTGCCCAGGACAATTCTGTGGAGTGTAATTTCAAAAAATGACAGCTGTGAAAAAGAGATTGGAAGGAGATTGGGAAAAGCCAATGCCACATCTGGAAGGTTGAACAACATATGGAGGAACAAAGGACTCAGTCTAGTAACAAAGACAAGATTGTACGGAGCTTTGGTACTGACAATGTTGCTGTATGGGGCAGAGACATGGTCTGTGACAAAAAACCAATTTGAAGAAACTGGAGGCAGCACATCATCGTTGGCTTAGAAGGAGACTGAAGATCACTTGGAGGGACAAGATCAGAAACGAGGAAGTAAGAAGGAGAACATCCAGGGAGAAACTGGAAGAAGACGCGTTTACGTTGACAGTCTGACTATCATCATTAGGGCCTATATAATTATAGTCAGACTATTAAAAACTTCAATTTCTGATTTTACTTGCAGTATTCCAATATCGCACATGCAGCTTTCAAATGAGAATTACAAAAGTATAAAAGACAACTTTTTCTGCAAATGACGCAAGCAAACATATAAAATATTATATAATAATATCACGACATTCCGACATAATACTATTCACCAGGTGGCGCTATTGTGAAATGCCATAAAATCAGTCGATTGAATAATTACACTGCATTTTAAAAAAACCTGTTACAATATTCCACCCGGACCCCACCCTGGACATTCGTGTTCCAAAAATACCTTGATCAGTCAATAATTGTGGAAATGAGATAACTATGGAAATGAGATTTGTATGTGCACTAAGTCTTGTTATAGCGCCCGATCAAGCTCTCGCTACTCAGAGGCGCTCCCGAATGCAGAGCGGACACTGCATCGGAGCAATTGTGAGTGAAAAACTTGCCCAAGGTCCTTGCGCGGTCAGATGAATTCGAACCTCGAAACTTCCGGCTCCAAGGCAACGACGCCACCACTACACCACAGCGCCCCACAAATTGTTATGAGAACATACTTTTGTGGTTCTCCCGCTTTCGTGTGAAGTCGCAATGGTGTGTATCGTTTAAAAAAATTGCATTTTAAGGATTTTAGTATACCTCTTTTTACAACGATTTCCAACCATTCTTTCATGCGACGTGTTACACTGTGATAGTTTGAGGACTATGAAGGTGGCGAAGACTTTGCTGGTGTGGCCTACTAATGGTTGACTTAATTTTTCTCAATTTTGTGTGTGTTATGGTGAGATCGGTTTTGACAGCTAGGCCTCATAAATCTTGAAATGTTGATGCGTATGACGTTGTCAAGACATTTAGCCTATATCTGAAAGTTTGATATAAGCACTTCAACAAGTCGTTAATATCTTACAAACTGACACAGCTTTTGAAGAGCAACCATCAACATAATTATCTGTTGGGTCAAACACCTTTACAAGAAACAGAAATTAATCACGTCTTTGAACACGACCTATTCGAACTTATGGTTCTCCCGATTTTGTGTGAAATCGCAGTGTTGTGCATCGTTTTTAAAAATAGATTTGAAGAGTTTAATATAGCCTACCTATTTTACAAAGTTTGGTTAGCTTTATCCAACCATTCTGTCATGCGGCATGTTGCATTGTGTTAGTTTGAAGACTATGAAGGTGACGAAGACTTTGCTCGTGTGGCCTACTAATGGTTGACTTCATTATTGTCAATACTTTTTTGTGTCATGCTGAGATCGGTTTTGACGTCTAGGCCTCATAAATCTTGAAATGGTAATATGTATGACGTTGTCAAGGCATTTATAATCTGAAAGCTTGATATAAACACGTCAACATGTCGTTAATATCTTACAAACTGACACCGTTTTTGAAGAGCAACTTATCTGTTGGGTCAAACACCTTTGCAAGAAACATAAATCACGTCTTTGAACATGACCTATTCGTACCAGCGAGGCCTCAGTTATGTTCAGTTTTTAATCTAGGCATCTCCAGAGGTAAGTTTCCCCAGAAATGACATTATCCACATACAATTTTGCAAAGTGACCATATATAGTTTTTAATTGCTGTTAGAATTGTGGTATTAGCTTACATGAACATTTACAAGCCTAATAAACCATTAAATTATTTTATGATTAGGCCTATAATGTTTTATTTACTGTTATAACAGGCCTTTTATGAGGCCATCAACCATAATTGGCATATTTGAACAAATACTTTTTGGACAGCTGAAACTGACTGAGATGCGATTTCTTTCCCCCAGAAAAATTCTCAAAGTGATAGGCTAAAAGTTTTTACTTGTTGTTTAGATAATAATGTAGGCAACAATATAGGCCTAGGCCCTACATTAATATTTCTTAAAGTCATCTTCTGGTTTCATTTCTTCATATGAATAGTTTTTTTTGTGCGAAGAAATTTGTTAAACAAATTTTTTAAAAGTAGTATAGCTAAAATGTAGGTTTGTGAAGGGGCGCTGTAAGTCTGTGGAATAAAAGAATGAATAAATAAATAAAAGAATGAATAAAAAAATAAAAGAATGAATAAATAAAGAAACAAAATAAAAAAATTAATTAATGAAAATAGGTGTAAGGTTTCCAGGGTCAAGTTCTCCCTCTAGTTACTTCTTTAGTTTAATAGAAATTTCTAAGCTTCAACGTCAATCGCAGTGACCCGCTTATGACGAGCGCTGCATCAAGTCATAGGGCTGTTCAAATGGTAGTCAGAAAGATGTCCAAGTTCGGTTGCAGAGGCAGAGTAGCTGCTAAGGTGCGTGTCATTTAGGATTGGAAGGCGGAGTTCCCGAGGATCGGATGAGTAAGGGTGTGAATTCTTTTGAGCAGAAGAGGCGTCAACAAGTCCACCGCAGAACCCTCCTTCTTTACCCTGGCTTTGAACGTTGGGGTAGGCTCAGGACACCTCAAGTTCTGAGATTGGTTTCATTCAAACATTTCTTCACAACTTTTTTCTTAATTACGCTCAATCTACTACTAATAAATGTTGGAGTGTTGAAATCAAACCTACCTACATTGATTGAAAGCCATATTAAATTTTATGTAACACATAATCTGATTTTCAAGCGACCTATAGACTACTTTGGACTATGGCCTGCGGACATTAAGTTAAGCCACGTGATAGAACAGGATCCAAAGGGCTTAAATTCCTTTGTATTCTATTCTATCTCGTACGACCAGGGCTGAAAGTGATCCGGATTGGTCCGGGTCTGCGACCCGGCATTGAGTTTCGAGACCTGCTGTTGCCGGGTCTCATCAGGGTCGCAAAACGGTCGTCATGTGCCAAAACCAGGTTAAAAATGGTATGATTTTGGATAATTTTGGACAAATGACTAAAAAATACGTCGTCAGAAAAATTTACTGGGCAAAGGCGTGCTCATCCGCCAAAGTCAGACCCGGCAACTTTTCCAAACCACTTTTAGCTTTGCGTACGACGCCATCTATTCAATCTGTCCATGTATGGACTCTATGGAGATGTAAATTTAAATGAGAAAAGAAGAGAATACAGCCGGGGACGACAGACGAATAGATAGGGGAAAATGACACATCAAGACTCGGAGCTGCTCAAACTGAGGAAAGAAGACACTGAAACAGAGACGAGTGGAGGAGAAACTTCCGAGCGGTTGATCTTTGCCAGTAGGATTAATTATGGCGTTAACAAAAAGAAGAAGATGGATAGATCTAGCTCTTATCGTAAACATGTGCTTCAAGTCAACGAGTTCATGACAGTTAGCCTACTGTCGTCATTAGGCCAACTCACTGATTTCATACGCCAGAACATGATCAGTAGAACTTGAGGATTATCAGCTACGTAAGTCGTTTAATTTGCACTCGACCTGTGCAATGCTGCGTGTGGCCTGTAGAATAAATATGCCAGTTGTCGACGCGTGCTAACCTAAAAAAAGGATAAAGAGTCGATATAAGTGAAAGTTTTCAAAAGTGTCATCAGCAAAAACAGTGCAGAAAACGTCAGAGCCGAAACCTCAGCAAATTAAACCTTCAAAATGGTGAGCTGTATTGAAATTTTTTTTGAATGTTTGCAACAAATTCTCTTTGCCAAATTGAAACGTTCTTGACTGATAATTTTTTATAGGCTATCTCACATTGCCTGTTTTTTTGGAATGCCCGACAATTATTTGACACTAGATGGGGTACCCGCGGTGATGCCCGGGAATTTTATGTAAATAGCCGTGAAGTTATGGCGACGGAATGGATATAGCAAAAAGTTTGGGTTTTCGCGCCCCCACCATGGCAGGCTGCTCGGGAAATTTAGAAATTTAGATTTTTCGTCCCCAAACCCAGGTCCACCCGGCCCTGCGGGGCGGCTTCGCCGCTTATTTGGGGTTCTAGTTGGGATATCCGTTGTTACTCGAAAAATTTAGATTTTTCCCCCAAACTTAGGTCCACCCGCCTCTGCGGGGCGGCGAAGGTTTCAGCTGGGGTATCCGGCGTTGCTCGGAAAATTTAGAATTTTTGTCCCCAAACCCAGGTCCATCCACCTCTGCGGGGCGGCTTGGCCGCCTATTTTGTGGTTTATGTTTTGAAGGTCTTCCGCAATTCTGCTGGTTAAACTCACCGCTCCTCTTATTTACGATATATACTCATTGGCCTAGCTGAGAGCGAGACTAAGCTTTCGTCTTTAATGACGTCACGTCAAAAGCAAAGTCTGTTTGATTTCAAAACATATCATCGGCGTAAGATTATCGGCGTCGTATATAGTGTTAACATGCATGGGGAATTTTTGAAATGTCTATATCTCTGGATCTAAAGTGAATAATGATCTGAAAATAGCGTACTTTGATTTTCCTGGTAAACGTTTATCTTTATGCAATGTTTCAGGTGAGTAGGCTAGCTCATGGAGGCCTGTATAACTAACTGGAGCAAGAGGTTGGCCGAGGTCAAAAGTTTCAATTTCGCAAAGAGGCCCCTGCATTCATCCAGCACTGTAGCAGTCCTGCCTAGGCTCAGGCAGTCTCAGTGTGCATCTGGCTGTGGTCGCACTCAGTTAAGACTATACACTGTGTCCGGAAAAAAAGGGACCCATTTTGTAAATATCAAAATAAATAGTAAATATTCATAGATTTTTACAATTCAAACACCGTTTTTATCCTAACATATTTGTCTAACAATTGTGAAAATATAAAAGTTCTAATCCCAATGATGACGTCATAGTGACATCATTTGCAAAAAAATTCAAATTTAAGCGATAAGTGCACAAAATTATCTCAAATTTCAATATTTTACAGATGTTTTAAGATGTTATTTATCAATAATAAATGTTAGTTCAATTTTATTTTTATATCAGAATTATGTCAGACTGCAATTTGTGCTCAAAGTGTTCACCTTCGAACCCAACGCAAGCTTCAAAACGGTCGCGCTAATAGCCAACAGCAGCATCGATAACCAGCCTATCAAAAACCTCCCAGGCATTAACAATTCGCTCACGTTCTTCAATGTCTCTTTTCCTAGTCTTGTACACCATCTCCTGCAATAGTCTTCAAATTTTCTCGGCCAAAGATCATAGGAGGAATGAAATTCGAAGTCTCCTTAGTCAACAGTTCAATGGTTTAACGAGCTCAGTTAGCTGGAGCGCCATCTTGTTGAAATGTTCATTAATCCTAGTATTCCCGTATATCAGGCACCAATTTTTTTTATAGAGCAGACAATTCCTGTTATGAGCTGCATTTGTTTTCACTCCTGGTTCTATTAAATGGATTTCCGTCTTACTAAGAATCAATAATATTATACCAACCGAAACCATGCATGACTGGCCGGCTAAATGAACTTTTATGGAAATGACGTCATTGTGACGTCATCATTGTTACTGGAACTTATATATTTTCACCAATATTAGACAAATATGTCAGGATTAAAATGCTGTTTGAATTGTAAAAATCGGTGAATGTTTACTATTTATTTTCATATTTACAAAATGGGTCCCTTTTTTTCCGGACACAGTGTATGTAAGAATTCAGTGTCAGTGTCATTCTGTTCTATTATAGTATATGTGGAAGTAGATTTAGATGTCAGTTTAAAGCAAGTGTTTTAGTGTATATAGAATTCTACGTTTACTGTTTAACTCCATTCTGACAATCTTTGGATTATTCGAAAATGGTGAATAAGTGTGCAGGATTTGGCTGTCGAAGTGGCTATCGCGATTGTTCAGGTTTCGGATGTAATGGAGAAAAAATAACATTCCATTCTTTCCCAATCAGTAATGCTGAACTATGTCAGAAATGGGTTCGTGCTAATCCTCGGGAAGGATATACTCTGACCAAACATTCCAGGTTGTGTTCGCTTCATTTCCAGTCAAGTGATTTTATCGAGGAACCACAAGACAAAAATGTTACCAGATGGCCATCAACCAATGATAAAAATATCATATTTTATGTAAGTGGTGCAATGGCAAGATCAGTGGTGCACATCACAAGATGTAGCTACTGCAAACAGGAACTGGTGGATGCGGATGCTTCGCAATCTGTCCAATTGGAAGATGATTTCATTTCCAAACATGGAGCGACTCAATTTCTAGATGACATTAATCGTGGTGGACTCACAAAACCAAGCGAATACACATTCATGTTGGCAGTACATTGTTGGCGAGTATTTGAAGAGATCAATGCATCTTTGACTTTGAAATCTCAGCTCCTAGCTGCCGAATGCCAGCGGTCACTGTTCGTGAAAATCATGGACCGTGCTACTGACAATGACTCCTTAGGACACCCACTTGTAAGTGAAAACTATTGTGTCAAAGGCCATGACCTTAAATCACTCCTTGTGCAGCGTCTGTTTAACTGCTTTGCCAAAAACGCAGTGAGAAAGCTAACAGCTGATGCCAACAAAAGTAATCAACAGCCTGCAAAGCGTAGAAAGATTGCGAAACTGTCTAGTGCTTCCCATGAGTGAACACTGAACACTATCTCATATCGGATGTATGCTACATTTCTGTCCAGACTTATTCAATAATATTAATAATATGTAGAGATTTAAGTGCCATGGATGTCGTAAGCAATCGATTAAAAAAACTGTAGCAACGATTCAGAAGCACTTGGAGCAGGATAAAGTCAGTCAAAAAAGACCTGTGTAAAAAGTTTAGTTTTTAGGTGCTTCTTTAAAGTTATCAGCGATGTGGAGTTTGTGCCATATTTGAGGTGCTGATGAGGTGAAGGATCTCGATGCAGTTGTGGTGCGACAAGTGTTCTTCATATAGGTATTCATACATGTACATTTATTTCATATTCTGTATTTCTCTACTGAAATTTTCGCTTATTACCCGTAGAAATTACTTACAATGTCATAGGTATCTGCAAAACTTTTTGTAATTCTGGTTTAATGTGCTGGTTCGTCTATTAAATTCAGTTGCTTGTGAGTGGCAGTGCCTCTGTGGTGCTTGGTAATTTGATTGCAGTGATAGGTGTTGTGTGTGTGAATGTGGTAGTTGGCTGTGTGATTGCAGTGGCAAGTGGTTATATGTGGTTGTGGTAGGTGGATGAAGTGGCAAGTGGTTGTATATGTTGTGGCAGTTGGTGGTGTGATTACAATGGTAGGTGTTGTGTGTGAATGTGGTAGTGGGTTGTGTGATTGCAGTGGCTAGTGGTTGTATGTGGCTGTGGTTGTTGATAATTTAGATAATCTTCAACGACAAATACAGATACTTTAAGATAGTTAACAGCCAACTTATATTATACTTCTTTTACCCACACTCAAAATTGCTATATATTTGCATGTTTTATCTATCTAAATAAGCAATTTGGTATTCTAGCTTAATGTATTTGTTCATGAACGCCGCTTATAGCCTCACCTGAATGCATAGCGATGCTGCTTAACTACTGCTGCAGTTGGCCTCTTCGCGAAACGGCTGTTTTTACTCTTTCAATCCAGGGATAATATATAGGATTCCTTGGCTAGCTGCAAAACTGTGAGCGTGCATTCTGGACAAACATACCCACACACATCCTTGCCTATATAGATACAGATGACTTAACATCGACAGCTCCTGACTAAGGATCATTTCATTTTGAGTTTCAAAAGGCTAGAATCGGGATCCTGATTAAGCGTATTTCACACAGATATAATACCAGGCAGCCTTTGATGCTTGTTTTTTCTGACGACATCGGTTTTTGTTATGATAATTTTGAAAGGGTCTTATTATAAACTAGCTGAACCCTGCCACGCGTTGCTGTGGCTGAAAAGAGCATCCAACCATCCGTCCCTACCTACATTCGATCTCCCCTTCCCATCACCATCCCCTTTCCCCGCCCACTCCTCCTCCCCTTTCTTCTCTCTCCCTCCCCTCCCCTTCTCCCTCCCCCTCTTCGTCTCCCTCCCTTTTCTCCGTCCCCCCACTTCCCCTCCACGTCCCCCTCCCCCACTACCCCCTCATCTCCACCTCCCTCCCGCTCCCCCTACCTCTATCCTCCCACTCTCTTCCTCTTCCCACCCCTCCCCGCTCAATCACCTCCACTCCCCCTCTACCTCCTCCCGTCCCTTTCCCCTTCCTTCTCCTCAACCTCCCCTGCACCCTACCCTCCTCCCCTTACCAGTCCCGATCCCTCCGCCCTTTCATCTGCCTTCCTGCATCCCTCCTTCCTCCATCCATCCTCTACGCTCTCTCGCCTCCCTCTTCGTTCCGATCCCTCCCCTCCTTTCCTTCCTCACACCGTCTGCGTACGCAACAGGGCCGCTATTTAATGTGTTGAATATCTATTATAGGCCTAAAAAATGTAACGGCGTACGCACGAATCATTCTGACCAAGGATCTGTGAAATTTAAAAATTGCCGTTCGAATAAGCGCCGGTTTGCATAATGCTTTTTTGCTAAAATCTTTTTTAAAAACAACTTTTCACTTCGATTCGACCGATTCCTATTTCAAATTCAACCCGTCCATAATAATGCCTTCGCCGAATTCGGTCACGTTTAAAAATGGTGGTTCCGCAATTTTATGTAGCGCATATTGAAGCCGGAATCGGTCGAATGGAAGTGAAAGTTGTTTTTTTGTTGTAAAATATTTTAGCAAAAAAGCATTATGCAAACCTTCGCCTATTGGAACGTTACGTTTTGCTGCAATTTTGAAAGAAATTCGTCGAGTACTTCCGGAGATCCTTGGTCCCTAAGATGCGAGCTTACGCAGTTACATTTTTATTTATATATAATAATAATAATAATAATAATAATAGATATAATTTATATGTTAAAGCTAAATCGAAACCTAAACCTTACATTCCAGTCATAATAATAATAATAACAATAAATAATAATAATAATAATAATAGTAATAATAATAATAATAAGGGTCTTATTATAAAAGTGTGTGCGACTCAGAGCCGTTTTAACGCCTAGGCACGCGAGGCACGGGCCTAGGGCCCCGCGCAGCCGGGGGGCCCCGCGGCGACCCAAAATAATAAACTATACATCACATAACAAATGAGCAGCATGTTATACGAACTTTGATGTATGTTAAACTAACATATATTTTACACTTTTAATACAAATATTGCCGTGTAAGCAGTGTACTATAACATTAACATATGTAACAAAATGGTATACATGCACATAGAAGGCATGAATGCAATACTCTATATCTAAGACTGAGAGATTGGGCAGAAATCGTATTACGTTCAGTGTTTAATCTAGGTATCTTCATGGGGAGCTCCACCTAAAAGTGACTACCCAGACATTTGATCAAAATTAAGAGCCTAATAGTTTTAGGTTGCCGTTTACATTAGTACTATAGCCTACCCGAGCTCTATAGTAGGCCTACCATGATATTAGATTATATGTGATTGTAATGATAAAATCCACTAATATAATATGATAGGCCTACTATTACAATGAGCATAGCCTAATTTACTGCTAATATTTGTACAAAGACTATTTTTGTACCCGGTAGGCCTACAAATAACACTCAGAGATACCTGGGTATGGCATCATTAGTCTACTACACGGCTTTCCGATTTTGGTAGTTCTTCCTTGGTCTGTGTAATATTATTTTGTAACTTTTCTGATAATTGTGTCCTGGTCAGCAATGTAGGATCTTTTTGAGCAACGGGAATAAGCTAATTCCAGTGCAAGAAAGTCGGGCATAGACTATAGGCCTACAGCTGTCTGCAGTTATACATTATACTGCAATGGTCCAGAAGCAGCAGAACTGATTTGCAGAACTTGACACCACGCAAAGAAATTATTATTGTAAAATACTAATTGAAATTTTCACCCACTCTTTTTGTCAGCACTGAAATAATGTAGCGACGGGTCTACTCGCCAGGTGGCCACCTATTCCTGATCCTAGTTCTTGCTTTTCAGGGATTTCGAACAAGGCCACCTGCGAGGGCGCTAACTGTCGGGCGGGAGTATACTCCTTCCAGTTGTCGGACGGGGCAAACCTTGCCTCAGGTTCCCGAGATGGATATGGATCTTTCGGGGCCCGGCCCATCACCTTGGTTCCCACTTCCGGGGAGAATTGGGCCCTTAGACCAAATACGGTACCAGGATCGGCAGGAGTGGCGGCTGGACACAGTCCCACGGTCGTTTCGTCGACGACGACAGCCCCTCGAGATGACTCATCTGGGTTCAGTTCCCACCCAACAGGTTTTTGGGACCCAACTCCCCTCGAAAGGAACTCAGTTAAACTCGTTAACTCTTTCTTCAATTCCCCTATTCCCTCCTGATTATCCACTAGGGTAGAGACCAGGTCTTCGAAGTGTTTCTGGCGCTCCATATTTTCTGTTAGGCAGCTAGACCATTTCTCTAACTTCTCCTCTTGCTCCTTCATTCTATCCGAAAGGTCCCCATTTAATTCTACTGACTGAACTGAGTGGGAGCCCTCCTGTTCCCCTTCTCCTGTTTCCTTCTCTTCAACCTCCTCTGTCTCTGACAATCCGCTTTCTGACATTATGTTTTAGTAAGTAGTAATTCAATAATGTCTTCCAATTATTTACTTAGTTTATTATTCGTAATTAACATTTAGAATACAACGTTTCAAGGTACATCAACAAATGCAGCCTACAGACGCCGGATGAACAGCTGATATCTAGTTTGTTATTATAATAGCGAAAAGATCTCCTCGGGATCTTTTTTAACAGTATTTATTGTAATAAAGGAATGATCTCCTCGGGATCATTTTACAGTATTTATTGCCCTAATATTTGTACAGACTACTGTGCATTTAAAGTTCTGAGTAACAGTTTATTATTTATTAATTACCGAATGGGTTTTTCGCACGAGGTATAATTTTAGAGAGACCTAGTATTTCTAGTAAATGATCACAACGATTTTTATAATAGTCAGATTAATATAATGTGGTTTCACTTCCCTGTCAATCCAGAAATATTTATATATCGAAATGACCAGCTTGCGGTAAACAGACACTTTGCGATGTTTCAGTTCAACCCACGGCAGTTCAGAATATCGATCAATGTATATAAGAACTCAGGCGGTAACACACAACAAACCAAATGAAATCCGCTTCCGACTTAATCGCGGAGGAACAGATATTATAATTATTTGCACACAAAGTGCGAATTTTCACTTAGAAATTCAATACGTCCTTCTCTCTTCACGACTTTCCTTCAACTGATCATGTGCCGACGCCACTCGGCCCACGTGACGAGCGGGAAGCCTCGTGATTGGCCAAGAGCACAACAGCTCACCTCACGCCACGTCCGCAATGCAGTTTTTAACGCGCAATATCTATTAATGGACATTACGTAACCGATAATAGACTAAATATACCACTTCGGGTGCGAACCAAAATTAAGCAGAAATAAAATATATATCGCAACGATCCACGATCGTTACAATAATGCAATAATTTTGTTAGAATCGCAGCTTACAATGCTACCATTACATTGTGGAAACTGATAAAGAAATTATTTTAATTGTATAAGAACATTTATTGAAGTCTTAGACTATTCAGGTCAGCACTGCAATAGTTGAGAAATTTTGTTAAGATGGCAGCTTAAAATGCTGCCATTGCAATGTAAAAAAATCAAAATTTTCTGGTGGGGAGGGCACATTCCCTCCCCTTGCCCTCCCCACTCGGCGATACGCATCTCAGAGATCGACCGGCAAATACTCATTCTCAGTCCCCCAGAAACCTAGATTTACCCCCAGAGGATGGGAACTAGATGAGACTCATGGTTACGTTTAGAACAATAGTGTTTGTGCCTAGGGCCCCAAAATTCTTTAAAACGGCCCTGGTGCGACTAATAAAAATGTGCTTCTAAGTTGCACAATAAGAAACGTCATTGAGACTTATTGAAGTCGCTCATTTAGGTTGCCAGTAAATTTTTTATTCCAACGCACTGTCTGAATCTATAGCAAAGCTCAATTTAATTTCAAAGCGCATTAGGGCCTACACATTTCCTTAGTTTGTGCAAGTTCAACTGAGTTGAACTTGCACAAACTAAATGCAAGCGTTTGGGCATTTACATGTATCTTTTGATCTGCATTCAGGTTCACATAATTATGGTGACTTAATTCTTTCATTAAAGGGAAGCAAAACATGTCTGAAACTACTGATCACATTGATTCTGTTAACGCTATCGTTGGCTACCCAGCAGGACGGCGAAAAGTCAGAGTCATCAGCAGAGATCGATCAAAAGTGGAATGACTTCAAAGCTAAATTTGGTAATGATGTTAAGAGTATTTGCTACACAGGCGATAATGGTAGCAAAATAAAATTTGAACCTTCATGGACGTGTCGTTATATGAATGCAGCTGTCATGAGTTATCTTTAATGGTGAGTTAAGCCCTAGCCTATTATGGACAGGGTGTCTAGAATTGTAATCGAAATACTAGAGAACAAAGCACAAAACTCGTGTAGAAAATTATTAAGCAATAAAAGACAACTGAAAATGAAACTAAAAGACATATACAAATAGAGCAAACAATATCGTTAATAGACTACGCCTATAGCGCTCTAATCGATGGTCGTGCCCTCCCCCAGACCCCCCCCCCCCCCCCCCCCCCAACAAAACTTGTCGACCACTCACGTTTCCGTTCGCATGAAGACAGTTTCTGCAGGTGTGAAGAAGTCCTACGTGTTGCGCACCGAAGGGCTTCTGTCGGCTCACTGGTCTGGTTTGGTTGCTTGCCTCGTTCTGAAGTCGTCCGTTGGTCCGTTCTCGTCAAAGGATGGAAGATGAACCCAGCGTCGAGAGTTGCAGTCCTGCTGGCGTTCCAGCTACGACCGCTAGTCGCGTCGTGTAGAGGAGTGCCAGTTCCTTCCGGCACCGCCCACCTCTGTCGTAGAAGTGGCGGAGAAGATTCCGCTCTCACAGACACCGCCCACGTCTAGCATAGACGTGGTCACGTGGTAGAGAAGTTGCGAAGAAGTGGCGAAAAGTGACGGAGAAAATGGCGGAGAAGCGTCCGCTCGTTCTGACCCGTCCTCGTCTGATAGCACCGTTGTGCTCGGAATTCGCCTGGTAGCACCGTTGTGCCCCGTATTCACCTTCTTGCACCGTTGTGCGTTGTCATACGCTCGAACCTCTTCAGTAAAGTTCAGCGTGCATGCCCACTTGTCCACTACGCATCTCCGACCGACGACTGATGACTGACGACTCACCGACGACTGACCTCCGACGACTGACCCCCAGACAGTCCGTCCTCTTGCTTATATAGGCCTATCAGCCTTTCAGACAGATGACCTTTGCCCCCGACACACCTTTTAGGACCCAACGACTATCGACGACCATCGATATATTATTATAAAAGGTAGATTATTATAAGTATAGGCCTATATGCTATTGTCCAACTTTCATGTAAGCACATAGTATAGGCTATACGATATAACACAATTATAGATACAATGCATAGGTCTACAACAATGGGCCCAATGCTATTTACAAGGGCAACTCGTGACAGCAGCATAGGCCTATTATAGGCCTAAATGACACTGATTTCTGTTGTAGCCTAGGCCATAAATTCAATTAACGGCTTTCGATAAAGCTTATAATTATTCTTGTAGCCTTGTCTATGTTCTGTCGAAATGTGATTTTTATTATTTCAATATTCATTTATAAATTTTGAAGGAAACCAGAGGCAGTAAACATTGTTTAATTTATCAAACTTGGTATATAAATCACTTACAGAACAAGAGAAAGCAGCCCTGTGGAGAAGAGAATTTCAAAACCTTATGTTATTAGCCCACTTTTAGGATGGTTTTGGATTTTTTAAGCTTGGGGAACACCATAGATCAGCGGTTCTAAACTTTTTAGTGCGGCGACCAATTGGTGACATTTCGGAAATTGTGACGACCCCAGGCTTTCAGGCTTTTTGTGAACACACTTGCATGAGGTTATATCGTTCTTCACTGTCTCCAGTTGGTTTTAAAAACAATACTCACTCTGAACTCCTGTTAAATTGTGTTCTCGTCTGAGTCATGGCGGTTAAATCGCAAGAATGATGACATATTTAGTGTGTGTGTGTGTGTGTGCGCGTGTGAACGATAATAAAGAATAGGCCCAATAGGCTACAGTAATAAGCTGAGAGCTTGAGAACATGAAACGAATCATAGGCCCTACCGGCCTTTGATTTTAATTCCGTTGAATCGCTTTCTATGCAAAGGGTAGGGGCGTGCCTATGATATCTATGATAGGTGTGACTATGTCTATCTATTTGTCACATTTGTGTATTGAAATTAAACGGCGTGACCCGTTGTAGGTATGTTTGTAAAGGATGTGTAACTGACGCGTATTGTATTGTTACACTACGTTTACTATAACACAAGCTACATAAACTACGGTACAAGATATGCATAAGATAGTAAGTTCATCATGACTGCACGTGGCCTATACTCTCAGTGTCTAGGTAACGAATGCCGCGTGCTACATTGCACATGTCCAGACTGGCATTCGTACATACCGCGGTAGGCGTGGTCTACTGATAATGTCCAATAGCGATGCAGCTACACCTGTCACATCTCCCTTTCTTTACGAGTGTCCCTTTTATCTATTTGCTAATCCCCAATCTGTATACCTATATATGTTATATTTCATTATCAGAAATATCTATAATGTCACTACTCCCAGACAGTTATAGGCTATATAGTCACCCTAAACAATAGCCTATCCTCACATCTTCCCTTTTAAAATGTCAAAGAAATCTAATAACGTCTACGTCATATTATTATTTAATTCTGCCAAGTCCGTTAAAGTCTCTGTTGAAAGTCTGTTGCCGGGGGTTTCTGTGCGTTTTGCTTTGGCAGTGTGATGACAGATGAAACAGATAGGACTATAATGACCGTCTGGCAGCGAGGGTGTTGGAGGAGGGTGTCTTCGGTTGTTGCTCAGACAAACGGCGCGTAGAAGGAATAGACGATGGGTGTTGGAGGAGGGTGTTTTCGCTTGAAGATGGTGTACCCCACGGGCGGTCAGTGTTGTGGCTGACTGGGCTCAACGGTCGTGCAGCTGTCGGTGAGTTTACGAGTGGGGGTGGGGGGGGGGTAGAGGGTGCTGTCGGGGTGATGCTGTTAAAAGTCCTTTGTAGACCGATGAATTTATGACCGATGACGGGAGGGCGGCGATGTCCGAGTTCAACGGCCGTGTCGCAGCTGCTGGAGTTGTTTACGAGCGGTGGCGGAGGAGGATGCTGGGCGCTCAGAGGAGGGTGTTGGAGGATGCCAGTTTGTGAAACTGTACAGCAGCATAGCAGTTACGTGCAATCGTAAGGCAGCTCTACAAACACGTGGAATGCTGTACAGCAGTTACAGTATTGTGAATCAACGAAGCGCCATGACAGTTACGTCTTCGAAAACGACGTCCATCTTGCAACGATGAAAATGTGTCTTCCCTTCCATCTACCACTGAAGCGCTGTCCTCTACAGGTTCCTGCTGAGCAGCAGCCGGACATCAGCTCAGGCAGCGTCTCAGGGCTGGTATCAATTAACGACCAGACACCCCTTCTGCCATCCCTCTCGAGTCCAGCTCGACACAGAGTCGCTCGGACTCTGGAGTCAATCTTCACGTGAATCAGCGGCGCTGATAACCGGCATCCATCAGATGGACGATTCTGAGAAAGCCATTAACGCTACGGACGGACCCTCGTCTCACACCCCACCACCGTCGCGCCGACACCCATGCATCCCTATACGCTTGGCTAACCGATGCCCCAGAGATAAAGGTATCGGACTATACAAAGGACGCTCTGTTTGGAGATTCTACAGCTGACGGACAAACCGGACGACCGTTGAACCCAGTCAGCCACAACATCACGACCGCCCGTTGAGCCCCCACCGTCTATTCCTCCGTTCGTCTGCGCTGCAACCGAAAACACCCTCCTACAACACCCACCGTCTACTCCTTCTACGCGCCGTTCGTCTGAGCAACAACCGAAAACACCCTCCTCCAACACCCTCGCTGCCAGACGGTCATTATAGTCCTATCTGTTTCATCTGTCATCACACTGCCATAGCAAAACGCACAGAAACCCCCTGCAAGAGACTTTCAACAGAGACTTTAACGGACTTGGCAGAATTAAATAATAATATGACATAGACATTATGAGATTTCTTTGACATTTTAAAAGGGAAGATGTGAGGATAGGCTATTGTGTAGGGTGACATTATATAAATGACTGGGACTAGTAGTGACACTATAGATATTTCAGATTATGACATAGGCCTATAACATATAGCCTATAGGCATACAGATTGGGAATTAGCAACTATATAAAATATACATTCGTAAAGGGGGAGATGTGACAGGTGTAGCTGCATCGCTATTGGACATTAGCATTAGACCACGCCTACCGCGGTACGTACGAATGCGAGTCTGGACATGTGCAATGTAGCACGAGCATTCGGTAGTCAGACGCTGAGAGGATAGCTCAACAATGTTAGATCTTGTAACCTACACGTTTCTAGTACCATAGCTTATCGTAGTATAGTAATAAACGTAACAGTACATTACGACTCTATTGTACTTCCTTTACAATGTTGTGAGAGAGTAGGCTAAGCTTATTATTTACTGAGAATTTGATATAGCGCTCCTTCAAGGTTTCTACTCAGGAGCGCTCCCAATATATAAGGTATGGATGAATAAGAGCTTTATATTGATTGAGACGTGTTTGGGTGGGCGTCATCTCCCTCAAGCAGTGTGCAAATTGCCTGGGGTTTGAGGTGGCGTCTTCTTTTCACCTTTTCAAAACCAAACTCCACGTGGATCATAATCTGACCACCAGCTATCTTTCTGCAATTCTCATACTGCTCTCAACTCCTCTTAGCTCTCACCCCAAAATCAGGGAGATGTCAATATCAGGGAGACGTCTGGATAAGATCCTAAGGAATCTCGCATTTTCTCCTATTTTTGCACTGGCCGGGAATATTGATAAACTTATTTTTAGGCGCTGTGACAAATTCATGGTTGGTGTGCAACTACAAAATTCAATTAGGGGCGATATTTTGGCGATTATGTTCCCAAAAGTTCATTTGAATTTCAGCCAAAAAATATGGAAGCGCTACTGAAGAAAATCAACGAAAGCGAATCTTTATGGAGAATCTGGAAAAGATCGAGGCTACTGTGACAAATTCATGATAGTGTCGTTTTTGGTGTGCAACTAGCAAATTTTCTAACAGGGGCGCTACTTGATGATTAAGTTCCAAGTCCATTTTGATTTCAGACAAGAAATATGGAAGTGCTTCCGAAGAAAATCAACGAAAGCGAATCTTTATGGAGAATCTGGAAAAGATCCAGGCTCACAATGAACTTCACGCCAGCGGACTGACGAGCTACTACCTTGGAATCAATCAATTTCATGACATGGTGCAGAGTCTTTTAACATTGGCTACAATGTGAAATTGCTTAACCACTTAAGAGAAACTTATTGCCGATTCTTAACTGATATTAGGCTATTATTATTATTGGCGAATCTTGTTAAGAAAAGGAATATGAGACGTTTGATTTTAAATGTATAATTATTACAGCTTCATGTCTATGGCTATAGTGATGATGGTTCTCTGCCCGAAGGCAGGTTCATTGGCTTTACGTCCCGGGGGATGAAATGAGTGAGGTGGTTTCCCGTTGCCTTCCCCACAGACAATGATGGGTAAGCAACTTGCCCAAGGTCGCTCCACAGAAGCTTGCGCCCCTGCGTCCCACACTAGATAAATAAATAACTATAATTATAAATAAAACACTGATAATAATATTACCAAAACTGAAATCTGATGAACATGCATTGAATCCATCGGTTGTTTTAAAAATGTTTCATGTACATAGGCTACATGTAGACCTATTTCATTGTAGACACAATCGAAGTTTCTTGGTACGACGACCTGTGCTATCATTGACCCTATCTTCTACTCTTCAAATTCTACAATATCCGAAGACGAGTCACGAAGGCTTCCAAAAAATGTCGACTGGAGAGCAAAAGGTTACGTTACTCCAGTGAAAGATCAGGTAGACTGCCGATTATAAAAACACTGCCCTGCTCCAATTTCCTATAACTCTCTTTTACTGTGTGTAATCTATCAAGGCTTTTTCTTCTCCGATCATTCCCAGACCTTGGTACACGAACATCATGACGCTCTAAAGAACGGTTTACTTGGACATTATTGGAGTCGGCTTTTTAAGGGCATGCATAAAATGCTTAATACCAAAAAATCAGATGGATTTTTCTTAAATAATTTGTGTACATTACAGAGAGAGAGAGAGAGAGAGAGAGAGAGAGAGAGAGAGATAGATAGATAGATAGATAGATGGATGGATGGATGGATGGATAGATAGATAGATAGATAGATAGAGAGAGACAGACAGACAGACAGAGACATGCAGAGACAGAGACAGACAGAGACAGACAGACAGACATACAGACAGAGACAGACAGAGAGAGACAGAGAGAGACAGAGAGAGACAGCGAGACAGAGACAGCGACAGAGAGAGAGAGAGAGAGAGAGAGAGAAAGAAAGAGAGAGAGAGAGAGAGAGAGAGAGAGAGAGAGAGAGAGAGAGAGAGAGAGAGAGAGAGAGAGAGAGAGAGAGAGAGAGTTAGTTGTCTGTGGCAAGGTGTGGTCGATTGTTTGAATATTGTTATCTGCTCAAAGATATTTAGATGAAATGCTTAAGCGGCCGCTCTCGCCCCCTCTCCTCTAGGCCTACATTATAATTAGTTATGAAGGCAGTATGTACTCTTTAGAGATTTCCTACAGACCGCTGCATTTTCAATCGTGCCTTTTAACCAAGTTAATTTTTTTAAACATTTCGAATCTCGACATCTTCCACATATTCCAAATGAGTTTCGTTAATTGCTGTTTTTGTATTTGATTTTGCAGGGCCAGTGTGGACCATGCTGGGCATTCGCCGCTGTAAGAACGTTTGCAAATTTTACTTTACTTGTTATTTTTAAAACATTGATAATAAAAATAGTCAACTATTGGGATTTTATAACAATATTTGTACACTTCAACATTACTTGATAATTAGCCTATTCGTTGACGAATAATAATTGAAGACTTGACGATCAACGAAGTTAGCCTACGCTATGCAGGATGCTGCCAGTGCCCGTAGGCCTACAAATAATATAGCCTACTATTCCGGATCAACGTAACTCTACACATCAGAGTCATAACATACACATAACCGTCCGCCATCCGCGAAACTCTGCTTTATTAATGGCATGTTTTGTTTTTCAGACTGGCGCTCTTGAGGGTCAAAATTTTCGTAAAACTGGCACTCTTGTAGCACTGAGTGAACAGAACTTGGTGGATTGTACACTCAGCTATACAAACAATGGTTGCAATGGTGGCAATCCATCCAGAGCGATCTTATAGGGTCATTTCGGCTAAAGCGAGCCTGCAGATAAAGCGAGCCACAACTGCCATTTTACGCGTAGAATTTAATTTATGAAGACTACGGTAAATATTATTGCTGATCTAAAATGAGTTATTATACGGTAACTCATATCCATTACGTTCGCCAGGCTGTCGCTACTATAATTTAGATTACAGTTCGTGTTTCGAAGTGACCCGTGAAAAAATTCAACTTTCTGGTAACTTGACTTTTAAACTGACAAATCTTAAAAGTCACAGTACGTCTTTTTGTCCAAGAACACGCTAACTAAATTAGTTTTCGTTAATATATCTTATTAGTATCTAAATGTTTGTTGTGTCTGATTTATTCTTGAGCGATGATAAAAGGAATAACCCTTGGTTTAGTGCGTGGCTCGGCTTATATGACGCTGTAGATTAAGCGAGCCTCTGCGCATCAGATAATCCGAGCCAGTGGCTCGGTTTTTATACATTAGAATTTCTATCATAATTTCTGATTGCTTTGGCACTGAAAGTTATATAAGATCAAGTTTTATATATAAAATCTAGTTTTATATATAAAAGCAAGTTTTTCGGTCATGGCCCTTGCCATTCGCTCGTCATTAAGACATTTTAAAACAGATTTCACTTTGATAACACACTTTGAGATCACACTATGTATGTGTTTTAGTGCATTGATTATTTTAATAAATTTGTTTGCAGATTTTTTAAGTTGTTGAGCCTACAACATAATGGGGAGATACTTGCTGACTTCCAGACACACCAAAAAGTCTGCTGTGAGATTGACTGAACGTGCAAATAAACGTAAAAAGTCAGTGCCTTTGAAAGCAGCACATACACGTCATGTCGGTGCCAGTCATGTTGGATCAAAATTGAACATGTGGTCACAAGAGCATATGTTGGCGGCCATTAATGAATACAATCAAGCAAAAAGCTCTAATGACCAGAAACATCATGGATTGAGAGCAATCGCACGTGCATGGTCTGTCCCGTAGGAAACGTTCAGAAAACGTGTGACACATTCTTTATCTCATCTACTTCTCTCAGGTCGACCGACAGTTTTGCCAAAGGATGCAGAAGAACAGTTAGCAAGTCATATTAGTCTGTTGGCTTCAGTTGGTTTCCCATGTACTAGAGCTGATGTTCGAAATTTAGCTTACGAGTATGCTAAGCTGAGAGGAATTACAGGATTTTCAAAGCAGAAAAACTGTGCTGGCTATTATTGGTTGCAAGGATTTCTTAACAGATTTCCTCATCTAAATGTTAAGCGTGCTGAAAACCTTTCAGCTCCTCGAGCAATGGCGATGAACAAAGTTCAGGTTCAAGCATGGTTTGCCAAGTATAAAGAGCTTGCAACAGATCTGGACATAATAGACCACCCCTCTCACTTATGGAATTTTGATGAGACTGGATGCCAAAACATACACACAGCATCAGAAGTTGTTGGTAATGTCGGAGAGTCTTGCTACAATATCACTGCAATGGAAAAAGGTGAAACTTCGACAGTCTTAGCAGGAATAAATGCAGTTGGCCAGACAACACCTGTCATGGTAATCCATAAAGGCAAACTCTTGGGCAAAGGTTGGACAAATGGAGCACCTATGGATTCCTTGGTTAGAGCCAGTCAGAAGGGATACATTAATAAAGAGTTGTTTCTTGAGTTTGGGAAAGAGTTTCTTAAATTTCTTCAGACACATATCTGACAAACTGAAGCCAAAGAAATCAGGAAAGGAAAAGGCATCAAAGAAAGACACTTTGAACAAATCAGACAAATTTGTTAAGAAAAACATATGTCAGAGAAAGAAAAGTGACAAGAAAAGTGACAAGAAAGTGAGTGCTGCAGCAACCAGCAAAGGTACTGGTAAAGGTAAAGGTAGGGGTAAATATGCGGATACTGACTCTGATGCATGTGCTTTCTGTCAGTGGGTTTATGGAGACATTTCTGACCCACTAATTGAAGATCAGTGGGAAATGTGTGTAAATTGCAAGCAATGGTACCACCACACTTGTGCATCTGTATGTGGAAAGTTTCGAGTGGGTTCATTTTGCTGTGACAATTGTATCTAATCATTGCACGGAAGAAGTTTGCTACTAGTGTTTAAGAAACACTTCAGAATACTTCACAAGCTGTTTACTTTATAATTCAAGTTACCATTTTAGTGACTGCTTCAGAGTTTTTAGATAATGGATGTTCTCTGCACTAGAGATCTATATTATAATCACCTCACCAACTGTTTTTGTTGGCATAACTGTATATTATTGCATTGTATGCCATGATTCTGAATTCCAAGCATCAGTTTTTACATAATTGATGGTATATAATGTGTTGTTTAGTTAAAAGAAGAAACAATTGCATTAAAAATGTGTAATTCTGGTAAACCGAGCCTTGGCTCGCTTTATCTAAACTTCTGGCTCGCTAAACCTGATTACCCTGGTAAAGCGAGCCGATTACCTGTGCTAGAAAGAACAGTGCTGGCTGGGTTTATCTTATATTTGGCTCGGTTTTCCTTAGTTTGTTAGTTGCAGCGATGAAGTACGATGGCAACTGCATAGTTATTTTTAGATACAGGCCGGGTAACCTGCGATTTTCGCCCGCTTATGTCGTATTGGCTCGCTTTAGCCGAAATCACCCTACGTCGTGGACAATGGAGGAATCAATTCTGAAGCATCATATCCGTACACAGGAATTGTTAGTACCCTATAAATACTAAAATTATTGTTGATACTGTCCGCAATTTACTGACGAAATCGACTTTGAGGAGTCGCTAAAAATACGAGCGTGCTAGTGATCAACTGATTTTTGGAGCCCTAACTCGAGAGTCTAAGCGGATGTTTTGCCGTCAACAGACATCACTGCCAACAGTATACACTTATAAGTGATTATAAGCGTGCTATATTTTGTACTTTATTGTGATTTCAAAAAACGGGACTTGTCGATACCAACCAAACGCCGTTGCAGCCACCAGCGATGGATATGCTATCGTTCGTGGCGAGATTAAGCTGCAAGCAACCGTTGCAGATGTTGGACCTATCGTAGCGGCCATCTACGTCAGCGAATCTTTCAAGTCTTACGCAGGAGGCAAGTCTATAGGAACCATAATTATTTTGTTTCAAAGTCTGATTGGCGAACAGTGTGAACTTTGATATTCGGGCACGCTGATCTGAAAGAAAAACTAACTCAACAATGTGTCCTATTTTGTATGCATACAATAGTGCTTAGTTATTATCAACTGAGAAAATAACTCTGTTCATATTCTCCATATCTCTCTCTGCCGCATTTTCTCTTTATTTATCCAACTACGATCTTCTCCCTCTTTCTCCTATAATCTCTTCAGATTCCTTTCCTCGCCACACTCTTGGTCTCTGTCTCTGTCTCTATGTCTGTCTGTCTGTCTGTTTATCTGTGTGTCTGTCTGCCTGTTTCCCTATCTTCTATCTGACTCTTCCGCTTACACGTAAGAAAACATCTGATAAAAGTTCTGTAGAATGGCAGATGGATGAGCTGAATCCTGCGCTTCAGTCAGTATATAAGCCAGAGGTTATTCTAAGAAATTTTTAGAACTGCACAAAACGACCTCTTTTGTCGTCCGGATTAAATGTTTGATAGTCGAAATCCCGTGAAAGTATTACCATTTTGAAATTTTCCCGGCCCCCAATAAACTTATGACCCTTTTTTAGTCCTTCGTTCACTATAACACTATGAGTTACTGCACAAAATCTTATTTTCAGCTGCACAAATTTCTTTTCCAACTACACACTTTGTTTTCCAGCTGCACGTTAAAATAACCCCTGCAGTAAGCTTACTTAAGAATCAACACTACACAACTATTTCCTTGTCAAAGTTAATGGCGAAAGTTGTCTGGCAGCCATCTTAGTCAAACGAAAGATGATTGTTGAACCATCAAATAAGAATTATTAATAACTCGTAATGACCGATGACCGTGTCGAAAATAATTGCAGGTTGAAATTCCAGAATAAAAAATTATTTTACATTGATTTACTTTTTCTTTTCGATCACGAACTATCAAAACGTAGAAACGTGTGATTGATCAGAGTGTTCTTCTAAGTGTTTTTACGAAAAGATAAGTTTAGTAGGGCCTATAGTATAGGCCTACGACAGTACGACTGTTTGCGACGTGTTATACTCAGTATATATATAGGCCTATACTGGATCGCTAATAGAAAGACCTTGAAAGTGAATGACTGCTCCAAATGCAGCTGTTCAAACTTTTTTCTGTTTAAAGGAATTTTCGACGATGAAACTTGCATCGGAACGTTAGGCCACACAGTGTTAGTCGTTGGATACGGAACGGATTCTTCAACCGGAAAAGACTTTTGGATTATAAAGAACAGGTGACTGCACTGCACTTTTTCCAAATTATTGAAAATCATATTCTATTAGGCTACGCATTAATTTTCTCTCCTGTCTGTCTTTCTCTTCACATACGATTAGGAATTTGTTCAGTGGCTTGGAGCCGGTCAGTTGCCATGCACATGAGCAAGTCCTTCACTTACAATAATATTGATCATGCTCTTCGGCGAGAAACTTCGATACAGTATCCGCGCTGTAGTCGGGTGCGCGTCTGTGTATTGTAGTACGGTAATCTTGAAGGTTCGATATAACTAGTCCTCATGCATACACAAATACACATAAATACATACATACATACAAATGTCATACATACATACATACATACATACATACATACATACATACAATGCCTATGGATGGTTTATCTATGCTCCACAGGCTCCTCAAGATGGTCATATAGCCTAGGCCTAAACGTGATCGAATTGAGGCACCTCTGAATAGGTTTTCAAATAGGGCGCTATATTAATTCCTGAGACGAACGAAATAAGGAATATAATTTTTGTTTATAAGAAGAGACCATTACAAACACGCAAACAATCCTGAATGCAGAGATCTCTGTCTTTATCTATAGCCTATGTATCTTAATTTTGCAGCTGGGGAACCACTTGGGGCAGAGATGGCTATATCTTAATGGCCAGAAACAAAGAGATGTGCGAAATCGGTTACTATGCAACATATCCCATTGTCTTGAGCGATCAATTCCTGCCAGTGGCACCGCAGACTGAATAGAGACGACACGACGTAAAGGTTCCTCTTCCCACTTGGACCAAAGGGAGTAGGATGCTTTGGCAGCTGGACTCAGAGGCCATTTGAAATGGAAATTGCTAGCTGGATTTTATTTAAAGAAAAAACTAGAACCATTTAAATTGGTATTAAAATATTTTATTATTTCATGCATAAAATTATGTAGGCTAATGACATGAAGATTACCTAATGAGTTCTAATCTAATTAAAGATGTGGTGTTTAGATACTCAGACAGAATCGATCCTCTCTTTCGAGTTATTGAATAATCTATAAATATAAATTGTGACTGAATGGGCATAAAATTGTTGCTATGTAAACTGACAATTTCCATTTCCAAAGTTGTTAAAATTTACTAACATGAACATGTGAATGAGAGCAATCGCACCGGGTTTAAGCCTACTCTAATCAAAATTTAATAGACACGAAAGCTCCTTGGTCTGTCTGCACGATAAGAACTTAGGCTTAAGTTATAATTTACGCAATTATGGCAACCATAATAATTATAATTGTTTTGGAACAAATGGACGATTTTAAATTTAATGGACAATTTGACGAAACATTGGAATATATTTTTGGTATAGAGCTGAGGCTTATTTACATTTGCTCATCGATAATGAGTAAAATCCAGCATCACTTTGTTGGTAGGCCTATTGGATGACTAGATTGTATACCCACTGACAAATTCCCATGCAATGATATTAGCCCTCTCAGCGTGCATCTTATCCACGTACAATGTTGTACATGCAACTCTTGACGTGTCGTCCTTCTCGACTGAACATACCCCTCCCATGGTTCGGTTGCGATCATCATTTCTTTTCACCTACTTTATGCCCCACGCTTCACGCTACCAACCGTTTTGTTGATTGAATGATTTCGAAAATTTAGATTGCGCTTCTTCAAGAAATCTACTCAGAGACGCTCTCTGCGCTGGCGTACTTGATGTCATCATCATCGTTATCCCTGGGTTAACAACCCGTAAGTGTCCGACGCCACCCTCTGTCCGAGTCTGTCTCGCATCATGCCTCCCAGCCTCAACCGATCCGGTCAGCAGGTCCGCTCCATACCATTAACATCTTGGAGCCGCTAGACCACCTTGTCCGATTGAAGAGAATATTGGGAGAGAGGTACGAAGGACAACCTGGGTCAATGCCCGTATGTGGCCCACGTATGCTCTCTCTCCTTCGACTCTCTCCACCGGTCTGTCCTGACCGGCCTGTGCATGTGTGCTCCACATCATGACACCTTGAAGCATCTGGGTCGCTATGTCACTTGTGTCGTGGTTTTTGCGGATTTCTATGGTCTTGGTCTTTTATTGTAGGCCTAATTGTAATTGTAATTGAACATTTTTATAGCGCCGTTCACAGATTCAGTAGCGCTCCCGACCCTAGTTAGCACTTCCCCTAACAAATAGTATAGTCTTCAGGCGTTTCCTAAACAAAGGGAGAGAGAGACTGAGAAGCTCAAGACGCAGCTTGTGCGGAAGACGGTTCCAGCAAAATGGGCCAACATAGGCAAAGCTTCTGGATTGGGCAGTAGCACCACGCATGCGAGGAACCACAAGGATGCCATTAGATACTGAACGAAGAGCAGAGCGACCAGGGAGAGAGTATACCAGGTTACAGAAAGCACAGAGGTAGGAGGTTGAGTGAAGAAAGACCAACGTATGCGGAGTTGCCAAAGTCAACCCTAGAGCAGATCAGGGCGTGGACAAGCATCTTAATGGCATGCAGCGAGAGTGAATGCCGGATGCTGCGCAGCTGGCGTAGATGGTAGAGACAAGTACGTGAGACACGGTTAACATGGTCCGAGAAAGAGAGAACTGGATCCAGTGTATCTCCACCCATCTGGCAAACCTTCCTCCTTTGTCCGGGCTTAGGACCGGCACAGAGACGTTGTTGGTTCCCTGTGGCGGAGGATGGATGCAGTTTAACGTCATGCCCAGGACATGTACTTGATGTAGAATCTCATAATTATAATTCATTACAAGCATTTATAAATATCTCATCAGTTAGAAAACAATGCGCAGTAAGCTGAAGGAGCCACCATTGTCCGGCACACATGCGCACGCGCACGCACACACACCCACAGGTGGAGCCATCCAACGGATATCGTCAACAGCTGGTAGATGGCGTGGATGGATGTTTATAGTATCTGGACCAAGTGCCATATAGCGTCGTAAGGTAGAACGACAACAGGCGACAGCGTTCGCAAACACGATAGCGGTGTCGACGAGTAGTCCCTCACCGGTGGAAGATGACGCACGTCGTCCGGCCAATCGTCGACGTACAAGGAGTAGGCAGGAAAAGGCATTCCTCATGTTGGTCGTTGGAAACTGCCAGAGTGCCACTGTTCAGCTAAGCGTCTTCCAACTGGAGAATATTTGGGCGACATGTAGATTCAACCAATCATGTTAGACAGCTTGTTTCTAGCACTATTTTGCTGAACTTATCAGACATGACTTGACCAGCTGTGCGTTTGCTGTGCGTTTAAAGGAGTGGCAGTTCGCGCTAGAACTTTGGACGACTTGTGAAGACTATAAATACAACTAGCACGTTTGATAGATAAGGCAGAGATCCTGAGTGGCCGGGTGGGTTGGCAGCCCGCTCGCCACGCCGGCGGCCCGGGTTCGATTCCCGGTCGGTCGGTTTATCAGAGATTAATTTCTCGGATATTTACTGTGGGTGGGTCGGTCGCAATATAAACGTGGAGTGAGAGGTTGTGCTCTGCCTCCGACACTAATCATCTTCGAAATGAAAAAGTGTCATTAAGCCCGAAGTAGGGTACACACACTGGTAGATAAGGCATCGCTTGCTTTCGTTTGGACTGAGTGTCCGTTTAGAAAGAAACAGTTTGTTCGTGCAGAGGGCAAAGTTTGCTTTCTTTTGGACCTGGTGTCCGTTTGTTTGTTTGTTTGGTGTGTGAGGACACCGTTTTGTTCGGGAGCGGCTTCGCTGTGGCTTCCGTTGGGCGTTTCGTTCGCCTCGTTGGTGATTTGCTGATGTCTGATGTTACCTCGGCGGTAGAGGTCATCGTTAGATCTGCTGAGTTGGCTGTCGTGCCGTTTTGCTGTTTTCCGTTTCGGCCTTTAAGGTATGGCCGTTTTGAAGTAGAATTTACTTAAGTGTCAGTTTTGCTTGTAAATAGCTGTTTTCTCATTAAACTTATAATATTTTGTTGCAACCTGGGGCCTACTTTATGACTTTCTTCCTAGACAACAGTACTCGCAACACAATCAACGCAGTTATTAGGTAGGCTATACGTCTCTGTTTAGCATGACGATCGTTTACTGCGATTTATAAATCCAAAATAAAATTAAAATTAATAATGACAAACGGGTCCTTTCAATCGTTTTAAATTAAACGCATCGAGCGTCTTGAGCGACATGTAACATCAAGACAAACGGCTGCCTTTAAAACCGATCACTAACTTCGTCTTCAATTTGCGATCTTCTTTATCGCACTGAGATTTACATGTATTTGAAATTTCCAGGCATTTTTATAGAAATTTGTAGAGGGTAAATTATGAAAATTGCGTCTATAAATAGGGCCTATCATTATAATTTTATTTAAGATATACAAATGGACGTAGGAGATTGTAGAGATCGGATATAAAAAGGAAACGATTTGTAGGCCTACTTGTCACGATAGAAGCATGAAGAGTGAGTTTATATTCGACCCAATGTGTAAACATGAACTCCTCGTTGGTTCAAACCGGAGACAATCAATTGTTCTTTTTCTTCGTCGTAACACAAAAAATCTGGCTGTAAAACTGTGTTGTTGTCATCTTGTTCATCATGTTCTTCCTTTGTTTCACAAATAGTTCGATTCCATTTAAGATAAGAATCCAAGAGAACCACTCTATTATTGTCCAAGTCTGCCACAAAAACGCGATCGTCCGAATCAAGCAACAGGCGTTGAGGTCTAATCAGTTTTTGTTTTTCATTTAAAGGAATAAAACGACGAATAACCACCTTTCCGTCTCTGGTCACTTCACTTATTATACACCAATCGTCTTTCTTGTTACCCACACTTGACTTACGCTCTTCCAAACGCTCTCCCAAATTCTCCTCCTGCTCCTCCTCATCTTCCACCGGCTTTCTTTCTCTTGACCCACTCTCTTTCTCTTCCTCCCTCTCATCTTTTTTTTCTTCCATGCACTCTGCCTCCTTTCCATTCTCCAACTCCTTCTCTTCGACATTTGCTCTTCCGTTATTCAATTGTTCCTTTATCTCATTCATATCCTCGTCCTCATGGTCTTCGTCCTCCGTGTCATAGTCATCGTTGCTGACCTCTTCTTCCTCGTCGCTTTGCTCCTCCTCATCCTCGCCCTCGATCGACTTTATCTTTCTTGACTGGTGAAGGATGATGAAATTTCCAGTGGATGCTTCCACTGCATGCCAAAGTCTCTTGTAGTTTCTTGGTAACGGAATTGATCGAATGAGTTTTGCGTCCGATCCGAAGATCATCAGACAGTGCGGTGAAAAACTTGAGAGCAACAAATTATGATCGTCTCTGGACACTGAGAAATTCGAATTCATATTCTCAATTTCCAGCCATTTGATGATCTTGTGTTGGTCATCTGCTTCTCTTGTAATCTTCCAGATGCAATCTTCCATACTATCTGATATGTAGAGACAATTTTCCTTCTCACTGAACCCAATGTCAAATGGTTCTTTAATCTCCTCTATCTCGATTTTTCTGAGAAGACAAAATGGATTTCGATCCTCGTATACACAAATTACATTTGGAGCTTCAGGAAATAATTTACAGAGGACGTAGATTTCATTTCGCAGTTTAGTTACTCCACACACGAGTTCATCTCTTCCTACGTCGATTATCTCAGTCAAGCTAAAGGAACTTGGACGCACGACTAAAATTAAAACAGGATAATTGTTAATAAGAATACAGAAGTAGGCCTATTGGACTGTAGAAAGCACTCTTGCTATCACTTCATACATGCTTTATAACAACAGACAACGAACGCATTCCATTTTTCTTAGTCTGCGTATTAAAATTTATTGCAGCCTAACACTCTACATAAACCAAATCAGGGTCGCCTTCATAATTAGGCCTAGTCATCTAATAGGCCTACCATGTAGGCCTACACATAATTTTATAGGCGTAAGCTATGATGATTATGTGCTTTATCTATAAACTTGACCACCCACTCTTGACGTCAGTGTAGCCCGACTTCACATAAGCTTATTCATACAGTGTCCTTGACGTGAGCAACATTCATCACGGCGCCCTGGCATCTTTGAGCACTTCTTCCAATTGACGTGTTCATGTTCTGAGGCGCTCAGTTGATCTGTTTCCTCTTCACTCTTTACAACCACAGTGCAGGCTTTTCTTTGTTGTCGCAATAACAACAGCCATTCACTATTTACTTGTTTGGTTGGCTTCCAAACTTCCAAAGGCGTGCTTATCTTCCACTCAGTCGGTTATGAACTCGGCAGCCAGGTTCATTGCTCATATCCCTTGCTACTCCCACATTACTATTCAGATGAATGGTGTCTTGCACAGACTTCCTTTTACCTGTCGTAGTAAATTCAAGATAATTCAAGTCTTATGAACTCCCTCTCTTACACACACACACGCACGCACGCGCGTGCACACACAGAGAAAAAGTGCTGAATACCTTTGTGACTACGGTCTGCAAATCGATATGACCTACTGATTGCCCGGGCAAGAACATCCAGAGTCCAACACCGTGCCTTTGCCATCGTGGGTTCTTCTGTGTAGAATGGCCTCCCTCCTCTATCCACAGTAAGGTCTTTGCCAACCTAATCTCTTCACAGCTTCAAGACTTTATTTCCTCGGGCTGTCTCGCTGAGAGCACCACTGATTTGAACACTGTAGGCGGTGCATTACAAATAATAATTTAATAATTAATTTTTTACACTATGCGGCACAATAGGATTGGGTCTACGATTTGCAATGAATGCATGCATACGAACTTACCAACTGTTTTCTGGAATTGATTCCCGTGAACGTTGATAACTTTCGATTGCATGATTTCGGATGGAATATTTGTAAGACAAGATAAGACATTTCTCAAATGATTCGAATCGTACAGCTTCTGAAGATACTGAAGTGCTGTCTGTGACCGACACCAGAACCAGACGACTACAGCCTGTCTGTCCATCTGAGAGTTGAGGATTTCTATACCTTCATCGTTCAATTCACTCATGGTTTTATCAGTTTGATTTGACCATGGCTTGGTTCTGTTTCGAAGGTCTTCGAAACTCTGATGAAGCAATTTCTGTGTTTCCATGGACGTTGTAGGTCTTAGAGTTCCACATCGATTTCTCATTTCTACTTTTATTACGACTAAAAACCAAAAGGAAAAAATAAATGTTAGGCTAACTATTCTATGTGTTTATAGTTAACCTGTTGATATGTAGCTTTTTTCACATTTTGATCTGATTTATATTGTGTAAAATGGAAACTTGCTGTTGATTCTGAAATTCGCCAACTCATCGGTGAGGCATGTGGCTACGAAACCGATCAATTCACTGCAAACGAGCAGGGTCGAGCTTATTTGGAAGTTATATGGGTTTTGCTGAAGCCCGTCAGTAGCGAATCTTCAAGTTATCTGAGCACTGTTCCTTAATTGAGTTACTTTTTATTCTCATCAATAAGGATGGCGTAGGCTAAGCGCTTTGGTGATGTGCTGAAATGATGCCATAGTAAGTGTCCACACACACCATTCGTAGGCTACACGCTTAAAAACGCATACACATTACGCACTGCGGCACCCATCATAAATACCTACAAAAATATATGTCCTGCAAATGATTTTGTTGTCAATCTAAGGTATAGAGTAGAGAATATTTAGAATTTTATATGACTCTGTCATAGCCAATGCCATCTTACGCTCAGTATGACAAATGTAGACATTGATCTATGTGTGTAATGTAGGCTTTAGGCCTACTGTTGGGTCCTAAAAAAACTAGGGACTGAACCCATCCAAGTCCATGCAATTCGCACCCAGCTCACGTTTGCTTCAACGTCCTTTGTTATATTTACTAATAAATTCCCTGTCTATATGATAATAATAAGTTGTATTAGGTTCTTACAAACATTCAGCTATTTCTGAATGTATCCCATTACCATTTATATCTAATAATAAAACAGTATAACTACTTACAATAGCGCAACTGTGAGAATGTCATAATAGATATTGCAGTAGTGATAATAAATCAGAAACACCTCATTTGATTGGTATTATTAAGTATGCAGGATTTCCTTAAAGTGATGTATTTCAACATAATTGTCTTTTACACCGTCGTTCAACAAAAACTAAGCCAAATTGTTTTTCATATATCTCTAATGCCTGATAACATATCACGCTAAAATTTTCCAAATATTTAGAGAAGTGGACCAAGAATATGATTCCAAAATTTCAAGCGATAAAATTGAACGGACAAAAAGATATGAATCTTTCAACTTCATATGCCGAAATTGCAGTTTACAAAAATTTTCTGCCAGATTCAGTAAAAAGTAAGCTAAACTGTTTTTCTTATATCTCCAATGCCTGATACTTAATCATACCAAAATTTTCCAGATATTTTGAGGATTGAACCAAGAATAGAATTCCAAAATATCATGTCATAAATTTGAACGGATAGAAAGATATGAATATTTAAACTTCATCCCCAGAAATTTCTGTTTTTCGCAAGTCTGTTATGGTGTTCGTTGCGGTTTCGATGCTTGATAGTTCCCAATTTTGGTCTTCAGGGACCCTGGAGTAAAATTGACGGAGAATATTATCACAATATTCTGCTGTCACAACATCTTCCACCTGTTATCAGAAATCTATAGCCCCAGAAGGCTGTTTTCTTTTTCAACAGAACAGCGCCAGCCTACAAAGCCAAGGAAACCATCGAAATGCTGACAAGAGAGACGCCAGACTTCATTTCTCCCACATTATGGCCTTCGAACAACCCATTGTTGCACCATGTCGACTATAAAGTGTGGAGCATGCATGATGCAAGGACGAGTCTAGCAGACAACTATCCATGATATAAACGATCTGAAGCAACGCTTGTTGGAAGTGTGGGATGGCCTGGACCAGAGGATAATTGACGATGCTGTTGCGTAATGCATGGCGCCAGCGCTTCCAGGCTTGCGTGCAAGCAGGAGGACATTTTGAGCATCTTTATTAATTAAATAATCAAACCATATTGTTGGAATCATATTGTTAGGTCAATTCTCTACATATTTGGAAATTTTTAGAATGATTAATCATCAGGCATTAGAGATATAAGAAAATATTTTATTGAATCTGACAGAAAATTGCTTGTAAACTGAAATTTCGGCATCTGAAGTTTAAATATTCATATCTTTTTATCCGTTCAACTTTATCTCATGAAATTTTGGAATCATATTTTTGGTCCACTTCTCTAAATATTTGGAAAATTTCAGCTTGATATGTCATCAGGTGTTAGAGATATATGCAAAACAATTTGGCATAGTTTTTTTTGAACCACGGTGTATATCAATTTCAAACGCTGATCCTGAGAGGCAGCCATGGCTATGAAGTGTTTGAAACTCAATTCTTAACATGAGAAGGACAACAATAATTCATCTTTATAGCCGTCTGATCTTGCCACTGATAAATTCAATAGACAATCAGTGGATTTCGTTTATGCTGAGTTGACCAACAGCGTAATTGGGAAAAATCTTGAGGGAAGTCTATACCATGGCAAAGATGTTAGTCCTGTAATAAAGGAATGAAGCTCTAGCAAAATTTTGTCAAGAGCCATAAAATCAAATGTTGTATGTTAACCTCCACCGTTTTGCATTATCCTTGCCAATGACTTCTGGTTGGTGTGTCGAAGACATCTGACAAAATTTGAAGACTTTGTCTCGTCGACGGATCTTAAAAAGTACAAAAGTTTATCGTTCTTATCTCGATATGACCATTGTCGTTGAATTGAGTGACTTAGTTCTTCCGTTATGCAGTTGACAGACGACAGTGAAGCAATCAATTCATCACTCATATGTATATTTGCAAATAGATATTTTCGGTTTTTTCGAATAATTGCAGATCTTCTTGTATTTTTTAAATCTAAAAAGATCAATAATATAGTTACTTTGAATAGCATATCATTGCTAACTTACAACAAAAATTATATTTTCCTATGCCAGTGGACTAGAAACCTCCATGACCATTCATGAATTAAAAGAGGAAAATTATATGAAAAGATCTTAACTTGAAAAACGAGTTCAATTTCTGAGGGACCAACAAAAAAAACAATTAGCATAATCAAAGCAAGGGAAGAAAGAGAAATGGGCTATGATGGTCTGCGATATTTTTTTATTCATAGACAACCAGATGTGACCTATTATTGTCATGTTGTGATAGAAACAAGAACCAGCGATACTCTTATAAATAGGGCAGTTCCAAAATCACGGTCAAAAAGTGAAAAAATTAAGGCATACCTTTGCAAAAATCCAAAAATTCACAATTTTCTGTGATTTTTTACATTTTCAGCACTTTTTGTAAAAACACGTTAAAAATACGAGTATTTATGAATGAGTCTTCACTTGTCAGCGACGTCATTCACTCCCCAAAATTGTTTTTTAAAACGAATTTAATGGTTTGGCGCTGTTTTTGGTCGTCGGCGTCATGTTTTACGTGTTTCGCAACCATTTTTAACGTGTTTTTGCAAAAAAGTGCTGAAAATGTGAAAAATCACCGCAAAATGCAAAATTCACGGCAAAAGGCAAAATTCACGGTTTCCGTGATCTCCGTGAATTCGTGATTTTGGATCTGCCCTACAAATAAACCAACGTTATTTTCTTATCAACCAGTTGGGACCGCAGGGAGCGGATGTTATTTCAGCAGTCACGCATGCATAGCTCAGATGGTAAGAAACAATGAATGCACTCTTCGCAAATCTATGCATCAGGAGATGAAACAATCAACCTTTCAGGTGATGCCAGATTCCCTTCTTAAATTTTCGTCTTGTTATTCGTTGAAACCAGCAGAAGTCCACAGCCACCAAACATTTGATAAAATCTTCAGATCTCTGGTGCGACGAAAAATTCACCATCCAATGCAGAAGCGTATATTCTAAGACCATGTCGAGCAACTCCAGTGGAAGTTTATTCAGCTGAAAAAACAATTTATTAAGTTGATAAATTAACCTGATAAGTGATAACTCGGGGACAAACAGATTTGTATCTTAACTAAACTGCTATATGTAATAATATTCAAACAAATTTGATTCTGACGAATTGATAAGCAAATCTATAATCCTATATACATAATTAGGTTTAGGCTACATCACTAAACGAAAAGGCTACTACTGGCACTTGGTGTATATTGTATAAAGAACTGAAAAATCGATTGCTACAAGTCTACCAAATTTGTCTTAAATAAAAGCAAAAAATTACTGAAACTAGAACATAATGAATACAGATTTACAAGAACAAGAAGTGAAAAAAAAGCTTATATTGTACACTGCAAGACTGTGCTAGTCTTGAGAAGTGCTTGGAAAGAGACTGCAGTTCTTCACTTGATTGAGACAAAGCGAAGTCTATCCATTCGATGGGCAAATGACATACACGAGTTAGTGTATGACTGTGTGCATTCTTAGACATGTCAGCACTTTCGCAATGCCCACTTCTCTTAGGTTTGGAACATCTTCATATAATTTCTGGATAGAAGGCCTTGATTAACAGGCTTCAATCCCTTTTGGTACATTTGTTGTAGCGTGGAGTAAAAAAAGGCACTAAGGCAATGCAGTGGTAAAGTAATAGAGAAACAGGATGGTATATGAAGGCAGTAATAATAGAAAAATACAGGTTAAGCTGTACTGCAGAGACCAGATACTTTTGGATTAGTCAAAGGCTTTGCACATTACAGCAAGTAGGTCGGTATGAGCACTCTGAGTAACAAGCGACCAGAACAGGTATAAAGGAATCTTCCATCATGTCGCTTGTTGTGACTTGTAACTTCTGAAGCTGACTCGTCCTTCAATGACCCGTGTCGTTTGTTTCTTTTCAAATGGATATGATCGTCTGCCACTTCAATAACACTGTCAGTTGATAGTTCTCAGTTACCATCTCTGTATTACCACAACTTAAGACCAACGAGGTGTGATGCGTCAGAGTTCCTTTTAAAGCGCATTTTGGCTAAACTCTGACACCGTCTCTGGTTGGTTCGATGTTAACTCCTACTATTTCGCACTACAACTTTGCTTGACGAACATTATGACGGTTTACACTTCTGCAAAAGAATTGATCATCCGACTAACTCATTACACGAAAAACCTTCCGATCGAATGCTGCACACCACCAGCACTGTGGCAACTGAACGTCTGCCATCAACACAGTCAACCATTCTGTCTTATTGATTGGTTGACATTCTTTCCTTTCTTCTTCCGGGCATGGGCGCCCGCAGAAATGTTTGCAGGGGAGGGGCAAAAATTTCCGATCATAACAATTACCGTAAATGTTTTAGAGCCTGAAAACTTCAAAGCTGGAAATTAAGAACACGAGTATTTTTCAATGAGGTTTCCTAAAGCAAATTTTTCAGTTTCATTTTGTGTATCAGCTTTAATATGAATAGTTTCTTTAGTGCGAAAAAATTTGCTATAAATCAAAAAGTAGATGTTAAAAGTGGGTTCCTGAAGCGGCGCTGTAATATTTTAAGTCCATTGAATGAATGAATCAATGAGCAAAAATAGGTGTCAGTTTTCAAGGTGCAAGTGTCCCTCTAGCTCAGCGTTTCCCAAACTGGGTTCCGTGTAACCCAAGGGTTCCGCCGGCCGAGCACAAGGGTTCCGCGAGAAGTTGAGAAAAAAGAAAAAAAAATTAAGTATTTTCTGCAATACAACATTTCAAGCCGCCTTTAAACATGAACTGAAAGTGTGAAACTAGCATCAGTGTTCTTTTGTGTTTTGTCCTCACAAAACCACCCATCCACCAATCCAGATCGTGCAGCAGGAGTAACAAATAATGATTTTAATTTGTTTGTGTAAAAATTTGACAAAATTGGGTAACTGCTACGTAGGCTAGCTAGGGTTCTAAGCCTCCTTTTTATTTAATTTAGAAACGTTGAACGCTTTCCAAACTCATATCGTTCAGAAATAATATTGCAAATCATATTCACGACTTGAAAGCGAACTTTGTAAAATGCTTCATTTTCATGAATGACGATCTGGATTAATGTGGTATAATTACTATAATAGTTGTATGTTTAGGCCTATTAGACAATTATTCAAATGCTAAACGATCGACACCAACTCTTTTAACGGAGACTATGAACTTCTTACTAACGGTTGACCAAACGCGAAAGAAGCAGAATTCCAGTGAGCCTTTCCATTCTAACCTCATGTAGGGCATAGCCTACTCTCGGTATCCACAAATCGTGGTTTCGAAAACAGTGCAATTTAATTTTTCATGATATTTTAAGAAAAAATAAACTTTCTATAATTTAGTGTATTTAGGCCTAGGTATGCGACAGTAGGCTTAATAGCCTATGCCTCCCATGCGTTCTGCATGATGCAAGGCGTTTAGTTGAGATTGTGGTTCCGCCCGAAAATTTTAGGACACGAAGGGTTCCGTGGCCCAAAAAGTTTGGGAAACGCTGCTCTTGCTATTTCTATATTGTAATAATAATTTCTAAACTTCTAAAGTGCCACTCGAAAGCCGATCGCAGAGTTCCAGATTATTCGCAAGTGCTGCATCGAGTCATAATGCCATTCAAAGGGTAGTCAGAAAAGGTCTGAGTCCGGTAGCCAAAGCAGTAACTGATAATGCGGGTGTCGTTAAGGAAGGTGGAGGATCTGAGGATCAGATGAGTGTGGGGTGCCACTGGTGTGGGTTAGTATCAATTCTTTTGAGCAGTTTTGGGTGGAACTCCCCGAGGGGTTATAACCACAGCCCTTTATCGAAGGTTCTCTACAGTTTGACCTCCCTATAGATTCTGTACTGGCAGCATGCAAAATGGACAAACTGCAGTCTGGCTTCTAGTAGACTTGATTTATATAATACTGGTTAATAATCAGATCTCCATGACGTAGAGCCTCATTGAAATCGGTGCACTGTTGAGATATTTCAAATTTTTGGAATTGGTAGGCCTATTGATACTTAATTTTGTGCAGTTATGAAAGGTTGCATGACAGCGGGATTCCAATCAAGTAGGCCATAATCGATAGAAAAAAAACTATTTGCAAGGGCCTCTGCCGCAGGGTTAACAGCCAATGGTTATTGTTCCAGCTTTTAACAAGATGTTGATAATGCAAGGCAGAAATTTAAGAGCATGTTTATTTCTACAGAGATTTCTAAACATAGATTTATGACTTTCATTGTGTGCATTGTTCGTGTCATTAGTGTTTTAATGCGAAGAAATTTGTTAAAAACCCAAAAGTAGTAATTTTATAAATAAGTTTCAGTTTTACAGGGGGGGGGGCATGTGCCCCGCTTGCCCCTATGTGCGGGCACCCATGCTTCCGGGTGACCTGAGTCCGTTTCCTTTTTCAGTTCCATCTCCTTCGTTCTTCATCAACTGTTATTTTCCGTTTGCGAATCTGGATGTTTTTCGTCCTCTGACTGATTCTCCGACTGCTTTTCTACGAATGATCTACTATTCCTTAATTCTCTAGCTTAAAATCTTTCTCGTCTTCTGCTCATATTACTTGGCCAGTGTCTGCCCAGCAGAATCACTTCTCCTCCAAGACATAGTGTTCTTTTATTTTTTGTATTTTGTTTAGTCGGATACCAGCCCAGCCTAGACACACAACTCTTTTTGTTGTGAATTGCATATGCTAAATTGTCGAGAGGCCCAAATGAATCAAACGTCATCACTCTTGGTCCGGTTCAGGCTCAATGCAAGTTTTGAAGAGAAGTTGAACTCTTTGAGTATTTAAAACGAATTTGTCGAGTATAATAATGCATGCAGACTTTATAGTTGAGTTACTGTAAAAGAATTTGCACCCTTACCATTGTTCCCGACGAAGGTTGATCATTTTCTGCTTTAAAAAGTAAAATGTAGAACTTCAGTAATCTGAATGAAGCTATATTAATGTTTGATGCAGGTCTATATTTCATCGCCTGACAATTATCCTGTCGTATGTCAACTTTTGTGAATTCCGAGAAAAACGAGGTCGAAGTTTCGCAACTTTGGACGCCAAAAAATATATATCCAGTGCAATAAAACTTCAAGCAAAGTTGTCATATTAAAGCATCGACATTAATTAAAGGATGTTGCACTAAAATGAAATTGAAACTTAGAATGGTTTTTGTAAAATTTCGAAAAATGTTGTATAAAAATGGATTTAAATCAATTGCAAGTCATCCTGACGTGAGAATTTTTTTTTAAATTATGAAATAATAAAAGAAAGCAATATACAATCAATTGCGACTTTGTTCGTTTCAATTTTCACAAGTTTAATACCCTGTTTTAATAAAAGAACGTTTTTTATTCTCTGGACATACGACACTATGATACCACGGAGTGGGCAGTGCATAATGTTGTATCTCCTTATCGTCCAATCAACGACGAGCTTTCTCTGGACATACGACAATGCACTTTTAACCGTGATGCGGTACTGGAGATACGACAAAAAATTTAAATAGGAGATACGACAAAGTGTATGCTGAAAATGGACACACGACAAGTAGTTTTCGTTGAATATCTTTAAAACGACATATCTCCTAACGGTTAACAGTGAAGAAAGATAAACAACTTTTTGCTACAAAAGAAGTCTAAACTCGATTTTGACAAAAATGAACATACGACAAGATAATTGTCAGGCGACGATTTGCATCAAATTGCAAGTTCTGGAATGCATGGATTCTTTTTATGTAACATGTATGAATGTAGGCCAATGTAACTGTCTGCAGAATGCATAGCCTAAGTCCATGACTGTATGAAAGATGCATGCACGTACATGTAGGCTATAAATACTACAATGAACAACTTGTACATATACATACATCATTAAAGAATGGTGACAGCGGAGTAAAAAGAATATTGCTCTAATTATTTTTGAGGAGTTTAGTGAAACCAGGATCTGCAATCTAGTGTATAAAACATGTATACCCTGTGAAATGCTGAATGTATATAATTGAGAATCTATCTCGAAACTTCACGACTAATCTTCCTCTCTGTCCTCTAGACCGAAATTACACCTTGATATCTCGAACTCCAACTGCCCAGCACCGTATTTGTGTATTAACTGGCCCCTTGCTATGGAATGACCTTAACGAATCGTTTCACGATCTTAACTACGTTGATACTGACTCTGACCATAGTCATAATATTATTTTTGACATCTTCTTCTTGTGAGCGCTTTGCAGTTGAATCTCCCCTGTTTAGGTTATACTGGGATAGACGCCTTAGAAATCCGCACATTACCTGATTTAGATTACAATGGGAAACGGATAATTCTTAATTCTTGCAATGTATTAAGCCAGAGCAGTGCCTGACTCTCAGGTGTTATGGATGTCTTCGTACCCCACTTCTGTAGGCCTTTGTTCTGTTGATATTTCTATATTATTAACTAAACATAAGACTGATTAGATCTGCTTCAATCTGCGCACCCCCATTTCTTCACAGGATCCCTGTTTCACAGCGCATCTCCTACCGAGTTGCAGCACTTGTTTGGCGATGACATCTTTCTTGTGCTCCATTGTACTTGTCTAGCCTCTGTCTCAGACATTGCAGCAACGGGTGAGCTTTTGGTTCCGCGAGCTCGCACTTCTATCAGACAGCGCGGAGTCTTTTCTGTTGTGGGCCCCGCTATCTGGAATGGCCTCCCACTAACCTTGTGACTTACGCCTAGGTTAAATTCCATTGCAAATTTTTAAGTACCGGTATCTCAAATCATACCTTTTTATCTTTGGCTGGGCTGGGAGCGCCTCTGAGTAGATTTCTTGAAGAGGCACTATATAAATTCGTTAAATGAATGAATGACCTGACTTTGGATTATCCAAACTGACAGATGGAATTCACTTGAGTTAAACCTCGGATCGTAGATGGGTTGTAATTTTGAGCACAATTTAACTGGAAGCGGCCGCCGATTGATGTTTTGCGCATCATGGTAACGCCACCAAAAGCCATTAGATGGTAAAAAAAGATTAGGACGTTTGAGCACACATTCTGAAACCTGATAGCCTACTGCACATAGGCTATGAACATCAACCCACACATACCCGGTAATGCTTAGTTATCATTTCGATTCAATACCTTCAAAATTAAGGCTCAAATCATATGCTAGTTCGGAAGCTAACTGTTAGGACATACAATTAATGAAAAGTCATAAAACGTCGTAGAATCGTAAAATTTAGATTAGTAAAATTTTGGATAATTAGAAAATAGAGAGCATTCAGTAGGCCGATCAACATTCATTTATTAAAATTTGTAGAAATTTTAAACACAGGCCTATAATCTATGGATATTAGGTAAGCTGACTTAGGCCTAATTTAATTTTTTAACGATATTCCCATGACAATTGCATGGTGTGTCGCGAAATTTGGTTGCAAGTTTAGGTGTGTCGCGCGCCAAAAAAGGTTGAGAACCCCTGGTTTAAGGCTAATAAATTATCTGTAAACTTACAGAAAACAAACTACACTGTGTCCGGTTAAAAAGTAGCCCCCACAAAAAAGTGTCATAACTCGGTCAAAACTTTTGGGAAATTTTGTTTGAAATTTGAAACACAGCAACAGTGACCATATTTACATGAGATCCTGAAACCGATTATAAATATTCGTGAGTTTATCAAATTTATGAGCGTTTAAAATGCAGCACCGAAAGATTGAACTTTCCAACATGGAAAACCTGAAAGGAAGTGAAATTCAGCTAAATATGGTGTTCAAAAATGTGTTCCTTGTTCTCGGACACACGACAGTATACATAGTAGATTAATAGCAATCCCGGGAGACATCCGGCTTCATATCCTGCAGTTGTGGACGTCCAGCAATCCAGACCTTGACCTGGAGTACATGAACTGGAGGAACACGTTTTTCCTTCACGCGTATTCATGACATCGATAACCGTAGGGCGAAGGGCGCGTCTGTTTGAAGATTGGCAGTTGTTTAACCAGGTGATCGTCAACAGGACCATCAAACAGTAGCGTCTAAGTCCAAGGTCGTGTGTTCGTGAACAAGGTGGACATTTTGAACACCATATTTAGCTGAATTTCACTTCCTTTCAGGTTTTCCATGTTGGAAAGTTGAATTTTTCGGTGCTCCAACGCAAACGCTCATAAATTTGACAAACTCACGTATATTTCTAATCGGTTTTAGGATCTCATGTAAATATGGTCGCTGTTGCTGTGTTTAAAATTTCAGACAAATCCCAAAAGTTTTGACCGAGTTATGACACTTTCTTGTGGGGGCTACTTTTTACCCGGACACAGTGTACATTTGTGTTTTGTGGTATAAGGAAAAAGGCACCTCTCAATACTCTTAAGATTAAAATGGAAGATATAAACATAGATAATATATTTATTTATATTTATTTATTTATTTCGAAAATTTATACAGCGCCTCTTCAAGGTAGGCTACTCAGAAGCGCTCCCGACCCAACCAATAATGTCCCGTCTGCTAAATTTCTGGGAGTTATAATTGATAAAAATTTGAAATGGGCAGATCATAATTATACGCATTGTAGAAAATAAAATTGCCAAATCTATAGGGATACTTTATAAGTTGAGGAAAATTCTTTACAAATCAGTATTATTGCATTTATACTCCAGTTTAATTTTACCATATCTGCAGTAATGCACACTGGTGTGGGCTGGAGGCTATGTATCTAAGTTGAAAAAAGTGTCAATCTTGCAAAAACGAGCATTAAGGGGCATCATTGGTGTTGAAAGATTACACAGATCTTCTGTCTTGTTTAAGCAGTTTGGATTGCTAAAGATTTCAGATATTTATCATAAAAAATTATGCAATTAGTTGTCTTCATGTTTCATCATCGTCACGGAATGCTCCCTAAGCGTTTTAATGCCTACTTCAATACCAAGTAACAACTGCATCAGTATGAAACTCGCTCAAGGTCTGATTATCAATCATGTGTTTGTAGGTCAAATACCCATTTACATTCGGCATTGGTGTATGGCCCGAAGCTTTGGAACTTATTATCTCCTAAATTTAAGTCTATTGACTCGCTTGCTACATTTAGTAAGAGCTATTTCTTGTTATCCTTCTACTAATTAAGTTTTTAAAAATTGTTTCTGTTCTGTTTTCATTTTCATTCCATTGCGCCAAATAATATCATAAATATGAATGATTTCTTCAGCAAGAATATGGTGAAAGTTATAGTACTTGTCATGGACGGTTAACAATTTACGTATATTCTTTAGATTATAATGTAAGGTGGTCTTGATAAGTTCACTTGAGCTTTTTTCCCTTCCTTCTGACTCTGGTATAAATTGAACTATTATATTTTTTGCAATGATGTGTTTAATTATATATTGCGAAAAATAAATGAACTTGAATGAACTTGATCCTTCAACCTTCCTCGATACAAGGGTTGGTTGCATTTTGGACAATTCTTCTCCATTCTCTCCTGTCCGGTTGCTCTCAACAATTCCTCTGTTGATTATCCCGTCCATTCACATATGTTGTCCCACCACCTCTTCCTAGGTCTTCCTCTTGATCTTGCTCCCGGAACCGTTCCTTGCATAATTTCCTTCTCTGAACAATCTCCATGCTTCCTCATGATGTGCCCGAAGTATGACATCTTCCTTCCTTTGATAGATTCAAGTAGGCTCCTTTCTACACCAGCCGTCTCCAGTACCCATTCATTTTTTTTCTCAGTCCATGATATTCCAAGGATTTTTCTTATGCCTTTCATTTCAAATGTCTTTATACTATCTTCATCACTCTTTTTGATTATCCAACTCTCACAACCATACATCATCACAGGCCATATAAGCGTCCTCATTAACTTTAACTTTGTAGATAGTTTGATGTTATGGTTTTTCCACAGTTTCTTCACATCTGCCCCTACACCATGTCCTCTCGCGATTCTTACTCTTATCTCGTTGCTACACTCAGCATCTTTTGTTATGAGAGAGCCCAAGTACACGAATGTGTCCACTTGTTCTATCATGATGTCCTGTACTTTTATATTACATTGTTCCCCTGACAGCGCCATACACTTTGTCTTCCCCATGTTGATCTCCAGAACTTTCTTTCGACCTTCTCTGTCCAAGCGAGACACCAAAACCTGCTGCAGCTCCGTTTCTGTGCTTGCCATTAGCACTATGTCATCTGCATAACGTAAGTTTGTTATCCTTCTTCCTCCAATTTGAATGCCTCCTGAGTATCCTTCCAGGGCTTCACTCATGACCATTTCTGATAGTATATTAAACAAAGATGGCGAAATCACACACCCCTGCCTAACACCCCTTCTTATCCTGAACTCACTCGACAGTTTGTCACCAACTTTTACCTCTGTCGTCTGCTTGTTATACAATTCAGGTACCACGTTGATAAAGTGCGGTGGAAAGCCCATTTCAACCATCGATAACCAGTGTTGCTCATGTGCTTCACACACGATCCGATGCAATGTCGAATGCCTTCTTGAAATCGACAAATCACATGAGGTAGCGGTTGTTGGTGTTCTCTAATCTTTTCCATCATAATTCTAAGATTCATCACCTGATCTCTTGTCCCTTTGCCACGCCTAAACACCGCCTGTGCATCCGCTAAGTCCGATTCCGATTCTGTACGTCTTCTTATTCTTTACAGTATGATCTTTAACATGATTTTGCTCGCATGCGAGACTAGCGCAATGGTCCTGTAGTTCTTACATTGTTTCAAATCCCCGCTTTTTGGCTTAATGCAGTATGCAAACCCATAAAATCTAAGCCAGTCTTTACCAAATAATGACTGAAGTTCCAAATAATAGGAAACACCAACCCTCTGGACTCTGGCACTCACCCATGACAACACGATTTCTTGGTATGAAACCGATCTTTCCACTCTTCAGATGCCTCAACTCCAACCATCCGACAGAGTCACTGCAAAAAACATTTTTAATATAAACAAAACGTTTCCACTTTTGCGGTTTCGCCTTTACAAATACACAGCGAGAAATAGGCCTACTGTTTCCTATATTTTTTTAGAGATTTCTGAAATGTGCTTCACACATGATCCGATGCAATGTCTCGCACAAGCCTTCTTTGATCGATGCTGTCACTGCAAAGAGTCGGTCTAGAAATAACGCAGAAAACTTTTTCAGTTTAGTATCTTCTCATTTTAATTTCGATATTAAAGAACATTTTCAATGGATACGAGTCTATGGGGTTAAAAATTATTGCTGACGTGGCCAAAGTTCAGAGGTCGAAGCTTAGATACGACACCAACTCATCAAATGCACAGTCTCCATAATCTTATATTTAGCAATAAGTTTTCAATTACAACATTTTGCATCAGAAATATAAAGGTTAAAGCAATTGCAAAACAAAGTTACCCGATGTTTGCAGGAGAAATGGTCTCCATTTTGTCTCCCTTGTCAAACTGAATTGCTTCTGCGTAAGGATCCACCTTGTCACCTAAGTTGTCGTTTTCATCAGAATCACTCGTAAAAACCGCACTTCTTTGCTTGTCTAAAATCTCTTTCAGTTCAATTCTCTCACTCTGTCGCATCTGTGTCGGGTCAAAGTCTTGAACTGCGCGCAATTTCATTTCACCTGAAATTTGAAACACAAAGGCCTGCCTGAAATACAATGACTAAATTCCTTACAAGCACAATTATACACCTTGGTATGCAGCATATACCTTTAGCAGTTAATATGCTGAATGCATTCATGCAAATTGTCTATGCATATTTAATTATGCCTATATGATGTTTCAGCAGTCAGCAATCAATCAAACCCTTATTACAGGAGTCAAATTAACGTTTTGGTTGTCAATCCTGTCATACTGCTGATTTTACCAGCACCACCAGGCAAATGAAAAGTTGAGCCGACCTTTTGGAGGGTAGCGGAAGGGTTCTAGGACAATTACCCCCAGATAAATACCACCAGCAATTACCCCCCTCCCTAGGACAATTACCCTACCTGGACAACTACCCATGGACAATTGCCCCCATGCATGCATACATACACACACACATACATACCTGCACGAATACACACATGCATCTTTGGTGTGGCGATGCTTATCAGCCTGATATCTTATCTGGCATCCTCTTATCTGTGTGAGCTTTGCCTCCCTCTTTCCTCTTGCATAGCCTGCCGCACACTGCACTCTGCTGTCCATGGTGACTTAATGGTTTCTTTCACTTGCTCTGCAACAATGCAGAGGCATTCCTACTCTGTGGTTGGTCCGACAACCTGGAATGGACTTCCCTTGACTATGCGACACCTCCAAAGCTGTTCCCAATTTCACAAACTGTTGAAGACTGGGTTTTTTTCGCTTGATCTCGGCCGAGAGTGCCTCTGAGTAGGCACATTGAATGGGTGCTATATAAACTTTGATTGATTGATGTTCATCAAATTATGCATGCATGCATGTATGTATATATGCATGCATGTATGTATGTGTGTATATGTATGCATGCATATATGCATAATTTATATGTATAATATACATATGCATACGAAGAACTTGTACTAGTGTCTGATTGGTTCAAGGCAAGCAAGCTATCTCTCAACTTGACAAAAACCAACTAGGCCTACATTCTTTTCTGCTCTCATAGCAAATCAACTCCACTGCTGACGAGAAAAGTCCATATACAGGGTGGGGCAAAAAGTAATCCCTTACGATTTTCGGTCAATATCTTGGCCCCAAATAAGAATTTTTCAAATCCAGTTTCACGGGCTTGAAGGTTAATCATATCTACGTACATTAGCCAAATTTCATCGCCATATGTGAAATAGAACAAAAGTTACACCACTTTTAGTGAGGCCACCCACCGTTTTTTGATGCTTCAAAAACGAAACGCAAAAAATTAGGTTTCTTGCTAATATCATGGCCAGAAGTCAGAATTTCAAAATGATATTTTACAGGTTTAAAGACAATTCATATTTACACAAGATGGCTAGATTTCATAAAAATATTTCAAACACAACAAAAGTTTATACCACTTTTAGTGAGACCACCCACCGGTTTTTTTGATGATTCAAAAACGAAACGCAATAAAAGTCACAAAAACACGATTTTACTAAGTCTCATTTCAAATAACTGTTGTCATATGAACTTGGTAGTGCTTCACAACTTGTGTTCAATGTGCCCACAACCAGTGCCAAAACTTCTTTTGAGTCTCTTTGCAAAGATCTTGATGGACATGTTGATTGACCTGACAGATGCCTTATTTACCAATTTGATTGTCATCTTGCTAAGTGTCTTCTCAGTGACGTGCAGCTACGCTGGTGCCCTGTTTCTTTTTTAAATAGTAATTATGATCATATGGCAATATCAAGGCTATTTTTGATAAAAAAATATTTGAGATTAGACAATAAAATAGTGTTTTTGCTACTTTTTTGCTGCGGTGTTCTGACTCGCCGTGCCTCTTCCTCCTCCAGACCGTTACCCTCAATAAGGGGGGGGGGGTCTCCGCTCATTTGGCCCTCCAGGTCTTCACCCATAACCCAGGACATGGGCCCTCGTTATACCCCGAAGGACTGGGTCCTCGGCAGGATTTAGTTATCGACAAGTGATATCCGCCCCCCGCGATGTGGACGCACCTGTCGGGTGTTACCCAGGTATGCACTGTGGCAGTACATCCTGGGCCGAGGGGCAACGTCTTAAACTGTATGGCATGTAGGCCAACATACAGTGCATATGGATTGCGGCCCGTGGACCCAAATAATGCGGCCCGCGAGAGCCAGCTGGTTTTTTATTATTTTTTTTTATTTAAAGAAAGAGATTGGTTAAAAACCGAATTCTGCTTCTTTTGCGATTTAAGCCAAGGTTCAAATTGTTTTCTTCTAATTTTTGCTCTGGGCATTCAATCTGCAGCAGCATGCAGACAGATTTATAGTTGACCTTCTGTGTGATACCATGCTGAGGCAGAAGTAAGCCTACAACGAGGTTGATATTCCGGAATTCTACACTTTCTACTACAAGAAAAATTCCAAAACCTGCACCTGCTGTGCTGCAACACACATAACTCTAATGGCGATGTTTGGCATTACCTACATAATAATTATTATGCGAACAGCTTTTTGATTACTTAATGAAGATTAATATACAAAAATTGATTTCAGATGACACACCTGACAGTTAGGCCTACGGGTGAACATGTGGAAGTTGTATGCCTTCTCCGATTCTTCGCCTCTCAAAAGATAAAGCTAAACAACGATGTTCTCGTAGTTGGGAAACGTTGAAAAGATTAGGCTTGTAACATACACTCCGGTATCAGAGTGGTACAAGTTGCGGTCTCTTTTCCAGCTACTTGGCTGCCTTTCAATGGCGATTGGCACAACAGTCGCAAACGGAACGTTTTTCGGCAGTTATCTACGCCAATTACAATATTTAGTAGTCGATGTGAACGGTTTGTAAAGTTTGTATGCACACTTGTTATAGCTCCTCTTCCAGCTCTCAACCGCTACTCAGAGGCGCTCCCGACTACAGCGCGGCCACTGCATCGGAGTTCCACGCCGAAGCGCTGAGCAATTGTGAGCGAAGGACTTGCCCAAGGTCTTTACGCGGCGAGGTTGATTCGAATCTCGAACCTTTCTGCTTCAAGGCAACGACGCCATCACTACACCAAGGTAACGGCGAGACAAATGCTGTGAAATAATTTGGGACCGGACTTCAGAGGATTGCCTATATTCCGTTAAAACGATAGATTATCAAAAATAATAATGCTGCAACAAGTGAATAATGGTAAAACTTCAGTTCAGGTGCGTAAATTATTTCTCATGATTTCAAACTGGATAGTTGTCTGAAATTATCTTAACACTGTAACAAACATGTGACGGTTTTATCGATGTGAAACGGAAGCTGGATGAAGGTTTTTATATGTCTAAAATAGAAGCAACAGAGGGGGTAAGGATAGCGGGGAAAATACTGAATAATCTGAGGTACGCCGATGATACGACATTATTGGCGGGTAAGAGGGATGACCTAGTTGAGTTAATAAGAAGAGTCAGGAAGGAAAGCGAAAAGGCGGGACTATACTTCAATGTAAAGAAAACAAAGGTTATGACAACTGCAACATGGAAAAACTTTGAGGTGGATGGAGAAACGATAGAGGTAGTATCGAGCTTCACATTCCTGGGATCTATGATAGAGAAGGAGGGAAGAAGTGATATGGAAATAAGGAGGAGGGTAACAATGGGGAAAACGGCAATGAACGGTCTGGAAAAGATTTGGAAGGACAAATACGTGAGCAGGAAAACAAAGAAAAGACTGGTAAGAGCACTGATCTTCCCAGTCGTCCTATATGGATGCGAGACATGGACAAAGACACGGGATATGGAAAAGAAAATCAACGCGTGTGAGATGTGGATTTGGAGAAAGATGCTAAGGATTTCATGGACGGAGAAGAGAACTAACGAATCGGTGCGCGAGGAGCTCGGAATAGAGAGGGAGGAGACACTGCAGCAAACAGCAACTTGGAGGAAATTGAGCTACTTCGGCCATGTGATGAGATCTAACGGTTTGGAAAAGGAGCTGATGACGGCATGCGGTGAGGGACGGAGAAGATGCGGAAGACCAAGGAAGAAATGGTTGGATGAAGTACAGGAAAAGTCTGGCATGAGACTGGAGGAACTAAGAGAGGCGACTAGGGAGAGGATCAACTGGAGAAGATGCACCAGGGCTTTCGCCAGAGCTCCAGTAGCTGACGGCACCAGGTGAAAATAGAAGCTGGATGAATGATCGAACGCTTAAGAAAGAGAAGCTGGATGAAGGTTTTATAAATCTAAAATGGAAGCTGGATGAAGGTTTCTATATGTCTAAAATAGGAACTGGATGAATGATGAAATGCTTATGAAACGGAAGCTGGATGACGGTTTTTATATGTCTAAAATAGAAGCTGGACTTATCGATCGAAAATGGAAGCTGGATGAAGGTTTTATCGATATGAAATGGAAGCTGAGCTGGATGAAAGTTTATATATGTCTAAAATAGAAGCTGACTGAATGATGAAACGCTAAGGAAACGGAAACTTAGTACAGTAAGTGTATACATTGAAAAATAATTTACGCACCTAAACTGAAGTTTTACCTGAATAATTTACAATGCCAAAATACACAAGTTAACGACTGCGTGGTTATACCACAGGATAGATAATTAATATACTGTGGTTATACCCAGGTTATACCCGGAGATGGCGGGTCGTGCTGCAAACGTCACCAAACTTTCTCTGATGACTTCCTCAGATCATAAGCTGGTAAAAACCCATTTTAACGTCACAAATTATTTTCATGGCAAATTAAATCGTCGCATCGGAATGACATACACGACAATATTTTCCGACGAAATAGAAGCGGGATTTCTCACGTGAGGGTCGGTTAGGGCTCAGGTTAGGCGCCGTGAGGGTCGGTTAGGGCTCAGGTTAGGCACCGTGAGGGTTGGTTAGGGTTAGTGTTAGGGTTAGTGCAGTCCCTATGCTGAAATTGAAGCTGGAATGATAAACAATAAGTATCAATGAAATAGAAGTTAGATTGATGAAAAATATTCACTTACGCACTGGCTACGGAACCGTCCGGACGGTGCCGTAATTTTGTTTCTACGGAACCGTCCAACACTTATGCAGCTACCATTTGCACTAACACCCGTCGGCGAATTACGATTGGCTACCCGTTTAGCGGAAGAGTCGAAGACCGCAGGGGAGGAGGTTGTCGAGTACAATTTATGCCCATCCCTAAACAGTAGCCTACTGTCAACAGCACGTGCGACACGCAGGGTCTCACGATTTTACACGAATTGCAATGTAAAACGTTTTAAATGTCTTACAAATGACCCTACGTATGGAGGAACATTTTCCAAAGGTAATTATGTCTCACTTTAGCGCTCTTTATCGTTAATTTGAAGCATGGTTATAACATAGAAGACGTAGGTGTCGTTCGCGTATAGGATATAAGGTTTCGCGTGAGGGTCGGTTAGGGTTAGTGTTAGGGTTAGTGTCGTCATTACATTCTTATGATTTTTGCGTCGTGAGGGTCGGTTAGGGTTAGTGTTAGGGTTAGTGTCGTCATTAGATTCTTAAGATTTTTGCGTTGGTTGTTTAGCAGTACTGTTGTTGGCCAAGCTAGCCTAATAGCTTGACCATCAACTGCTAACATCAACTACCTTCTTCCCCCCTACGGTCTTCGCCTCTTCCAGACGGTTCCGTAGAAACAAAATTACGGCACCGTCCGGACGGTTCCGTAGCCAGTGCCATTCACTTACGAAGTAGAAGAGGGATTTATGGAACAAATTGTTGCATAAACAGAAGCTGGATGAATGAAAAGGAGTCTTGGTAAACAACGCTGCAACGTTACTTCTTGGGGGTCGTAAAACCCACACCGGTTTCATCCTATCATCCAGCTTCCATTTCACCTACAGAGAACCTTCATCCAGCTTATATTTCAAGCGCATGAAAGCGGGAATGCGTAAGCTAAGAAATAATAGCCGCTTAAAATGAAACCGCTAAAAAAACGCCAAAAAATAATTTGTGACGTTAAAATGGGTTTTCGTACTTGCACCTACCTCAATACAATTACATATTCACAGACAATCCAGCAATTTTTTATTATTATTAAAATATAGACACTATCATCCTTTTGTTGCGCTCACAAATCGACTAATCGTTCGCACAAGAGTGCAATGAACGCAAAATGTGTAGCGACATCTATCAATTGCAATTTCCTTAGTAGGCCTACGAGACAATAAATAAATATTATAATATGCAAGTATAATATGCAAGTATAATAATAATAATTATTTTTCACCGCAGCACAATTATTATAGTAACTGCCGAAAGTTATATAGATTGGCTATCGCTTTGCACTGGACGCCTTTTTTATTGGTTGTCCAGCGCCTATGTGGGCTTTTAAACTTTTTAAGACTGGAATCATCAAGTTTTGCCAACCTTAATTAATTAGGCCTAGGCCTATAGCCTAATTATTATCATACTATATAGTCCACAATAATTATTGAGTTCATTGTCTCAAGCAAGGTCTCAAGACTCAAGACATAGGCTATGCCTTTTCTAAGGCGGTGGTCTGGTCTCAAACTCAAGTTATTATGTGTAGGCCTACCACATTAATTTTATGGCGATCGCGGGCCGCAACATAAAAATAGCCATGCAGTCAAAATACGGAAAATTCAACATTTGCCACAGTAAATGGCTGATTTTTTGCAGAATATTGTACGGAAATTGTGCTGAGATGGGAGCTAAACGTATGGTGGAGTTAATTGTTGTCACACAATAATATTAGCCTATAGTTGGTGATGATGGCTATGGATCGAGTTAATGACAAACTAATAAGAATAGGCCTAGGCTACTGTACGTACGCGTACGGTAGCTAGTCCATCATGAACGAGACATAATAATATTTAAAAAGAACACTATACAATTATGCCGTCAGTAAGGCTTAAGAATAAGCTGGAAGAGTGACTTAGCCTAATTAGGACTAATAAGACACTGCATGAAGATCCAATATATCACCGGGGGTGTTTATCACGAACTTGGAGAGGGCCCTGGACAAAGCGGACAGGTCAAGGAAAGGTGCAGAGAAATATTATCTGTGCAAGCATGGGCGTAACTGTGTCCCAAATAGTGGTGGTGACTTATATGCATCTTTCCACAAATCGTCCCATCCTTGCTCTCCCCTCGCCGATTCGCCCACCCCTCCCGAAAGAGTGACACCTAGGCCCTATTTGAATTGCTATTTTGGGATTTTTGACAAATCTCCTCGCACCAACAGACTAAATAGAGGTTGTAGGTATGTAGGATTTAAGGCCTGCATATTATCTGCATTTTTACTATTTTACTCAAGTGAAATTTAAATAATTTAAATTACGATAAACTAAAATTAAAAGAAACTAAATTATGATAAACCTAATTATTAGGTTTATCATTCGGATTTGCTCCACTTACTTATTATTTTGTGTAGCATGAAATGATGACGTCATTTGTCTTGTTGAAACTTGGAACGAAGCACGTGTGACAAAATGTGGTAGTTTTTTAATCTCGTTTCGACAAGAAATTCTAGATTTTAGGGTTTATGACATTACGACAAGTATCGTTAGTAATTTATCATTTTAGAATTCTCAAAGCAGCCACGCATTATGAAGTGGTTTTAGTTTCCCTTTTGAAAATACAGAAATAATCGTTTAATAAAATGTCCAAATTCTGGAAGTCGAGTGCTGGGCATTAACTTTTCACAAGCGTGAAGATTTCGTAACATAATTTTTTGCTTCTCGGGCGTAAAATTCGATTCAACCTTCGTATGCATATAGAAAATAACAATTTATAAGGATAAAACGCGAATTCAAATGGTGGCCCTCACCCAACGCGATGCTAATCGACCCTCACGTGGTAGGAAAGGTTTGTCGTAAGAATATTTCACCCATTTTAATCATGTTTTGAAAAATTGCACAAGTGTTGTTTCTTGTTTTTAGCCACGAAGAAATCTGAAGATGATGACTATGAAGTGTGTGAAGCCTAGAGCTGTCATATGATACGGTATTTGGAAAGTTTCTGATGCTTCAAGAAGACCAGTGATCAGAAACGTCAGCCATCCCTTGGAAATGCAGCAGGTGAGAGCACTTCTATCTGGTCCTTTTATCTATTTCACTAAAACGCTTTATGTTGATGGCGATGATGATTATTATAATATTATCATTACTATGATTATTTTAGTTATTATTAGTTATTCTCATTTATTAAATATTAATTCAATTGGCAGTGTTTGCATGGATTAAAAGAATTTGTTTGTTGAATAACTTTAAGCCAGGAATTTTTCCATGGAGAAGAAGTGTGCGCTGTTCAGCGAATGCCAGCACATCCTTTGTCCTGACTCGAATATCGTCCAAAGGTAATGCTGTGTTTTGCCTGCCTCCTAAATGTACTTTAATGCAAGGATGAATTGGTTGGGATAAATTTAGATTTAAAACTTTCCTGTATTCCTGAAACTAAAAACTAGGATAACTGCAAAAAAGTGAGGTTGAGACTTTAGAAGCCATGTAGTCTTGTAGGCACAGGGTCAAGCTCACAGCATTTGGAGGTAGATTTCATCTGTAGATCAACAACGTTACATAGTTAGGAGTGACAGGATCAAATGTTGATAGAGATCGTAGTAGGAATAAGTTAATGAGGAGGAGAGTTTATAGTTATATCTCTAAAATTGTTAACTTTATCTAAAAAAGGAATTTAGCAAGTCGTCTGGTGTATCTGCTTGGCAATTTGGAGGAGCTGGGTGGAGCATAGAATTCAGAATAATCCAATGTTGTGCTTTAGCTTTCCTCTACACATCACCAAAATGTCTGCATATGAATTCAGCACACTTCTCCTGGAAGAGATGTCGTTTGCATCAAGAGCGTGTTCTCTGTTGTGCATAAGTACATATATAATATGTACACTGTTGTACAGATATAATATGTACAGCGATTTGTTGATGTTGACTCTTTCCAACGGGAGGCCTTCATGGGTTGGACTTTCAAACTCGGTTTTTTAAAGCCCATCCGCCTGTCAGTTACAGGACAATTAAAGTCACCACTCACCAGCGATAATTTCCACGAGACAATATGTGACCGTGCCCGAGAAAACCCTCCTAAAGTCGGAAATTTCATAAAATGAGTTTAAATTTGTTTTAACTACTACAGATATAGTTGATCAATTTGGTGAAATCCGTATATTTGCATCATTTGAAATGAAATAGTTATGAATTTGTAAAGATTTAGAGTCTCAGCATTTTTAGAAATCGTTTTAGCGAGAAATCGCCAGTTGAAAATTTCCTTCGATACATGAACCACACAAAAGTCAATAGCATTTTCATCAGAATTTAGTAATATGTTCTAAACTTAAAATTTTCTGCTTTTTCCAATGGTGTCAACGGTTTTTCTTGGAAAATTGAATTGAACGAATGGCACAGATTTAAATAGGAGTCTATGTACAGTAGCGTGCATTTCGTTGAGAACAGGGTGTAGGCTAGCCCACGCGAGGCAGTTGTTCTCGACATTAGATTATTCACTTGAATCGTCATTTTGCACATCACTTTTGCTCAAGTAGACATTTATAAAATATAGGATTATGGTCCTGTCAATTTCTATTCTAATTAGAAGCTGTAAGATCATTTTAAACAGCCCGCGATTAAGTTTGTTTACTAGCTTTCGGCCATGCTGCCGTAGTAATTTCGTATTCGTCAGATGGCGCTAAAGGTCAAAGGATCAATCAAAGACAGTGCTCTCCAAAATTTATTTATTTTTAATTATTATTGCATTTAAACTATTTATTTTGTGCACAGATGGGTTGAGAAAAGAATTCGGCACATTGCAAAAGTAAATCCACTGCCATTAATGCAACGCCCACTGATTAGAATTAGCCATAAGGTACACCCGGCCAAAGTCGCGGCTTATAATGACCCACTCACATTTTAATTCATAGTAAATTAGGCTGTATTCATACGCACTTGCTAAGGGCACAGATCGAACCAGCAGAAAAAAGTAGTTCAGGACATGAATAATTAATTAGTCAGCTCTCACAACAAGATCGTCGGCTAATTTTAAATAAACGCCCGCTTGACTCGGCCGAAACAGGGATATAATTAAGACACCCGACGCACAAAAAATTCAAATTAAAATATTTATACTGTTCTGTTGGTCATGAAACTTTGGAATTTAGTAGTTGAAATATAAATGATTAATGTTATCCCAAAAAACTTTTTTTGACCGATTTACCCCTTCATGACCTTTCCGCTCGATTTGCTAGGTTTCAAAAATCGCGACTTTGGCCGGGAAATCTCGGGCGCGGACACATATTATTGATAATATTTTATAATATATAGTAATAATAATAATAATTTTTCTTTAATGTAATGCTTGCAAATGCACAATGCTGTACATGTACAAGTTACCAGGTGTGCAGTTATCTTAATTAACATAAATCTTATCTACAAACAGAACAGACAGCTTGCAATACACGATGCTGATTGTGTCCTACAAAGTGTGCCCGCCATGCAGGGCTCAAAATTGGGTCTACTGTTCTCCATGCCACTGTGTTATTCCATGCGTTACCAGACCCTCAGTAAGTAAGAGAAGGGATCTTTCCTAGTCGTTTGTCGAGAGCTGGCATGTGGCAATCTGTGGAATTGGACGGCCTAGGTGATAGAGTCCTTTGATAACCCTTTCATTCCCAAATTAATTTTTTTAAGAAAAATATTATGGAATATGTAAACTATGCTTACTTTATAGACCAGAACACATGCCTTTTCGAATTTTATTTTTAAAATGTGGAAAAGTGCATTTTTGGGCATGACTCCATTTGGAGTCATAGGGGTTCAGAGGTACCCAAAAAACTGAATAAAACAGAAGTTTCAATTTTTTTCAATTATCAAACAATAATGCTAGTAACTTGCTAAATTAAGATGAGAAACCTTTCACACTGTTCAGAAATTAGAAAGTAAACTGAAAACATAGCTACTCCAACATGAACATCAATTCACTAATAGGCCTACTGGGAATTAGACCTATTTAGTCTCGGATGAAATTTCAAACATGAACAATTGAGCACTCGAACATAGGCTACACTGACTGAGTCTGAAATGCTAAAAAACAGTTCCTGTCCTTTGTGACACACATATGGCACTGACATTTTATGCGTATGTAACTGTGACACATTTTGCATCTCTGTTTGGCTTCAGAGTGTTCTGGAAAATGTCCAACGTTGTCGTAACGCCCAGACACTTTAGCTGCCGTGACTCTTTGTTTCTTCTTGGAAGCGTTTCTTAGCCCCTCAAGTTCTGCATCTGCATCAACAACAAATGCCGCTCCATTTGCAGGTGTGAATCCTGCATCATTTGATTTATATGGGCGACCAGGACGTTTTCGAACAAGGATTGGTGGCAGTTTGTACTCGCAGATAAGACTCTCACTCACGCTTGCCGTAAAATCCAAAAGATCCAGCTGATCTCGTATTGGCAGATTCTTCTGCTGTGCGTGACGGCGATACAATGCCCACCCATTGATTGCAGCAACGTTGAGCACCCAGAAGAATATTCGACGGTACCACTTTGAGCTCTTGTGATCCAGCTTGTATGGCGACATTAGCATATCAAACAAATCAACGCCACCCATATTGTCATTGTATTCTTTGACGATGGCTGGGTATGAAACTTTGACATACTTCCTGTGCTGTCTGTCCCATCTTTGTATTGTTGACATTGGCTCAGTACCTACATGGGTTGATGCTAGCTGCACAGCAGAACTGTCCATCCACCGAATTACCGTCAAACCAGTCTTCTTGTCTGTACGATGGTCACATGATCCACGACCCCTTTTCTTCAGCTGCTTTTCCGTCTGCAGGTCACAACCTCTGAGACGGTTTGAACGGATTGTGCCAACCGACCAAATACCGACTTTCAGTAACATTACTTGCAGTTCCAGAAAAGTGAACCAATTATCATAATACACCTTGAAGTTTTTGTGTGCTGGAAGCGTTTCACACATTTTTACAACAAAATCCCCTGGCTGAAATTCGCATGTTTCTGGTACATCAGGTCCCTTTCCATCATAAAGCAAAAAGTCGTATGTCAAACCACTCACACCGCATCGTGCAATGACTTTGAAACCCCATTTCTTTGGCTTCTTGGGGAGATACTGACGAAGAGAATTCTTTCCTTTGTAAGCGATCATCTGCTCGTCGATGCTCATCTTTTCCTCAGGTTCGGTCATCAAGCACGCAGTATGCAACAGATTGAGACGTACTTTGAAATATCTGTCGTAGTTTGGATCATCGCGATTGACTACAGCAGCCGAATTGTCGTTGAAATGAATGAATTTGTTGATGTCATAGTACTAAGCGATTTCGGCTCATTACATCTGCCACTGGAGCAAAGCGCATTTCTGCTGACCAATACATTTTGTACCTTGGCATACGTACTATACCCATCTTCAGTAGCATGCCTAGATACTGTTCAATTTCATCAGTGCATGTTCTGAAGGAGGAGGAATTCTGAACTGCATATACATTGGTCTGCTCCGCTATGTGTTTTACCATCTCACTAGTGAAAAATTTCCTGAAATATTCACATGGTTTCAATGTTGCTTCAGAAGGTTCACTAAATACGCCCTTCCAACTAGTGTCTTTTTCTGTTGCTGTGTGTTTTTCACCCATTTGAACGAACACTTTTGTTTTTGTTTGGTGGATCCTGGTGGTTTCGGGCAGTTCTTTGTTTGCCAATTCGAAAGAGGTATGTCATCGTCTGATGAGTCTGATTCATTATTCTGTGTTGTGCGCCTCACATATTTGGTAAGAGGAACATCATCATCATCATCATAATCATCTGTGGATTGATCTGCTTCGCCGACATCACTATCAGATTCATTTTCAGGATCCGATCTGTCTGCATCTGGTAGCAATACAAGATGGGTTGCCAAGCGTCCTGAGCGTGTCCGTCGATGCTGCACATCAGAATCCATGACGACGAATAACCACCTGTTATGAGCATAATTATGTTTACAATATTTTGCCTAATCCTTTACTCTGGCACAATTTGGGGGGGGGGCGCACGTATTCACCTCAAACCTCAAAGGCCACCAGGACTATCCCATATAATTGGGTCAGAAAGGACAACATTTACAGGGAAAGTCGCTATTCCAGAGCAGTGTGGTTGGGTGGGGTGGGGAACGGCGGTGTTGGTGGGGGGTAGTATCTGGCGGGCGAGTATAGGTTGGGGGCAGGGGGGGACGATAAATCAACATTTTCCGGGCAATGTCGGGTAATCCAGCTAGTTGCACTCATAATATCTACTTTCTTACTATATTGCCAAAAAATGGGTACCTCACAGTCCCAATGACTCCAAATGGAGTCATTAGGAAAAAACTCTTTTTTGCAACTAATTTATTGTGTTTAGACATTGTTAGTATATACACCAAATAAATTTAATACATTTTATTTTATTCTAGTACTGTTATCAAGTAAATAACCTTACTTTGAACTTTTCCACACAAAAAATTGACATAAGACGTTTTCGACCTAACGCTAAGCCGCCATCTTGAAAGCAAGAACTAATAACAAAACCAAAGATCATATTATATTACTACCTAAAAATCAATGCCTGACTGTATATATAATTATTGTTTTGGTTGGTTTGCTGTACATAAATATCACGATCTGTTGGATGACTCCAAATGGAGTCATTGGGAATGAAAGGGATAATGAATTCATGTTTGCTGGTATTTATCCTTGTCCAAAGTAGTTCTGTTTCTTGTAGATGTTGCATAACTGGCTTGAATTATCTCACCATTCCTGTCATGTCGAAACAAGACATTGTTAAGAATGTAAGACAATGCGTGCATTGGTGATGATTCTTCAGCCTGCTTTCTACCATTGCCAGAACATCCGAGTCGAAGGTTAGCTGTTTGTTGCTCAATGGCATGAGGTTGTGGAGAATAAACGAGGGTTAGGATAAGATCAGAGTAATATATATGAAGGATGTCCATAGGACATCCTCGATATGGAGTGTGGTGTAGAGCAGCTCACCAACGGTGTAGATTAACTAACATTGTGGGTGGTCGTTTGAAATGAAAGTTGGAATCAACTGTTCTCCAAGTTTCCATTTGGTGCCATTCCATCCAGTAACATCACACAAAAAGTTGTGAGAGAAAATATTAATATTTAGGACTTGCGCAACACCATCAAAGTTTCACCATGTACCAAAGAAGCGAAAACTTGAATTGCAAGCATAATAAACCATGCATCCTCAAATCAGAATTCAATACAATGTGACTATATTATTGCATACATGATTACCAATGATTACACTGTTTGGTGATCAAGATTGCAATTATTATTATTGCTGCTTAGGTATTTAATCAATGTCAATGTGACCTTGAAGACTCTGCGGCACTCTCTTTTGTTTGTGCTGAGAACGAGTTGCGGTGTTCTTCTACAACTTCTTTATGGATCTCCAGCTTGTCGAGCTCTTCATGCAGTCTTCATGCTTTATCTGACCGCTTAACTGGATCGTGTTCCAGAAGTGCATCTAGTAGTTTAATTCAAGATGCAGAACAGGTCATGGGTTGAATTTATCACGAAATGATGTCGATGTAGCCTTTTTTGCGAATGGTTGGTAGAAGAGTTGTTGTGTACGTTTGTGGATCTCAGAACCTTCTTTGTCCACTAGAACTGCTATGATCAATTTCTTCTGTCCCAATGACATGTCATTGTGAAAGAAACCTAAGCTTGCCAACAGCTTGGATAAATACCAGAGATTTCGGCCAAAGGGTGTCACAGCGGCATCAGCAATGACCTTCCGTGGATATAAAGAGAGATAAAACAGCAGTACTAGATCGTTCCTAGGATCAGTGGTTGCTGAATGCTGGTGGGGTTTGAAACTAATGGCGGCCATGTAGATGCATGTCCCAAATAGACTAATAAGCTTAATTAATTATTTCCGGATGCTCCCACACATATTCGTCATAAGATGAGCCGACTCTTTGACTATAATCGTTGCTGTAGCCTAGAGGATACTTGTCTTGAAATAGCAACATCCTCAAGCTCAATTGCTCTCGTCGTCCATTTAGGCTACTGTTATTGAGGGGTTTGCAGCCGATGCTAGCTGCTTTAAACCTTGCCGGTCTGCAGCTTCCAGATATGCTCAGTCTCCTGAGTTGGAACTTTGTCAAAGAAACTGCTTAGTAGTCCGAGTGATACTGACCCTGATGCCAAGTTTTTCACGCTTATGATGATGGAGCAGTACTTTGAGCAGTTCTCTGCTAGAACGTCTCTTCAAGATGGGAGCTTGGAATTTTTGAAGCTCTCCTCTGTCCTCTAGCATGCGATATTACCGCTATTGTAATCGGCATCGCCTTCTCACTATTAGATGCAGACATTTAAATAATGCCCCTATTATGCTGTATATGTTAATAATAATTATGCATGGCGTTTTTGGAAACAAGTTCAGCAATGAACAAGCAAAGCATGTTCAAGTGGTGAAGATAAAAACATGTCTGTAAGCCGATACAACAAGTCTAACAGGAAGGGAGAGCAAGGATATCGTTGTTTGGAACACAAACAATTACATAGAACCTTTGCATCATAACTCTGTAAGCTTATAGGGCCTAATACATGATAAATTCTACAATGCATGGGATACTATACAGCCTAAGATATAATAATAGGCCTAATATATGTAAAACTATGTGTATTGTGTACGGTAGTGCATTGATGACTTGGATTGTAACTAATAACAGATCATAACATTGGACAGAATAGATCATTTTTCGCAGGAATTCCCTCACTTGTCAATTACCGTTAAAATGCTCATAAAAATAGTTAAAACATTAATTAGCAATCACTGATGACAAAAACATTGTAGAATATACCTTTCAGCTGTGACTAAGTAAAAATCATAAAGTATTTCTGTCAGAAAACTATAATTCTAAGACTTTGAAGTAAATAATACTTATGCTCAAAATTACGACAATTATTTGTAAAATACTAAACTTCAAAGACGTTGCGCAAGTCCTAAATATTTTTCAATTCTGATAATTTTGGGGCTAATGTATAGGTTTTAGAAAAAGTGGCACGGAATGGCGGGTTGGAGAAATATGAGATCTTAAGTTAAAAATTTTCTATTAGAGATGCAACCACCCTAATTGTGGGTCATACAGTGCATCTGTAATGTCCGACCCAGCATGGGCCCCGTCCATCACAGGGATCAGAATGCCATCTATGTCAGCTATCCACTGGGAATCGTTTCCAAGGATTACCACAGAAGTGTAAGCTTTTGTTCCACTTTCATCATCAGAACCAAATTATCTCATTATGGTTGAATAATTATGGTGTAGACCAATAATTATGGTGAGAGACCAGGATAACGAAGAAGAACATGTACGAGTCTCGTTCACGTAGACGCCCAATGCCCATATCAATGGTTTCCAGAGAACTGTGAGAATTGAAGACATTCACATCATTTGCAAACAGATGGTATGCATCTTCAAGAATATTCTTTCCCGTATTGAGGTATGCAATGGGTGTAGGAGATGTCATTTGTGGTTGCATTTGGATGCTTGTTGCATTTATAGGTAAAATATTGTAGGCATTTAAGGCTGACCAGCCTGCTGAGCTGATCTTGACCAGATGTTTGAACCAAAGGCATTGGGGTTTACAGGAATCACTAAACTGTCCGATCTTGAGCTGCACTTGATGTCCTGTGAAGAAGTTATCAAAGTGAACATATTTATCGACAGGCAGCGTGCTGATGAGGCTGACAACAACTGAACCGCTGAACCCCAAGTGATGATGAGTCAAGCTCGCTCCCTGGTAAGGGTGAAGTTGGACACAATATAGCCCAGAGGTGTATTGGCCGACCACACTTTGTAATCAAACCAATTAGGTTTTCCTTTACTGCTTTAGGGAGTGTCGGCCATAGTATGGTACCATTGACTCGTCTACCAAAATGTTTTTCTGACGAGGAACAGTTACATAGGCCAAGAATTTCTGGTTCAGTGCTTAGAACAGTGGTCGAACCTTTGCAAACCTGTCGCTGACCACCAATTTGTCATTGTCTGCAACATGCATGAAAGACAAAACAATTGCTTGACATGGCCCTGCTCACTGCAGCATTGTGAACATCATTGGTTGGTTCTCAATAAAGTTTGCGACGAGGAAGCACAGCATATCCACTGTTGAACAAGAAGAGACGAAATTCATTGGTGCATTCTCAAGTGAATGTTTCCCTTTCTGTATGGCATAATTGTTTGTGCTTTCAACTAAATCTGCATGATTAATTCTTCGCTCAGAAGGCTCTCAAACAAAGTTGTTGCCATGCAGTCAGAGTTAGTGTACATATCGTTTAAGTTGGATATGATCAGCTGGCTTGCAGTTTTTTGGCATGTCTTTGTTGACCCATTTTCTTTCTCGTTTCTTACTCTTGTCAACTTTTGTCTTTTTGGATACTGGAACATCAGATTCTCGGTGAGTTGTTTGTTTGGTTGCCGTGATAAGTTCAGTTCATCTGCTGTTCGATGGCATTTTTCACTTCAGTAAGCTCATTCATTGCAGCTGACGTGCCACTAGAAAGGGATTCGTGAAGATGGCCTTCGAATACGATCACCATAAAATTGGTTTAGGTGAAATGAATTCTATTTTCATTCTGTTACCTAGTTTTTGCAAAGATAAGAGAGTGTGATCTGCAGAGCATGCTTTAGACTTTAGAGGAAATTTATCACTCAATATGGTGATCGTGAAATATTTAGTACATGTGTTGATCTTTCTAGTTTATCGAACAAATGTCGAACTGGCAGATCATTTCCATGCAGGAGACACATAAGCCAATGCAGGGGACGGTTTAAATGTTCCTCAGACTCGTTGATCTCGATTGGGAAAAACAGACTGGATTGACTAATTTTTTACAATGTTCTCATCTTGTGATGCGAACCACTGACCTTGCCTTGGCACCACTCACATAGAAGATAATATTAGCATCATTAGATGATGTCCATTATGAGATGCTGTAGTGATTCAGCCATTGAATCAGCTAAGGCTTCTTCTGCTTATTTTATGGCATTCAGCATTCTTGATGCCCCAGCCTGTATGATATTATCGATCTTGTCCACAGAGATCTGAATACTTGAGGAGAGACAATTCACAAATTTTGTATTTGCTTCATCCATATGTCCCATTAAGATGTAGTAGTTGCCCCAGCAAGTTGACGAAGCCAACAAAAACTAGACTCGATTGCGTCAGATTGCAGATGACCAGGGAGAACATAGTTAAATTCAAGATGGTTCAGAAGATAGGAAGTACATTGTACAATCTGCTGGAGCCAAACACATATGATGCAGTGCTAAACATGTTTTACAAGCTGGCCTTGACTTTGAATCTCCCCAGTTTTGCAGGAATCTGGTGAATTCTCTTAAAAATCCCAGTTTCTAGTCCAATAAAGAGCGCACTGGGTCTGTAGCTTATTCCCTTTTGTGCTTCCCTTTTGTATGGGTCTTGGCATTAAGAATGTACCTGAGTTTTATCATTAGCGAAATGCAATCTGCCATCTCAGTCCATGCCTTTATTGGGTTGCATAGAACTTCAGAACATCGTGTGTGGACTCTTGCAAGACTGATGTTGCAAGCTTCTCCGATGTTTTCTCAATGCTCTCAATAGCATGGCTGTTGTAAGCCTGTGTGCTTTCTTGAGTGTCACGGCAGTCTCTAAGTTGAACAAATCTATGATGTCATGGATGCTTGCGTGGCATCCATATGGCAGATTTCTAGTCATTGGTGGATAGTCAAAAATCTTCCGAAACTTGAAGTTGTTATAAATATACATTTTTCAATCCATGTACTTGATTGAAGAGTAAAAATAAAGGTTTGCACACTATTGTGACAGTGATGCTGGTCTGGAGTGTTCCAATGCATTGACATTCAGGGAAAAACTTCCGATTTGCAGTTGAATTGTCCACAGAGATGGCAATGACATTAAATGCCATATCTCTCTCTCCCTATGACTTCAACTATATCGTGGGAAACTCTTTCTCCCTCTTTTTTGCGATCGATTGCCAATGTTACCAGGATATACTATACATGTAATTGCATACATAACTTGTAGCTGAGTCACAAACCACTGACCCTTTCAACCCACACCTGGCAAGTCCAGACTTAAAATACTGATGAAGTGAAAATCGTCCTCTGAAAGTAATCAATCGCTCGTCAACTGTCATGTGTTCGTGTGGTACAATGCACCAAGTTGGCATTCAAATGCATTTGTTCCAGATATCACAAAGATGTCAAATTGGGTTAATGATTTTCTCCAGTTGGCCTATCATATATATCATGGAAGCATTGTATTAGTTTACCTGAATTCTATATGAATTCTAGTTGTGTCTATTCTTAGAAGAAGAATCCTGCAATTTGATACATTCGTTTGCACACTTTCTCTTGCACGAAGATATCTGCCATTTTTTTTAATCGTCAAACTTTGTGACATGTTCATTTTCTTTTGACAACATTGCCAGGTTGCTAATCTGTTCTTCTGCCATGGACTTAGATAGTTTTTGACGAGCTTCAGTTTTGAAATGTTTGCTTCATTTTGCAACAATGACAAGCAAGGTCAGCAGTAACATATGGGCAGTGCAGAATCACTGAACGTAGACGATAAAGCATAATTATAGTCTATGACTAGCAGTTGTGTTTTTCTAAGATGATTGATCTGGTTGACAACTGCAAGCGAAAGCTAGAGCGAAATTACAGAAGCTGAGCTGGAACAGCAAGCAAAGTTTCAGTGTCATTCTGTTTATCCTAGAATTCAGCAGCTGTATAAAGTTCATCATCAGAGGCATCCAGCAATGTTGAAGGTCACAGAGTGCTTGCGTTGAAACCAATGAACTAAGGCTGAGATATAGACCCTACTTTACATTTTTTTAAATCTATCATTTGCCCGTATGCACGCCCTTTCCATCAATGCGTTCACTCTGAAACATTTGTTGTTTGAATGTTTGATGTTGGTGATTTGTCATCATGGTTCATTTCCTGAAATAGCCTTTTTGCATTTTTAAACGCTGTTCTTCCAAGTTTACTTTAATGCCAATAATGCAACTTTAGGAATCCTGTGGTAAAAATGTCAGTGTCCATTTTGCTAAATTTTGGGCTTTGAAACTGAAATTGATTTATATATCCAATGCCCAGCACTAAGGTACTTGAGGCCTGCCAATAACTTGACGTCACAATTTTCCCATTAGCTACAAGAAAATACACTTAAAAACAAACAGGAGGGACCAAATGTCAAGGCTCTGTAACAACACCAGAAGCAGCTCGGTCAACTCAGTGTTTATCAACACTTGACATCACACTAGAAGTTTATATGCTTCTACGTCTCCCATGTTTTCTTAGATGTGAGCACAACGTTTTAGCCGTTGATCTGTGCCATGCGATTTTGACTTGTAAGTGTTTTGAACAACAGAGCGATCAAGTGACACTGTTCCAATCCGTGATGTGCCAGAATCGTGACTGAACAGACGTCAGCACCTAAAGCAGAAGTTAGTGAAGGAAACCTGTTTTAAATCGCTGTTCAGATGTAACTGTGTTCATTATGTCTGCACATTCCTTGTGAAAATGGGCTTTTCTGTGCTGGTTTATTGTTTAAGGAAAAATGGTATTCACCTCCATATCTTCAGCAGTTTCCTATGCACTTCTGATAGAAGATTCAAGTCCGTTTTCACAGTATCTCTCCAGGAAGTTTTCATTGGCCTGTAGTTCATGTTCCAACGTAACAGTTGCAAACGTTAGTGAATGCATCAGTTTACTCATCTTATTGATTTGGAACAAGACATGATACTACACCACAATGCAGGGTGCAATGTAATTTGCTAATGAACTTGGTTCTTTCTCCATTTAGCATCACTCCTCTATAATGGGTTTTGGAAAGCCGGCGTTTGCTGGCATCATACAGGAAATCTATATCTGCCCGGACGGTTCGTGTTTAACCAAGGCACACAGCTGATCATCGAATATGCATTCACACCAATCTGAGGAAGTTGAAGACTTGTATCGTTGCAATATTGCTGTATTGGTGGAGTAGTGTTCGTTTCTCAAGTAGAATCATGATGTGTTTCAGTAAAAGGATATCTTTTCTACAATCGAAGAAATCGTTCAACTTCGAAGCTAGACAGACCAGCAGATTGGCTGTTCGATATACAGGTATTGGTGGACGGTAAAAGCCACCAATGTGGTAATGTTGATTATTGTGTATAGTCAGTATCCATAATAATTCCATTTCTGGACTGCAGGCAGAGCCCAACGGTAGTATGGTGGCCTGGAGCTCAGGGCAGCAATAGGTGGATATGGCTAATAATGGAGCTAAATTGGTTGCGAGACATTGCTCCAGATACCATTGCGCTGTGAACGTCATTTGCTCCCAAATACATTTGGCGGCGGGGTAGATGATCATATCTGCTGATTAGAAGAATTGAAATAAAGAGCTTGAGGGTTACAACATCCAAATCAAAGTTTCCTTGGCCCTGTTGAGCTGCATATTCGTTGCCGACAGCATCCAGCCCCAACCACTACCTGCTCGGTAATGTCCACAATATGGTTACTGTGAGAACAGATCGGTCGACAATATTGAAATGCGTCATCGTTGTTCTTTTCCTTCACGTCCTCCAAAGTTGTGAAAAATTCCAGGATGCCAGAACAATAAGGAGCCACCATGAACATTCTATGGAAAGGTCTGAAATCTGTCGCTTTTACCGAGTTGCCAGTACTTAGTCTCAAAAGAAGATTTTCGTGTCAAGTAGTTTTTTTAACCCTTTAATGCCGAGATGGTAGTAAATGGTATGGGAAATCCTATACCCTCCGGCATTAAAGGGTTAAATTCAGGTCAATATTTATTTCCATAATGTGGTGGCAACATGCCAGAAAAGGACATCTTTATTTAGATCCTGTAGCATGCATCTGAGTGATGACTTGTGTGTTATAAGTTGTCGTATCAATGCACAAAGTGGCAAATTGATCCTGAATATTTCTCTCTCGATTGCAGATGCACAGCCTATTTCTATGGATAGCTTTGTGATGCCCAGTAACTGTTCAACTCCTGCATCTGGAATAAGAACTGGAAGATGATCAACATGATCATCTGATGTAAAATCTTCCGATATCTTGATATCCCAATGAATGGTTACACCCTTAAAGGAACTATTGTGGAAAAACTTGTATAGCAGACTGGTGTTTAGTGATTTGATGGTTCTGTTGCCTGACCTGGCTCGTTGCATTTAAATTGCAATTCATGTTCAAAGTATTGATGCCATGACCAAAGCTGGAAGCCACTTAGCTATGAGCAAATATAACATTCCTTGACAAAATTATAGTTCTATCCAAAGTCGACATCAGACCAGGAGACAGAGGAGACAGAATGTTGATTCTCACTCGTTTGGGTAAAAATGCTTTATTGTCACTGGTGTTAGACTGTTGGTGTTATATGCTTTCTTTTATATTCAACATCAGATCCATCACTCTCATCAATTAAGTTAATTAACCAGCAAAGGTCATTATGGTCACACAGTATTTGCATTGCTCTGCATGCTTTCATTGGCTACTCCAACCTACTTGATGCGTGTTACCAAAAGCAGCTCTTTTTGCAACTATTACAGATATGATTCCCATGTCATGAAAGGTCCCTGAACCAATCCAATGTCCTTACGTTATGGTCAACATTATCAGCAACGAAATGCATAATTTAACTCTGACCCCTTCCATGTTCTGCTGTAGAATTGTCAGTGAAGTCGTTCATAATCGAATGTTTATCTGCGGATTCATCAACAGATAAACTGAACCTAAATGAGACAACTTAATTTGCATTTCATTAAGTCCATATTGAGCTATGACATTACTAAACATTTCAAGAATGCTTTCTGCAAAGGTGATATAAGGTCCAAGCCATAACTTGTTGTATCATCGGCATTTGGATAGCAGTCCTGTTTGCACTCCATCTCTCTTATATCAACCAAAATGATAAATGCAGCATTGCAACTGTCTGAACTAATCTCTTTGCTTGACTGCCATTCCCTTCAATTTTGTACGAAAAGCATTTGTCATGAAGCAACAAGTCACATGCTTTTCTGCATATCTCTTGATTGAATTCTCATGGTGCTGAAGTTTCTCAACCTGATCAAATTCGGAAACATAAACAAAGTTCATTGAAAATCTATGATGAATGTTAGTATGCTCTCAGGAAACAGTAACAGAGTTATGCAAAACTGCATATTGAAAGCTTCTTGACTATTTGGGCGGAAATTGTGCATGTGAAGCAAGATAGTAGGTAAACAACTAAGCCTGTGTGCATCTCAAGGTCACCATAAAAGGAGAACAAAGAATTCATGTGTTGTGCACTTCGTCGATGTGTCCTCAGCTTGGTACGGCTTTTCGATCAAAAAGGGTCAAGGTGGAGGTGGATTCCATTTGATTAATTTTCTTAACTCCTGATTTTATGTCGTTATATATCACGGAAGCATTGTATTAGTTTACATGAATTCTATGTGAATTCTAGTTGTATCTAGTCTTAGAAGAAGAATCCTGCGATTTAATCCGTTCGTTTGCGCACTTTCTCTTGCACGATGATATCCACCCTTTTTTAATTGACAAGCTTTTTGACATGTTCATTTTCTTTTAACAACATTGCCAGATCTCTCATCTGCTCTTCTGGCTTGGTACTTATAAAGTTTTGACGAGCTTCAGTTTTGAAAATGATAGCTACATTTCGCAACAGCGACATGCAAAGTCAGCAGCAACATGTGAGCAGTGCTGAATAACTGAATGTCGATGACAAAGCATGATAAACTTTGAGTAACAGTTGTGTTTCAAAGGCGGTTGACCTTAAAGCTAGGATGAAATGACAGCAACTGAGCTCAAAAAGCAAGGAAAATGTTGGTATCATAATGTTTAGCTTACAATTTGACTGCTGTTTGCAGTTTATCATCAAAGGCATCCTGCAGTGTTGAAGGTCACAGAGTGCTGAGCATTAAAGCTAATAAACTTAAGCTGAGATTATTGTTTGAATTTTTTATATACCCTATCCAGAGTTCCAAGCTGATAGAGTTCCAATAGAGTTCCAATTCGATAGAGTTCAAAGTTGATATAATTCCAAGTTGATAGATTTCTAATTCGATAGAATTTCAATTCAATAGAGTTCCAAGTTCATAGTGTTCAAGTTCCAAGTTGATAAAGTTCCAATTCAGTGGATGGTCTTCCAATTAGATAGAATTCCAAGTTGATAGAGTTCTAAGTCGATGGACTTAAAAGTTGATGGCATTTGTCCATGTGCCCTATCCATCAACACATTCATTCTTGCTTGGTGCTGGGGATTTGGCGTAGTGCATTTCCTGAAATAGTCATTTTGTCTTGTTTAAACACTGATCTTCAAAGTGATCTTTGATGACATTGATGCAAGGAAACCTTCTATGGTAAAAATGTCATTGTCCATTTTTTTACATTTTGGGCTGAAATCAATGAAAGTAACCAGTGCCAGCGCTACTTGAGGTACTTGAGGCCCTCGAAAGAACTTGAGGTCACAATTCTCCCATTTGCTACAAGAAAAATACACTGCAAATGATAGACAGTTACAAACAGGAGAGACCAAAATGTCCAGGCTGTTTTACCATGCTGTGCCAACATCAGAAACAGCTATGCCAACCAAATATTTATCAACATATATGACATCATACTCAAGTTTATATCTCAGGATAACGTTTTCCTTCTTGCTTTCAGCTTTGAGCATTTCCACTTTCAATTGAAATTATTGCCAGTGATGTTGAGGCGCTGCTGAATGATTAAATATTTTAGTTAACTTCAGTGTGCTAAGTCTGTGCACTGCACTAAGCACAGTTACTAGGGTGGTTGAAGGAATCCTCAGTGCAATTGGCAAATTGGAGTTACAGTCCCTTTATGTGGATGGACTTCACGATTTTTGACAGTCTTGTACTTTTGTCAGCTGACTACCACCTCGAATGGCTGCAGAAACATGTGGAAGCGGAGCTAGAATTTCATTTTTTCATTTCAAGCTGTCATGTCCAGATACTCTTCAGCCGTTTCTTCTGTGGCGATGTTGATATGCGCTTCCTTTGAGTTGCGCCCTGTTCCATGACAATGCTTCATGAACTTCCCTTTCTACCGTGCAATTATTATGCGCAATGCAAATCGGACATTAACTGCAGAACTTTCGTCCTGCTGCTGTCATGCTCAGTAATTATCTCATACACATCTTTGTAGGAACAGCCAAGTTGACTTCGCGGCATCAGGGAACTTGACATCAAACACAAAAAAGGTCTTCATACATATGTCCACTGCAATCATTGCAGTCGACACTGCAAAAAAAATCTTTAGATATGACCGCATAAAAACAGCAACCGTTTTCGAGTTGACTTGCGTCTTGGATTAGGGCAACCACATGAGGTTGCAGCTGCAAACCCTTCTTCTCCAGGTTTTCTGCCTTTTCTCGTAAGTACTCAGCCGTTGCTCCAGCTCTTTCAGTATTCGATTAGGATGTACAATAGGCGGGTTGCAAGGTCAGATCCGCCATCCATCGGAAGTTACCAGACAAAACCCCACGATCAATCTGAATGCGGTTGCCCCACGTTCGTCACCAAATTGAACGTTTCACTATGCCACTAATTCGATCCAAAAGGCCTTTCCCATTTGCAGTTTAACAAAAGTTTCAGTCAGCTGTGAATTCAAATTCTTACTCACGATGAAGCAGGTTTGACAGTGTACTTGTTCATAAACTGGCCTCCAAATCCATCCAGTAGTGAATGCGCTGAATATTACTTTTATACAAGTCCACATAGAGCTGCATCCACTCGACCACCAAACAGACAGAAGTGGCAGCGTACCACACCGCATGAAGTCTAGCACCGGCATGGAATATGACCTTCCCAGTGGATACTGCTTTGACTACGACTTTATTAAACTATTCAAGAATGCTTACAGCAAAGGTTGCACAAGGTCCAAGCCATCACTTGTTATATCATCGAAATTTGGATAGCAGTCCTGTGTGCAATCCATATCTCTTATATCAACCAAAATGATAGTTGCAGCATTGCAGGTGTCTGAACTAATCTAATCTCTATGCCTCACTGCCATCCTCTTCAATTTTGTCGGAAAAGCGATTGTCATGAAGCAACAAGTCACGATAATTGGTAAAACAGACAATATTATTGCAGCCTGATCCTTATGCGAATATGCTACAAGAAAGTCTATTTTCTTTCCCAGGATACATTCCAAATTTATTTGAAAATGTTATCATGTTCACCAGATGTAAACTTGACCAGAGATCATTTGCAGGTTGCATCTTTGATCAGCTGTATGCCTTGGTAGTATGGTGGCCTGGAGCTCAGGGTAGCAATAGGTGGATATGGATATGTTGTTCTTTTTGCCATGCATTCTCTTTATTTGGTGGTCATTGTTTTTAACTTCTAGGCCCATCTATTTCTGTTTTTCTGTTGCTAATTGCAATATTTGTGAGAAAATTACTTTTGGACTGCACTGTATTCGGAACTGTTTTCAATGACTGACTGAAGTGTGTTGCTCTCTTTGACAAACAACTGAATGTCACCAATGTCCTTGAAGTTCTGAACTGTTTTCCATGACTGACTAACCTGGTTACAAAGGAATTCACCTAGTAGCAGTAAAAGCACCCATCGCAAGTTTTACTTATGTAAAGGTAAAAGTGCTGGTAGTCTTCCAAATTGTACTTTTTATGTAAATACAAAAGTACCAGTCGGCTCAGTACTTCCAAATCTTCTTGCTCGAACTCAATCCACTTATTAACCGTTAAAAATACCGAATTCTCGAAATGGTTGTCATTGATTCATTGTTAAAAAACTTGCACAGCTATAGAGGCGTTCTACTGCTGCACTGGCAGGATGTGGGTGTTGAATCGGATATATATAGTTCCTTCAAATGAAACCAAGTTGCAATGCTAAATAGGTCTCTTCAGTTTGAGTCCGAATGTATAGTTCAAGTTCACCTTATTAGAAGGGCTGTTATTTTTTCCAGTAAAGAATGCTTCATCGTCATTGTTGCTGTTAACTGCAGCCTGAGAGCATCTTGGCTGTGAAGTGGATGTTTGATATCTCGAATGTATAGTTCAAGTTCACCTTATTAGAAGGGCTGTTATTTTTTCCAGTAAAGAATGCTTCATCGTCATTGTTGCTGTTAACTGCAGCCTGAGAGCATCTTGGCTGTGAAGTGGATGTTTGATATCTCGAAGACCTTTTAGGGCAGAGTTTGACTGTCCAGCCTGTACGGAATTTAGGGTGCAGAATTACAGCTGCGATTGCTTCAAGAGCATCAAAACTACGAGATAAGCGTTGTCCTATACCATTATGAGAGCATGGCTAGAGAGTTGCAAGTTGTTGTCAATTCTATCTATTCAATAATACGCTCACGAAGTCTGGTTATTGTTTGAATGAGGTAAGCCATGAACTTTTTTTCTGACCGCAGTTTGTTAAAAACCTGAGCAACAGGTTTCATTAGACAATAATGATCTCACAAGAAAATGTGCTCACCTGTGCGTGGTTAGTTTAGTGAAAAGAGAATCAAATTGATCTTTGCATTGCTCAGTTAACAATCTCACCCATCTCTCTCCACTGTCATGAATACAGAGTTGGGTTAGGTTTCTTCATGCCCAATACAAAGGCTTCGAATGCTTGACCTGCAACTAATGGCTACCATCCATATTTATTCCAAAGGTCTTGACATTGGGCAGGTACACTTTTTGAGGTTTTCTTGATTAACATCATTAAATTAATTACCTTAGGAATAATTGGAAGAGTTCTAGTCTAGTCGCACAATGGCTCACAGTAGCCAGTCTTCGATGTGAAGTACATGTGCTTCAATATTCCTAATGTCTGGCTTCAGAAAACCGAAACACTGCATCTTACAATGAAAATGCTAATCTTTTGACCGGACACCAGTAGTTGTTAGTTTTTGGGTCTTCCCTTTCAGTGTCATCTAGCCTTCCATCGTCAAATCTAACAGCATCAATAGCATCCAACAGCAGTCTTCTGACCTAAATGAAAGATGGGCATTATTCTTAGATGTTTGTTGATAAATAGTTGGTTTCATGGTTCCCAAGGAGACACTTCCATCCACACGCCATTTGAAGCATATGGATTGGCAGGAGGTGATGGTAGGATGATACTAATTTGTGAGTGCTCAGAAATAGTCGACGGTTGTACTCGAAGTCCATGTTTTGCTCTATCATTGTCTGTACTAATTAAGTTCAAGATACTGCCTTGCTGGTGCGTTGTCTTTTTTGCATGTTGAAAGAGTTCATACTGTTTTATCAGCTTCAAGAATTGACTGTCAGACGAATCAGTACCTTCTTCAAGATGTATATTGAAGTCACTTAGTATATATAACAAGATGACTGTTGCAAGTAATTATACTCTCTAGAACTAAAGCAAATTCTTTAAAGAATTTACATGTAGCAGTAATCGGTGTGGATTAAGGATGATAGATTGTGATTACAGTTGTCGGACCTTGAGATGTCAAAGGAAAAACTAAGGCAGAGACCTTCTAATGGGGTCGCTTCCATATCTAGCTGGATGATTAAAGCACATAAGGTTGAATGTTAATAGACGGCAATGCCACCACTTTGGGCCTGGTGGCCGTCAGCTAAGGGCATACGAGGACTGTCGAAGACGGTATAGTTGATGGGTGCAGCACGGTGTAGAATCACATCATCTGTGGTGCAGTGGCAGCTTTTAGTGACTGCCATTGTGTCAAGCTCATTCTCAAGGATAGGATAGTTTGTGATACATAGGTAAATTTGTCTGTAAGAGAGCAGACATTCCAGGTAGACAAGGAGGCATAGGATATACTCAGCAATATTGTTGATTAGAATCCTAAAAGGACAACCAAAAATATTTACCTTGTGAAATTGTCGGTTTTCAACACATGAAGATTTATATTTGCATTATTTCCAAAGATCACAAAGCCAATATTAATTTATGCTGCTCAGATTGATGTGGCTTCTTGAAGCAGACCAATCTGCCAACAGATTGGTTGGCAGATTGGTCAAATCTTCACAAATATACCAGAGATGCTGTAGCATCCCGTGTGAAAGGGCGTATTTTATCCTAGTGGTATACGGATTGGTTTTACTGACTCTAAAAATATGCTTCCATATTCAACAAAACTCCCAGTTTCTTATGAAATATATAATATAAAGTTATCCAATATCATTCAAAGACACAAACAAACAATAATCCTATTTGCCTAGTGTGGCGAGTTATCTAAGAAATATTTTATTTGTGCTTATCTGTCGAGTTGTATGATACTCGATTGACTTCAGTACTATTTCTCTTCGTCACCAATCTTCTTCGCAGCTAAGAATGTTGATCAGAACGGTTGAAATGTAGCCATGGAAGGAACCACATCAACCGTCTTACTCGTATCTTGCCGTATTCTGTATTGCCCGTAAGATGAACCGTCGTATTCACCTTACAGCACTCTTCTTCTGCAGACCCAAACGTCCGTTGAACTGCACCCACCGATCAGCTGTTCTCTCGCCGATTCAAACGCACGACTCTAAAGACCATTGCCTAAGAGTTCGTCAGACTTCACGGGCGTTTCTCTTCGCTCTATAATAATTGTGCATCAACGAGAATTACTCTTTCAAATTCCGTTGTACCCAATGCACGATACTTTGATCTGTCGGTTGACACTCTGAACAGATCAATTACCTTCGTCTCTACTCTGGAATTACAACTTTAGATTGACCGCCCCTGCGAATCAATCCACCATTTCCAGTTATACCAGTAGAAAGTCAAACTCTCAACGTCTCTTTCGCTGACGTCAGTTTTCCACCATCACGTCGTGGATTGGCTAAGCGTCCTTTGGTTGGCATGGTAACCTTGAAGTCACTTCACTATGTTTGGCTGCAGGCCTTGATTTTTATGTATCATGTTTTATATTTTGCCACACACATTAGCTAAACTCGCCAATTAAATTGTCTAGCTTAATTATTACCTAGAATTAATAATTATACGTACATAGCAATTGTTTAATTTGATAAGCGTTTAATCTAACCGCTACAGATGCCCTTTCATTTTCTAATTGGCTACTTCTGCAATTTGGCTAACAATGCTGTGAAATGTTTCCATGGTCTGTGGCATGCCCAGATCATTGTAAGGAGCATCACTTGTGACTGGTACAGTGAATCATGCCTTGACATTCATTGTGATGGTAAACAGGCAGATCCTTCTCATAGCCTGCAGCTCTTTGGTATTCATCTTGAACTACTCTCTGAAAAGAAGTGCCTTCAAGCGATATGTGCCCTATGCTATACACCTGTCACAACACAATGATATGCATCAGGTGGACTGAAGTGGATGCTATCACAATCACTAGTACGAGTGACATAACCAACCTAATTTCCAATCAGAACTCCATTTCTAGACCAAATCTATAGATTGTGTTTGTCATCTTGCTTTCAATCTTCTTGGTGGTACCTTGTCCCTGAGCTTGAACACGTCTCCAATTTTTATCTGAATATCTGGTAATTTTTTCCCATTATCATCCCCGTGTCTCTGTGCTGGTCTTCAAGAAATTGTAGATCTTTGCCAGTTTGTGTCATGTGATCACTGTTGGCATGTGAGATATCGAACAGCTTCATCATTAACTCTGAATGCGCTTCGTCTAAATATTTATGTCTATTTGTCTCATCTTATTTTTTTGCTTTGCTTTGTGTGGCAGGAATGTAGTTGGCAGAATTATTTTAAGTACTTCATCCATTACAGTTGAGCAGCTTGTTGACAAACTCAGTTTATTGACCTTCAGCTTTTTATGTCATCCGTGTGTACCATTACATATTTTCATATTGACATTGGACTACATGTATGTAGCATTGGAGCAGTATTACACAGTTTGACATAACATTTTCTATATTTATCTTACCCGTAAGTAGAGATATTTTCAGTGAGACTTTGAAGTCAATTTACATGACCAAATAATAAGAGCATACAAGTATGACTTGCTGTAAGAAAGAAAACTCAGGACAAGACAACAAGTGTAGAATTGTGTACAAATCACTTCATGTTTGGCACAATGCCTTTATATTTATCATGGAAGCCACTCTCTCTTACGATATCAGCACTCGTTTAGGCGTATTTTAATGTAAATCATGGCAAATCAGGAATATCAGATAAATCTTGAAGGTCAAAGTCTTCTTCACATGTCATTTCACAGGTGATGTTAGTAGGTTTATATCATCTTGTTACCCGGATTTCACCAACCAATGACCTTAGATATTCTCAGAAAACTGCGAACATCGCCGAACAATTGAAACAACTTTAACAGTCCATATATTATTGTTGAGAACCAGGGGCTGGGCGGAAGACCCAGGATGACCGATACCAACCCCAGTCGTCAAAGTACCATCGAAGTCCGCGGAGTAAAGCTTTGGCTGGGGACCAAAGACTAGCCGACTAGGCTTAAGCACGTTTTATTGAAGAATCACGATGTTCATGTAGATTTCACAGTACGAATTATGTAGCGCCACGATCACAGAACAATGCACACCACCTCCGATGCTGAAGGAGCGGGCGAAACGTCGGCGGGTTCCAGCGACGAACATCCGTCGAAGACCCCGTGCAAGATGTCGGTCGGCCAGTGCGGGTATTTTTCCGCCATTTTCCTTACGAAGTGTTCCCTGGTCATAGCAGATGGCCCTGGCGCACAATGCGGGCGGTTTCTGCCCGAGTCATGGAGGGGGTGTTTGGAACCGGAACGGGGTCCAGCACCGGGTCGGGTGCATTGAGGAGCAGATCCGCGTCGAACCCGAGGGAGACTTCGTCCTCGAATTCAATTATGTCCAACGCATGCAAGTCCACCACGGTGACGCTGCAGGGAGAAACGTCCGGAAGGTCGTCGGGTCCGTAAGTGGTCGTAACAGGTTCGGATCCCAAGGCAGCGGGCGCTGGGGAGGCAAGTTTGATGGTACGGATCTTGAATGCACGGCAGTTCCGTTCGTGACGCCACTTCGAGCGCTGGGCGTATGCCCCAGAAAAGACCTGGTCGCAGGCTGAGCAACGTCGCGTCTTCTTGGCTTCCATCTTCTTCCGATCTGATGAAGGTCAGCGGCCAGAGGAGTCCTTATATAGGAGAACGTACACAGGCCTCGGGCTTGGTCGATGCCGCTAGGTAGACGAGGTAGATGCAGCCAAGTAGACTAGGTAGATGCAGCCAGGTAGACTATGTAGACTAGGCAGATGCAGCCAGGTAGACTAGGTAGATGCAGCCAGGTAGACTAGGTAGATGTATGCCAGACGTGATATTGTCTGTCATATCGTGTTACAAAGAAGTGCATCATCCATACAAATTTTGTGAAGTTTCTTAATTTTCGCGCTAAATATATTTTTACTTCTTATTCTTATGCACTTCTAAAGGTCTCAATTTTACTTATTATATTATCGTTATGAAAAGCAATCTTTCTTTTACTGAACAAAATCAGATAATTATTATTCTTATTGTACTTTTTATTCACGAAATTGTCACTGCATCCAGTTTATTCCTAGACAGTGACACATGCAGCGATCTAAAAATACATCAACTGTGCATACAGCATCCGAGTGCCCATCTAGGTCCTCATAAACATTCTCTGCTATGTGGTTGATTGAACCATGGTTGACGCATGTTGGAGTTGGCATGAATCGTGAAGCTTGGACATAATCATGATGATTTCTGGAAGCTTCCTGTAATTGGTGTTGATCATGTGAGCCATATCGTGTTAGAATAAAGTCCACCAGTTGTTGAATATTAAATGCATGGTGCGATACAGCGTGGGGTCCTTAACTAGGGTTCAGGGTTCCTAGGCAGGTAATAATAAGATCCTAATCCCCAATATATTTAATTAGCAATTACTTTGATTTTGACTGTTAAGTTGAGAACAAATTACTTATAAGAGGTAAACAGGAGCTCGCCAAGCAAGATCAGGTTACAAGCACAGTAAGGTACTGGCAAGGTTAAGTTTAGTTTGAGAATAGAATGCACAGGCATATACTGTCTCCCCCAATTTCGAACAAGAACCTGACTTACCCCTCATCTAATTGTGGGTTGGGGTTAGCATTAGGGCTCCGCTTGGCCTTTAATATAATTTTGCAGACTTGAGTTCAGGGATAAGTGTTAAGACCCAGATTGGTCTTAAATATAATATGGAGAACCAATACGGTGAGTTGGGGATAAGGTTGACAACAAAGGGGGGAGGGTTTAGTCGAGGAGGTGAGTATTTGTTTTAGATTTTTGTGTCTCCTGTAGGCAGATGCCATGTGCAGATGTGAAAATTTCTCATTTTGTGCTATTATAGGGACCTCCATCTTCTGGTTAGACGTGTGGGTATAGATCCAAACGGAATGACAATGGGCAGGATGTTTGTGTCAATTTCGTTATTGCGCTTGGGTTGGAGATTCCCAAATTTGAAGTTTAGTTTTGCGTAGTTTCCTTCTACTCTATACCCTCCTACTAAGTGAACTGAATATCAGATTGCAAGCTGCATAAAAATCCTCTTTAAAGGAGCAATTACGCTTAAAACGTGATATTTTAGATTTGAGAATACCACAGAACGTGTGCTTAGGATGAAAGGATAATCTATGTAGAAGCTGGTTGGTGTCAGTGTCCTTGAAGAATACTTTAGTTTGTAAGGTAGTTGTATCATCCATCGTGTGTTTGACTGCCAACAAGGTAGTAGTTTGGATAGCTGACATGGTTTGTAGGAGCACAGTGGTTTATATCAGGGGCATTAATAGCAAAAAGGCAGAAAATTGCAACGAAGTGATCTTTGATTGCATACTGAGCTCCACGCAAATCAAGTTGCACCGCCGGCAATTTCTGTGTTTAATACCGATTCGAGTTTTGATGAGTATTTCTTTATGATGAACACAACAAATGCAGAAGTTCATGAAGCACGTAGCAACTGATATGCTGTTTGTTTGGTTTTGGCATTGGCTGATTCTGCCCAATTCTCTAGTTGTCTTACAATTTCTGTGAAGTGTCCACCAAAAACATGAGTGCTCCTATATTTGTGCAGCCATCATGTTTTGCACAACAACAGACAATTTGGTTTAATTTCCGGTGATATCCGTTCTGACGAAAAAAGACGGTAATCAATTTAATTTCTTTAAAAGCCAAGTTTTGCTCCCTCATATTCTCTTGAAAAAACAGAATTGTTGGCATGACTAAATAGAGGCCTGCTGGCCAGTGAGCGTCTGCTGCAATTTTTTTTTCACAGGGATGATGCTGTCTCCTGTAGCGCCATCTGAGTCTCCTGATGAGCCTCCACTCAAGTTTCTCTATCTGCTGAGTTTCTTCTGTGGACTGAGATTGAGTATTCGATACAGACAAATATTTTTATCAAATGTGTATGTCTTGCGCCGATAGACTTTGGTTTCTGCTTTTTGACATGGGTTTTTGGAAATGACAAGATGTACATAATGAAGTATAAGGTCGGTCAACATTCTCGTTCCAGTCGAGGACAGCGAGATAGCTTCGTATTGTACGTAATTCAAACATCGTATTTCCTCCAGAGTGGATTCGTTTGTCAAGATTGATCAAACAAAACATTGTTGAAACTCTCTACATAGAAATTGTCATGACCGTGCACATAATCTTCAGCATTTTGTACACAACCAACTATCGGATAAAATATTCAGGCATTGTAACGGCATCATGATCTGAAATGATTCGCATAAATTTCAATCATGAACCCTTGCTGTCTGCTGGATGACACTTCATGGCACATCCCATGGTTGTTTTGAAAATGGGTGACTCAATGAAGTTGCACAGTGTCTGAGCATACCCATTGCAATTGCCAATGCTCCAATTAACGTGGTTTCGAATGAAAGTGCCTTTATCGGACAACTTTTGATACCACATTTTGCCGATGTTTTTTCAGACACCATGGGTCCATGATCAATTTTTTTAACACCAGCCGTTATAGTGCGGGTGCAGTGCCAGCGATCGTTCGAATTCCTTTCTTGCTTTCTTTCACAGAGACGTTTGTTTATCGTCACGTTGTGGTCATGCACATGATGAGCAACTTTGATTTGGTTCAAATCTAAGCTACTGTACATCCGATCGAAGCCTGGTGCTTCGTGACGCTGTGTACAGCTGTCGTCATCACGGTTGATATGCTGTATGTCGATGACTTTGTGCGACTTCAGCCCTATTGCAACGTGATCAGTATGATAACTTGATAATTAGTTAGTCTGTAGTGATGTCATGCATCCGTCATTATTGAAATGGTGCCATCGCCTGACAATGACGTCTCCTCAACTCTAGCACTATACACTTACTGCTTCTATAAATTTTCACAAATGGCGCTGAATATCACCAAATTTATCTTACGGAATAGATATGACAACGTTCTAAAATGACTGAAGTCGCTAAACCGTTTGTACTGTATCGGTGCTATTCCAGAAGCCAGATAGTTCAACATCATCCTGTGGTTGACTTCGTATTCTCTTGCTTTGCAGTCTACAGTTGATGACTCCGTGACAAGGAGTGCTTCTATATGCATTCCATATTCACCCACAACACATGACCAATGGGTGACCATGACTGCACAGAATATGACTTTGTGCATGAGCACTTGTGCAGAAATGAATCGAGTTACATTAGAATCAATCAATGCTAAAAGATATGTAGGTCAAGAGGGCAATTTAAATTTTGCATCATATGGATTGGTCGATAATTTTTAAAAACTCGTATTGACCCATTTTTCTACATTGAGTGTCCAGTGCTTTTGTCCATTTCTGAAACTGTAAAAAAACCAACCATCGTCACATCCAGTAATTTTTTTAATTGATAAGCTTTCCATGGCCCTTTACATTCCATCACTCTGCAATGGTGGATGTGAACGTCTCCATTTTTATACATTGTGATGAAAAAGATGGTATTATATTTCAATGTTACCAATCAATCATTTATTCACCCAGAGATGTCTGATGGTTTCAGATCTTTCCATTTTCGTTTTATTTCATCCAGACCTCGTGCAGCACCCACACTTACAGTGTTAACTCTCAGTCTTACTTTCTCCCGCGCCTCTTTCTATTGATGTGCCTTCATTGCTCCCTGTAATTGACAGTCATGTTGCATACAAAGTTGGTGGTAATGTTCTCAGCATACAAAAGGCTTACCCAATTGTGACAGTGTTGTTTCATCAGAGTAACCTATATATCTTGACAACAAATTGATGGCACTAAAACATGTGACGTTCATTCAGTTGAGGTGCCAGCTATAAAATGTTAACACCTGCATCGTTTTTAAGTTAAATTCACAATTCCAAGAAATTAAACATAGAGAAGATATTAGAATTCCAAGGATTATTTTGGCAGGTTACTTGTAAGGCAAGTGAAGAGTAGAATAGGCAGGCCAAAATAAAGACCTGTTGCAGCCTATAATAGTGGCGCAGACACAGTCTCCATTGGTTTCAGTGTTAAATGCATGAAATATATCCACATTACTTATACATGTATACCTTCTATTACAAACAGTCAAGCACAGCATCACTGCTGTCACCCAAATGTAAAGTATTAGTTCTTTGAATGGTGTATCCCTGATAAGGCCACTGCCACCAATCTTTTTCTGATGCGACCACTCCTTGAAAATATCTGCCTTGAGGTCTTTCCATTTTTGCTTCATTTCATCAAGACTTTGTGCAGCAACGACACTTACAGCATTGACTCTCAGTCTTACTTTCTTTCAATCTTCTTTCTATTGATGTGCTGTTGTTGCTCACTGTAATTGGAATTTGTTTGGTTATTTTCTTGGCCTTGGGTAAAGTGCCCAATTAATGTAACCATATGAAAATGTAAAACAAAATTAATCAGTACTCTAAATTCATGACAACAATTTCATGATGTATGAAAATTAAAATTTAGCCTACTAAAGCCTTCAGTGGCTAAGTGTCAAAGAAAGAAATATATATTTTGAATGATAATTACTAAGTCTACAGACTGGAGTTCAATGTCACTTCGTTGCCAAATCATTGTTCAGATGCTTTTCATAAAATACAGCAAGTTTATTAACTTGACGATTGGATATATGCAGCACAAGTAAAATCACCATGAACATCATCGTTGTCAAATTTCCCACCATACAAAGCACAGGAATTGTGAAATCATAACATAACGTTCAACAAAATGTTTTCTTTGACTCTACTTTTCTCTTTCGGACATGTGGTGGAGTATAAGACAGAATATCTTAATCTGTGTCCATTGGAAGAAGAATTTAAAAAATTGAAAAGGAAAAGAAGTTTGTAGCACAAATGATGCTGAAGGAGTACCAGGTACTTGGAACCAGTACATGTTGTCTGTTACTTCATTTTCCTCAAGAAAAACTATCTTCTTCTACTCATCTTACAACAATTTTACTTCTGTTTCCATGAAAACATTGTGGTCATCTCCAGCAGATGTTTTGTCCTTCTCTTGCACCACAACACTGGTGTAATTATGGTCTGTTAAGTGCTGTCGTTGAAATGGAGAGATTGTGGAATACAAAATAGAAGCTGCTACAGGTTCTGCAGTTTTGGAACTGTTAGTAGTATGGGCTCTTTGTACTGATTACAACAGATTTGTCATATGTGCATTGCCTGAGATGGTATTGCCTGTGGGTTGAATGGATAAATTCCACATGTTCAAAACTCAATGTCATGTTTGACACAGTCATTGCTCTTTTCCATGTCTTTGACAGCAATTGAAAATCAACAAAAATTAGAATGACATATGGTTATACCTGGATAATTAATCATTATCATAGTTTGACAAACTTCACCATACGTATCTTCTTGTGGCTTGAAACAGATTTGTCACAAGGCTGCAACCAATTCAATGTGTGAGCAGGAAGTTCAACAATTTCTATTTCATTAGCCATAGCTATTTCAACCAATTCCACAAAATTATGAGAATCATGTCCATCAAGAATCAGTATCTGATGTCTTGCAGCTCCAATGTTTTGCAAAAATGTTTGTTCAAACTAGTTTTGTGATTCCTTGTTTCGTTCACTCTTTTTCCGACATGCTCCATGTTGTTCCAGGTGATGAGCTCTCCATATCAAATCCATTGAGTGTTCTTTGTGTCTTGCCATTGACATGCAGTGGGATAGCATGTCCAGAAGCATGGCTGCAGAATCATCTGTCATAACAGCCAGTGGTGACTGAAAATAATAGCAAATCATTATTATTCAGTCAATCAATCACGCAATCATCAATAAATCAATATTTATTGACCACCACAATATAGTAATACCAGCATTCAGTTTACCAAACTTGTATGCAAGTTGTCAATTATAGGTAAACCTTAAGGGACATAATTCTTATGGTTTCGCTAAACAGGGTTTCCATATTTACATCAGTAATTAAATAATTAATAAACATTGATGGTCACCATTAATAATATATATCTTTATGCAGTCATATTATAAAGTCAACAGCTCACCTTACTGATAAAAGCGCACTAAACGTAAACAGTCATAGACATTGAAAGCAGTGTACAAATATACCTGGTAATATTTCATGCCCAATTTATAGGCAACAATAAGATAATTACATTACATTGCTAATAAAAGATCCTCACAATAAAACTTTTTGACATTCATTCTCTCGTAACAAAGTTCTCTCAGGTACAACACAACTATTCGAAGCAGCAGGATGAATAGCCTACTACCATGTGCTCACCTCACGGCCGTTGAAGCACGTTGGGTAGTGCAGACCAAGCAGCTTGAATGCCACGTGATAGCTTTCCGAGGACTGTCCCTCGTGTAACATGATGGCAACTGGCAGAGCACCAGCTTTGGAAGCAACCAACACTGTTGTAACAGTAGACGATGTGGCATCACAACTGCTGCTCTAGTCAATGAACACCAGCTCATCAGCGACCGACAAGGAGTGCGTCCTCTTCATTACATCCGTCACAAGAAGAACGCACCACGGTTTCTCGTTTGAAAAGGAAATATTTGATCCTACAGAGTAATAAACCACATGCTGTTGCTATTCTAAGCATCAACCAATTAGGGATGTTAATATCGGGTTTTTTCTTAAAACCGATTATCGGTTTGTAAAACCGGTTTAAAACCGGTTATCGGTTTTTTATTGCCTCTCGGAAATGTTAGATATGATATAATTCAAAGTAATCTATGTAGGCAATTGTGTAACGCAACGTGTGTACACGCGAAATTAAGTATTCACAACGAATTCTTTAGTTCTAATTAAAGATTCAAAATTGACATAATTACACTGTATGTTTCTATTAAATCTTCATAATACAACATAAATAAAAGATATTCATAATAAACACGTCTTTAGTCTTTACAAAACAAAAAAAGAAAAAACAAATCGAAAATTAACGATTTCCGACCATGCTGCCTATAATTATATAAACAGATCATAGATCTAGGAATAGATTAGCGAAAATTCCATAGAGTAAGAAACGTAGGCCTAGGTATATAATATTCGTCCAATAGCAATCTTCGGACAGCAAGGGCCGGTTGCAACTCTGTTTGATATATATGAGGTCTTTGATAACTCAGCCGATTGGAGATCAGACCGCACGTGAATTTCGGGCTGACGTATATTATACAACGACGATATTATAAGCTCATCTATAAATCTAAATATAGATATCGATGCGCTCAACCAACAGACTGATGAAAAAATGCAACTTTTGTAGAGCAATTATTAATTTTGTGACTTATATTAAGTAACTTACCAAATTTATAATTGCTCTATAAAAGTTGCTAAAATATTGCAAGGACGCGTGACGTCATTGGAATGCGTGTACACACGGCGGAAGCGAGAGTAAAATGTATATTAAATCACCGGATCGTTCTAGAACATTGAGAATAGGTGCATTTAAATACTTAATATGTGCTATATACGATTTTACGCACGTATTAAAAGTTTTACGCTCGGAGCAAGTGAGTTATTCCGGCGAAATGCCATAATATGGGATGAAAGTTCGAATGTAATCTAAGCACTATGCGTAATTTTTTGGCATTTCTGGTAATTATCGCTGCAATAGTGATAAGAAAAAATAATACGATTATCGTTTGGTCAATTATAAAAACCGGTTATCGGATTCAGAACCGATAACCGGATTTCCGGTTATCGTTTAACATCCCTACAACCAATCCATATATCTGAAGCCTGAGGTCGTAATGTCAAATGCATTGTATTTGACCATTTGTACGCAGGTACCAACTAAGTACTAGGAGAACAAAGATTAATTATATCAATGTAATAATGTCATGCCCACTGCAATAAGACTACGACTATAAATCACAGAATAAATAAAGCAAAAAATCGTAATTTGTGTGCTGTGTAAAACATTGCGCCATAGATCGCAGTAGGTGAGACCGCTCTGTTCTCCCTCTATCTGTGACGGCTATATTGTTTATGTGCTACCGCCAACCTTACAGTGTTATACCACTCACCGCACGACGTTGTTGCGTGTTCGCTTGACAATAAATTTCTGACATGCAGAACTTTCGAAGTTTTGCACCCAGTCATGCCACTCTTGAGACGACGACAAATTGCAACGCATCGATGTGCTACCCCTTCGTCCGTCCTGTTCGCATACACGTTACCTTGCGGCAAGGTAATCTCCATCTTCGGCGCTTTATACTATTTTGTTTGCAAAATTCAATAATTACAAACCCAATGAAAAATCGAATGAAACATAATATTATTATTATCGTGAAGCACTGAAGCAGATTACCGACCTAATTTTATCCAATAGGAAAAGAGTATTACTGCCCAATAGGAATTTGGTATTAGGACTCAATTCCAGCGAATAGGAGCGCGGTATTACGCGTATGCGTTGGGCCATACAGGCTTTTGGAAACTCGCATCCCTTTATGTTGCCCAGCCAATTTGTTCTTGGTCCATTTTTCATGATGCTGTTTGGAGATGTTGAGATGGTAGGTCCTCAGATTCACACCAAGTGCTGTCAATTATTTTAGATGACTGAACTTTATCAAACAGTGCTTCAACCCAAAAGTGGTCAATAAATGATTTTTGCAGTTGTTCACCTGAGTGAGTGAACTGCATAGACTATCCACTTTGCAGTTGCATAGCTTCAGCCTGGAAGATCTAGCAAAGTCATAGCAAACTGTAGGTTAAAATCACCTCTAAGAATGACATTTCTTTCAGGTTTATCACTTGAAATGTTTTTTTCAATAACACATACTAGGTTTAACAATATGTCATACACTTATTTATATATCATATACTAACAGGCAACTAAACATTTGTATTAAGCAGACAGTTCTTAATTTTACTGCTATGAGCCTATGAGTCTTATCTGATTTGCAGTGATTTGATCAGTATCTTGATATTTCTCATAGGCTTGTTGTCCACAAAAATGGGAACACCTCCAAATGACCCTTTCCTTTTTTGCACACCTTGGCCAAGAGCATTATCCATTGCTGTTTATAGCAACATCGGTAAACTTGACGTCTACATATGAAAAAATCTACACTATTGGACACCAGCCCGTGCTCTTGCACAAAGATTACACAACATTTTTGGCACAGATCAGATAACATTGACAGGCCTTGGTTCAGGCCATGTAAATTAAATGTACCAACTGTTTTGAACTTACAGTCGATTCTTGGTCAGGTCAATTTTGTCAGTTAAGTCTACCATAAGGCTGTTGCATGACAATTGGTGTTCTAAATTCCCTGATGATTTCATACCTACAGAGGACGTCTTAGCATTAGCGTGTTTGAAGTTCCTTGATCTCACCATAATCCCATGTGGCCAGATTTCTTTATCAAAGATTTTGCTGATGAATTGCTTTTTAACACACAGATGAAAATCTCTGCTGTCTTCTTCCAGCGACCCCTGCTTCCGCCATGATTTGCCCTCGAAACAGGACACAACTGAAATACCCAGCGATTTCAGATGGTAAAATATGTCATCCATCAAATGCATTGTCCACATGCAAGATAGCCTTGAGCACAACTGGCCTATCTACAAACAGCTTGGACACACTGGCAATATAGGCATCAGCAATTGCCAGGCTCTTACTGTTCGGCTTTTTGCTTTTGACGGTGCTGAATGCCAAGCCTTTCTCTGCTACAGCTGCCGTCTCTGCTTCATATACAGCGAGGACGCTACAACTTCCATGAATAATCTCACTGTAGGTGTATTTAACTTTTGTTTCTTTATGTGGACATCAATGTCATGGCATGATCCAGGCTGACACTCGGTCATGCTGGAAACCACAGGCTTGTTGATACACCCAGTAACCATTGTCCCACACCCAGTCACCATTGTCCCACATCTAGTCACCATTGTCCCACACCCAGTTACCATTGTCCCAGAAGCAGTTAGCTGCTTGATGTGATCCTATAATAGTTGTTACTCTCTTGGAAAAGATAACCAGGCCCAGATCTTCAGGTCTTAGATTATACTGGTGACTGAGAAGTGCTACGAATAAACATAACCAGGATCAGATTATTGGAAATAATTAGACCTATTTGACTTTAGACTTGATTAGTTTTCCCGCTGATAAAAGAAGTGGCATTGAATTATAGCCTACCTAATTTTGTTACAGGGACTTGGACGATCGAACAATAGTGTCCATGACATTTACTTATCCATCATGTGTACGATCAACACTGCTGTCACAGTGTACTGATGTTGCAAGTGTGCCTTTGAGAATTTTATCAGTTTCTTACTGACAACGGCTGAGCACTCTCAACGATGCATGCAAGAAGTCTCGATGAACATTTCTTGAAATTTACGGGAATCTGTTAAGTCTTTGTGGCCCAAAGCTTAAAAAGAATCGGCAATCTGACTCACAACAACACGACTGGGGAATGTGTGGCCCGACAGTGTCAGAGTTTCATTAGCCCTCAAAAATTGCTTGACCATTTAGCAACGGCTACAGTTGCTGAGATGTGGAGATGATTAGAAGAATATGAGACCGGTTAGTGCAATATGACAATGAGAATGTGAACTGTTGATCACTCAAAGTAGGCGTATTCAGTCCTTTGGTCAAGGAGTGGCAGAGGAGTACAGTAACTGCATGTGATGAAGTTAGTTTAACGTAACTGACATGGCTGAATTAGAAGTGGTTAGTAGCCATAGTTAGTAAAATTAGTTGCCGATGTGTTAATCGAGCATGTCATGCAAATGATAATGTGAGGTGAATGCATACAAACCGAAACTGAAATGCCATTCTTTGCAGCAGACTCGGACTGAAATGCTAATTTCTAATGTCTTTTATTGACATTGGATATCGTGTTTGCTTAGTTAGACTTACTTAGACTTAGACTTAGTTCCTCCTGTTCCGATCGGAGCATTGGTCAACAAGTCTTCGCCACTCCATTCGGTCACCAGCTACCTCCTCCGCCTCGTCCCAATCCAGTCCCATCTTCTCCAGATCTTCCTTAAATGTACGCTTCCAGGTGTTTCTTGGTCTGCCTCTTCTTCGCTTTCCCCCCTCCGGAACCCATGTTATCGCCGTCTTCGCAATCCTCTCCTTTGGTAGTCTAAGAATGTGCCCAGCCAACTTTCCTCTTCTCTCCATGATGACATACTCCAGGTCTCTTGATCCTGCCAATTTCAACACCTCCTCATTTTTGATGTGATCTCTCCATGAGATTCCCAGTATGAATCGTAGGCACCTCCGGTGGAAGACATTTAGCTGTTTTGTTATCTTCGCCGTTGTTTTCCATGTTTCACTTGCATATAATACCACAGGCAGCACCAACGACGAATACAGTCGGATCTTCGTGTCACTATGTATCGCTCCTGATTTCCACACTGTTCTCATTCTTTGGAAGACCGCAGCTGCTTTACCAATTCTTGTCCTTACATCCACCTCTATTCCTCCATCCCTTTCCATATAGCTGCCCAGATATGGAAAGTGGTTGACATACTCTATGTTTTCCTGTCCGATTTTGATGTTCGGATGTTCACTGTCGCCGACTATCATAGCTTTAGTCTTTGCACTGTTGATGTGTAACCCCACTCCTTCTCCCAGCTCTTGTAATCTCGTAGTCATCCGCTGCATATCCATGTGTGTTTCACTTAACAGTGCTATGTCATCCGCAAAGTCCAGATCCTTCAACCTGCCCTGATCCCAACCAATGCCAGCCGTAGTATTATCCATCGCTCTATTCATGATGTAATCGATGACAAGAGCAAATAGGAATGGAGACAACACGCAGCCCTGTCGTACTCCTGTTTCTATCTGGAACATTATCGTGTTGCCATTCTCTGTTCTGATGCAACAACTTGCGTCGTGATAGAGAGCTCTGAAGATGCTGATGTACTTTTCCGGGACTCCGTACAGCCTGACGATGCTCCAAAGTGTGTCTCTGTTTATGCTGTCGAATGCTTTTCTAAAGTCGACGAAGTTCACCAACAATTCCTTGTTGAACTCTTTGCTCTGCTCAATTATGTTCCTCAGTGTAAATATTTGCTCATTGCATGATCTCCCAGGTCGAAACCCCGCTTGCTCCTCCCTCAGCGTTCTATCTACCTCTGTTCTTAACCGATTCATAATCACTCTGCAGAAAACTTTGCCTGGTATTGATAGCAATGTTATGCCCCGCCAGTTGTTGCAGTCATTCAATGGCCCCTTTTTTGGCAGTTTCACGATCACTCCCCTCCTCCAATCCTCCGGGACTTCCTCCCTTTCCCATATCTCATTGAATAGATGTGTAAGCTCATCTTCCACTGTCTCGCCTCCACACTTAAGCATCTCTGCTGAAATCTCGTCCAACCCCGCGGCCTTGTTGTTCTTCAATGCTTTTATCGCTTTCCTGACCTCCTCCACGCCTATCTCGTCCACTGTGATGTTTGGTTGCTTGATTGCTTCCTCTCCCTCCATGCACAGCGGTTTGTCGGGTTCTGGTTGATTCAGGACTTCTTTGAAATGCTTCACCCATCTTGCATTTTGTTCCTCCTCCGTCGTCAGCACTCGCCCATCTTTGCTCTTGATTGGTAACTTCGTTTCTTTGCACCCTGTGTTGGTGAGTTCACGCACGATCCTGTAGAGAGTTTTTGAATCGTTCCTGTCCGCTGCTTCCTGAGCCTCCTTTCCCTTGCCCTCTAACCATGATCTTTTATTCCTTCTGCAGCTCCTTTTCACTTTACGGTCTAGGTTTCTGTACACTTCATTTTCTGCCCTCCATTGATCGGAGTCACTTCTTGTGTCTCTTATAGTTTTCGCCTTCCTGCGTTCGTCGATCAAGTCCCACGACTCCTCACCTATCCACCTTTCCTTTTTCGTTCCTCTTCTTCTTCCTAAAGTCTCTAATGCACTCTCTTTAACAGCTTTATTGAACAGTTCCCATTGCTCCTCGTGATCACCGACATGTTGCAATGCTCCGAACTTGTTGCTGATCTCCATCCGGAAGTCCTCCGCTATCACCCTGTTCTTTAACTTTTCCACTGCAAACGGTTTGATGTGCTCCGTCTTCTTCATCTTTTTCAGCTTTAACTTGATGCGTCCAATCACCAAACTGTGGTCAGAGCCTACATCTGCTCCTCTATATGCTCTTACGTCCTGCAATGCCGATCTCCATCTACCACTAATGCATATGTAGTCGATCTCGTTTGCTGTCTTTCCATCTGGCGATATCCACGTTGTCTTATGTATCTTCTTATGCGCGAAGAATGTGTTGCCCACGATGACTCCACCTGTGCTCGCCATGGCCGTTAGTCTCTCGCCGTTGTCGTTCGTCACCTCAGCGGAGCCATACGGTCCAATCGTGCTCTCCACTCCTCTCCTGTCCCCGTCCAGCTTCGCGTTGAAATCTCCCATGATGATCTTGATGTCGTAGTTTGGTATTTCGTCCATCACACTCTCCAGCTGTTCGTAGAAACTGTTCTTCTCCCCCTCCGCAGACACCTCCGTTGGAGCGTAAACCTGCACCACCGTCACTTTAGCATGTTTTGTTCGGAACCTCGCTGAGATGATACGCTCTCCCACTGGTTTCCACTCCACCAACGCACCCGCCGCCTCCTTGTCCAACAGAAGCCCAACACCGTGCACATGGCATTCTTCTCCTCCGGCATAGAGTACCGTTATGTTTCCACTGGTGAATCTTCCCTGTCCAGTCCACCTCATTTCACTAATACCCAGGATGTTCAGACGATACGTCTCCATTTCTCGTATCACCTGCTCCATCCTGCCTCCCTGGAACAGTGTCCTCACGTTCCATGTCCCAATTCTTGTCTGGGATTTGGCGTTGAAGATCAGACTTTTCCGGTTTTGGGCTTCCTTGCGGCTTTCACCCAATACCTTCATGTGCCCGTCTGGCGGTGTGTCCTTTCTTCTCCGCAGGTTTGTACCGGAATGGCTCCTACTTGTCGTTTCTGTAGCGTAAGGTCTTTTTACAGGGATGGGGCTGCTAACCCCATGCCCCAACCCTCCTCCTTTTTCAACCGGGCTTGGGACCGGCTTTGGCGGAGTTAAGTCATTAGGGATAGGCTTAGGCTACTGAAGAACGATAATGAGAAGCTACCGAAGAGACTGGGAGGTCAACGAGGATAGAAGGGGTTGACAATCAGAGTTAGCGGAATTGATTGTTACTCTAACTAAGCCGAGAGTTCCCTCTCTCGGCTTAGTTAGAGTAACAATCAATTCCGCTAACTCTGATTGTCAACCCCTTCTATCCTCGTTGACCTCCCAGTCTCTTCGGTAGCTTCTCAATATCGTTCTTCAGTAGCCTAAGCCTATCCCTAATGACTTAACTGACTTTCATCTACTGGCTAGTTAAAGTTTCTATTCTACAGTCTTTTACTGTTTTACTTCAACGACAACGACGACAGGTTAATAGTATATTATAATCAATTCCAATGTAAAATGATAACAGCAGCAACAACACGATAATGTATATCCTTGCATTATCATAGCAACTACCACACAACTACTACTCCACTCAACAACTACTACTCCACTGCTGCCTTAACACAGCCTATCTCGCCACTCTTCCATCTCACCCACCTTCCTTCTTTCTATCTCTCATACGTACACGCAACCCTCGATCGTCTAGACAGGGCGTCTGAATTCGCACGCCAAAATGCAGCTGCTGTCTGGCCCGATCGTCGCTGGTGAACACACAATCAACTGGCCACTGTACTAGGCTGTACTAGCTTACACTGATTCGTGTGATACATTTTAGAACAGTGTTACTTCCAAACCCGTGTTCATGTTCTTGCCTTTCACTTCGTATTCGCTTGAATAAATGGCCACTGGAACATCATATGCCTCAAATGTTTTTGTAATTTCAGCAGCAAATGCAGTATTTCGTGAAAGCTAGTACCGTCATGCTGATGTTCTGTTTCATGTCCTTGAGTGATATTGTTCTGTGATGACAAATCCACTGTTCACAATGGTGCAGCTCTCCTCAAAGATTTAGCTGGCGTAGGCTTAAAGACAGCACAATGGATATTGTAGTGCAGGTTGCCTAGCACTTCTTTGGCCCCGGATAGCATTGACAGATGATATGCATCTACACTTTCAGCACATTAACCCACATTTATCAATAAGCAATCTGCTGAGAAAGAGAGCACTAAAAACAAAACTATGCAATCAGCAGATTGCTAGGAAGCATCACCAGTACAGTGAATAACCTGACTTTCAACCTTTGCTACTAAACCAAAACCTTTTGCAAATGCTAAACATGAGTTTTCATCTGGGAACTGCAGGCTCACTATGTGCCTGACTTTCAACATTTACTACTAAACCAAATCCCTGTGTGAATGCTAAACATGATTTTTCGTCTGGGAACTGCTCTGCTCAGCACATATTGATCAGGCCCACAATATACAATTATTTTCACAATTCATTAGACAAACTTCTCTTTACTTCTGACAGCTGATGTGGCATTTCCGCAATTGGAATCACCTTAGGAAATACTGTTCGTTCATTTGGAATCACTTCAACTTAAGAACTTAACAACTCTTCCTTTACTGAAGCAGTTATTGTAACACATCACGGCTCACATTTTCTGTATGTTGAACTTTTTTGCTTAAGAAAAAGGAACTTTGCAAACGTGAACACTTTTAGCACAATCTTGTCAGTTGATATGGCTGTTTTTCTATATTTGAATAATATGAAGCGGCCTACTCCATTGTCAGAATTTTCAGCAGAGAAGTTTTAGCAAGTTGTCGGATTTTAAATGTGAACATTGTCCACCTCTTCTATTGTGCCCTGGTTGTGCAGACTTCTATTCAATCTCCAAAATTTCTGGATGACTTTGCATAAACACAACCAGAGCATAAATCATTACACTATTTCTGTTTTGAGAAAGCATGAGTTGAACCATATGGTCAACTTCGTTAAGCTGCATTTTTCACCAGGGCACTCACATTTATTTAAACAACCACACTTATCATATTGTTGCAACTTCGACCAGATTGTCGATGATTGAAGATGCAGTCTATACTGAAGGTGCACTTCATTTCAAGATGAGTATCTCACAAAAATAACTTATGCATCATTTCACAAACACATTCATTCTCTTATGCCAACAGAAATATACCTGAAGATATTTCTTTAATCCACCATAACTTTAAGAGGCTGAAGAAATAACCATTCGAAATAACCATTCCATGTCCGCTCTGTTGCCATGTGGCTAATTTTAAATTCAAAGACGTGTTTTCCTACTGAGCATTCACAGACGAATCAAAAACATGAAGGGCACTAAATGACCACGTATGACGATCGTATGGTTTCTTTCTGCCATTTCCCTCACAGATGAATGAAAAACATGAAGGGCACTAAATGACCACGTATGACGATTGTATGGTTTCTTTCTGCCATTTCATTCACAGATGAATCAAAGACACGAAGGGCACTAAATGACCACGTATGATGATCGTATGGTTTTTTTCTGCCATTTCATTCACAGATGAATCAAAGACACGAAGGGCACTAAATGACCACGTATCACGGTCGTGTGATTTCTTTCTGCCATTTCCTTCACAGATGATTCAAAATCATGAAGGGCACCAAATGACCACGTATCACGGTCGTGTGATTTCTTTCTGCCATTTCCCTCACAGATGATTCAAAAACATGAAGGGCACTAAATGACCACGTATGACGATCGTATGGTTTTTTCTGCCATTTCCCTCACAGATGAATCAAAAACATGAAGGGTACTAAATGACCACGTATGACGATCGTATGGTTTCTTTTGGCCGTTTCCCTCACATATGAATCAAAGACATGAAGGGCACTAAATGACCACGTATCACGGTCGTGTGATTTATTTCTGCCATTTCCTTCACAGATGATTCAAAAACATGAAGGGCACTAAATGACCACGTATCATGGTCGTGTGATTTCTTTCTGCCATTTCCTTCACAGATGATCCAAAATTATGAAGGGCACTAAATGACCACGTATGACGATCGTATGGTTTCTTTCGGCCATTTCCCTCACATATAAATCAAAGATATGAAGTGCACTAAATGACCACGTATGACGATCGTATGTTTTTTTTCTGCCATTTCCCTCGCATATGAATCAAAGATATGAAGTGCACTAAATGACCACGTATGACGATCATATGGTTTTTCTGCCATTTCCCTCGCATATGAATCAAAGATATGAAGTGCACTAAATGACCACGTATGACGATCGTATGGTTTTTTCATGCCATTTCCCTCACAGATGAATCGAAAACATGAAGGGTACTAAATGACCACGTATGACGATCGTATGGTTTCTTTTGGCCATTTCCCTCACATATGAATCAAAGACATGAAGTGCACTAAATGACCACGTATGACGATCATATGGTTTCTTTTGGCCATTTCCCTCACATATGAATCAAAGATATGAAGTGCATTAAATGACGACGTATGACGATCGTATGGTTTTTTTTCTGCCATTGCCTTCACATATGAATCAAAGATATGAAGTGCACTAAATGACCACGTATGACGATCTTATGGTTTCTTTCTGCCATTTCCCTCACATATGAATCAAAGATATGAAGGGCACTAAATGACCACGTATGACGATCGTGTGGTTTCTTTCTGCCATTTCCCTCACATATGAATCAAAGATATGAAGTGCACTAAATGACCACGTATGACGATCGTATGGTTTCTTTTGGCCATTTCCCTCACATATGAATCAAAGATATGAAGTGCACTAAATGACGACAAATGACGATCGTATGGTTTTTTTTCTGCCATTGCCTTCACATATGAATCAAAGATATTAAGTGCACTAAATGACCACGTATGACGATCTTATGGTTTCTTTCTGCCATTTCCCTCACATATGAATCAAAGATATGAAGGGCACTAAATGACCACGTATGACGATCGTATGGTTTCTTTTGGCCATTTCCCTCACATATGAATCAGAGATATGAAGTGCACTAAATGACGACGTATGACGATCGTATGGTTTTTTTCTGCCATTTCCCTCACATATGAATCAAAGATATGAAGTGCACTAAATGACCACGTATGACGATCGTATGGTTTTTTTTCTGCCATTGCCTTCACATATGAATCAAAGATATGAAGTGCACTAAATGACCACGTATGACGATCTTATGGTTTCTTTCTGCCATTTCCCTCACATATGAATCAAAGATATGAAGTGCACTAAATGACCACGTATGACGATCTTATGGTTTCTTTCTGCCATTTCCCTCACATATGAATCAAAGATATGAAGGGCACTAAATGACCACGTATGACGATCATATGGTTTTTTCTGCCATTTCCCTCGCATATGAATCAAAGATATGAAGTGCACTAAATGACCACGTATGACGATCGTATGGTTTCTTTTGGCCATTTCCCTCACATATGAATCAAAGATATGAAGTGCACTAAATGACGACAAATGACGATCGTATGGTTTTTTTTCTGCCATTGCCTTCACATATGAATCAAAGATATTAAGTGCACTAAATGACCACGTATGACGATCTTATGGTTTCTTTCTGCCATTTCCCTCACATATGAATCAAAGATATGAAGGGCACTAAATGACCACGTATGACGATCGTATGGTTTCTTTTGGCCATTTCCCTCACATATGAATCAGAGATATGAAGTGCACTAAATGACGACGTATGACGATCGTATGGTTTTTTTCTGCCATTTCCCTCACATATAAATCAAAGATATGAAGTGCACTAAATGACCACGTATGACGATCGTATGGTTTCTTTTGGCCATTTCCCTCACATATGATTCAAAGATATGAAGTGCACTAAATGACGACGTATGACGATCGTATGGTTTTTTTTCTGCCATTGCCTTCACATATGAATCAAAGATATGAAGTGCACTAAATGACCACGTATGACGATCTTATGGTTTCTTTCTGCCATTTCCCTCACATATGATTCAAAGATATGAAGTGCACTAAATGACGACGTATGACGATCGTATGGTTTTTTTCTGCCATTGCCTTCACATATGAATCAAAGATATGAAGTGCACTAAATGACCACGTATGACGATCTTATGGTTTCTTTCTGCCATTTCCCTCACATATGAATCAAAGATATGAAGTGCACTAAATGACCACGTATGACGATCTTATGGTTTCTTTCTGCCATTTCCCTCACATATGAATCAAAGATATGAAGGGCACTAAATGACCATGTATGACGATTTTTGACACAAGTGGAGTGTAAACACGGCAGCTCCTTGTCAGAAATGTCAGTCCAAGTTTTACCATATATGGCACTGCCTTCTTTATTTGTCCACTTTTGTATTTCGTTTAGAATAGGACTTTTCACAAAAAAAGTTGAAAGGTTGTTAGACTGTTAGTGGGCTGTTAACATTTTTGGTAGCATACCTGATTGGACCGGGAGCACTGTGCATGACATTTACGGCTTTCTGTCGTCCTGTTGTTTGCTTGGCGGCTAGTTTCTGCCATGAAATTGTTCCATCTTTTGATCGCCATGATTGATTCTGATTATCCACTGGAGATCTGGTTTCAGTTGTCCCAGGAGAAGAGCTGTAAATGTTGGTAACTGGCCTACGTCCTCTACTTCCAGCACGACCACGATAGATGCCTCTTGCTCCACCCCTTCCTCTAACCCTTCCTCGACCTCTTCCTCCTATATTTGCGGCATTGTTCAACACAGGCTCAACGGCTTCAAGATGTTCCGGTTCGCTTTGACCGTTGACGTCTTCTTCAGCTTCGGAAGAATCAGTACTTACAGGAGATGGCTGGTGATCTTCTTCGCCTTCATCGGTATCAACTGTCGAAGCTTCGGAATCATCGCTGTCAAAATCTTTTAAAAGGATATTCCTTACTTCCTGTGCTGAATAACTACGTTTACTCATCCGTATTTCTACATAAATTATTAGTTGAAAGCTTTAGGTAAAGTATGCTATACAACAGAACATATTTAGAGAATGTGATACAAACAAAAGGCAGGCTTATGTCTGCTAAAACAAACCACTCAGTAATCAAGTACAATAGTTTCTTTTGTAACTATACTAAAAACATATAAATTGTATTTAAATAAATGGCTATGACAAATATATGATACAGTTTACACTGGAGTCAAAATGACCCTACTGGTACTCGGTGTATATAATATCTGGTGACTGAAAATGGAAAATAAAACTTGGCATTTTGTACAAGACAGGAATACCGATAAACTCCTAAAATTTCTTGTGGATATCACTTATGACGGATGAGCAGCGCTACTGCAAACATGCTTTGGGGTCATTTTGACCCCAGTGGTAGTACGAGGGTTAAGCAGTCAAACACTAACAGTTACTTGTATAAAAACTAGGGCTGCATTTCGATTAATTTTTTTCATCGCGATTAATCGCACGATTAAAAAAATTAATCGCGATTAATTAATCGCACATTTCCTGAAATTTTTAAAGTACATTTTAAGGGTAAAACATTCAGACAAATTTTTAAAAAAAGGATCTCAAATTTTTAATGATTGTACACCAACCGTGTTATGTTAGCGGTACGTCAAATAAAAGAGTATGTGATTTGGTCTGAACAGCCTAAAGCTGTAAATGCAGCCAGTTACTCAGACATACAAGTTTATTAACATTGTCTGTTGACAAAGATGCTCTCTTTTTGTTCAAAATGTTCCCAGAGAGAGAACAATCGTTCACAGGGAACAGTAGTGGCCGGAGACGCTAAGTATTTCCTTGCTACAGTGGCCAGGACTTTGTGGGCTCCAGCATGATCCTTCCACCACTGCAGTGGACAAGAATACGTATCGATCTCTGGCGCATCTTTGTAGCGAAGTAGCGCATCCGAAGTTGATTTAGCCCGTGGAATCAAAGGTCTATCGTCGTCATCATCATCGTCAGAAGAAATTTCATAGAATTTCATAAGTTTTTTGGCAGGTTCTAAAATAAAAATAATAATTTCCAATTAATTAAATTTTTTACAAACTTTTCCTGAATCGTTATAAGACTTAATTCATTCTCTTAGTCACAGGACACCAACTCAATCAACTGAACAGATATCAACCAATCACACTGTTGTCTGATCATTCAGAATGTACAAGCTACCTCCACGGTCATATTAAGCATTTATCATCATTTGAGTCCGATATTTTTAGGCAGGCTCAATAATAATAGAAATTTAAATTACATTTATTAAAATTTGAAATAATTATTTTAACTGCACTAACAACCCAAAACTACAGATTCACGGAAATCTGGACAAGCTATTCCTGAATCCTCATAAGACTCAATTCCTTCTCTTAGTCACAGGACAACAACTTTACCACCAACTCAATCAACTGAACAGATATCAAGTTTTACCAACCAATCACACTGATGTCTGTTCATTTGATTGACCTTCAATCATTCAGAATTTACAAGCAACCTCCACGGTGATATCAACCATTTATCATTTGAGTCGGATGAAAATTGATAAATCGAGGGCTTAGAAGCAAAGGTGCACATCTCCGGTTTTCAGCATTAAGAGATATTCGAATTTGAAAGTTTACGCGTCTTGCATAATTCGAAAATTGGTAGCAACAGAATTGTAAACCCATTTTAAATAACTGTAGACATTTCTCTACAACCTCAAACCAAAATTGTAGCTTTGTCATTATAAATTAATTCGCCAAAAATGTTTTTATAACAGAAACTGTTGAAAAGTTGCAAGATGTGCACCTTTGCCTGTAAGGGAAAGAAGATGTGAACTTTTGCCTGTCAAGATCATGCGCCTTTGCCTGTAAAAGCAAGGAGATGTGAACTTTTGCCTGTCAAGATCATGCGCCTTTGCCTGTAAAAGCAAGGAGATGTGAACTTTTGCCTGTCAAGATCATGCGCCTTTGCCTGTAAAAGCAAGGAGATGTGAACTTTTGACTGTCAAGATAATGCACATTTGTCTGCACAAGGAAGAAGTTGTGAACTTTTGCTGTGAAAATTATGCGCATTTGACAGAACAAAACAAGTAGGCCTAGCCTAATAATAGGCTAATTGTCAACATTTACCTTAAAGTCCATGTTGTATTAAATGCACTTATGGCAAATGGCAAGTAATTTTCTAATGGGAAAGATACTGTAAAATATGAACAATAATTAATTGATAATTGATAAAATAACAATAATAATAATGATGATGATATTAGGGCCTAATTATAAATGATACCGTGGGTCAAAGTAATAATAATGCCAATAAACTTGAAAATAACTATTTTTGAGTAAAAAGTACTTAGTTTTATAAGCTGCTTGCATATTACCACAGCTAAGGTTAATTCTAACGTTTTGCATTTTATGACCTTATGAAGGTGCTATGTTATAGAATAAGGAAGCATTAAGCCTACGGTGACACAATTAATTACTGCAGAAGTTCATTATTATCTTCAGTCATGTAAATCTAGCTGAATTTACGATTTAAAACTAGTAAGGCATTTACATTGAATAGTCAACCTGCACATAAAATGCAGTCATGAAGTTGTGCTGTTAACGTACTAGGGATCGAATCAATAGCTATTGACATACAGGCAAAAGTTCACATAGCCAGAGATACGCACTTCTGCCTGTTAAGGATGTCACCGGGCAACAATGGCGGTGCTGCGCGTAGAAGCCTATAGCTAGTACACAACTTAGATGTGCACTTTTGCCTGTCGAAAATTAGATAGTCCAGAAGATGCGAAATATTTAAACGTGATTTACGACATAATGCTTTGCGTTGATTATTAAGCGCTTTTACCAGATGAAAGAGCTTAAAATTCTGAAAATTTTGATACCAAATACTCATTTTCGATAGAAATGGTACTTATGCACCTTTGCCTCTAAGCCCTCGAAATTATCATATGTTTTTGGCAGACTTTAAAATAAACAACTTAAATCAACAGATGAATGCACCAAATTAATTTAAATAAGAGAACAATAACATACCAGTGTTTGATGCTGGTATCTGCTCCTTTAACTTCTCTTCAACACTTGAGACTACGATTTGCAGCTCAGTCCAGACTTCCTCTCGCTTTTATTTTGGAAGGCATTTCAGCTTTTTGAAGCGTGGATCCAGGGCTGTGGCGAAGTATAGCCAGCGAAGGTTGCAGTTTTCTTGACGAGTTTTGAGATCATTTATGAAAGCGGTTTTGAATTTCACAACGTAAAGCGGATCGTCTTCGGAAACAGTTAGTGCACGAAAAAGGTGGCAGAATGTTGGCAGAACCACAGAACATGAGAGGTAACGCTCTCCGCCAAGTAGTTCGGTGGCATAACGACTCGGCTCGAGCAGTGTCTGGAGTACGCGAAGTTTTTCCCATTGAGATTCTGTGGGAAGTTCCAGTTTGTGCTTGTGACTTCGTTCGCCCAAGGTAGCAAGGACAGCTTCTTTGTTCTGAAGAAACCGCTCGATCATCTGAAGGGTTGAATTCCACCGCGTAGGCACATCTTGAATTAACGATTGTTCTTTCAACTTCAGTCGTATTTGTTGATGTTTGAGCTCAATATTGTTGGCAGGACTGTGTTTGAAATGCCCAACAATTTTCCTACACTTGCCCAAAAAATTATCGACGCCTGACTCTGCCAATGCTTTGTGGACCGCCAGCTGCAGCATATGTGCGACGCACGGCATGTGTTCAATAGGAAGTTGCCCAACTGCTGCGGTCATATTGCGAGCGTTGTCAGTTCCAAAGGTTGTCACCTTGTCATAGATTCCCCAGTTTTGTGCAACCGCAGTGAAATGTTCTGCACAGGCTTCCGAATAGTGCCTATCTTCAACGTGGTGGACAGTTAGGGCAAAGGAACGAAGAACCCACATGGAGTCTATTATGTGACCCGTAACCCCCAAGTAGCTATGGTTAGCAACAGATGACCAGTAATCTGCAGTAAGCGCTACGCAATCTGTGCTGTCTAGCAACTGTTGTACTTTTATTTTCTCGCTGTCGTACAAGTCAGTCATTTTGCTGTCAATGACTGGTCTGGAAGGAAGCGTATAGGACTGATTTCCGGATGCTATCCGCAAAACGTCCTGCAAGCCCTCATCCGCAACAATGTTTACGGGTCTGCCGTTCAGTGCGATCCAGTGTGCAATGGCGTTTGTCACCGCATCATATTTCGAGCGATCCATTGGTTTCCCTTGGTGCTCCATGTCCACTAGCGTCGGTTGGCGTTGATTTACAACGTCCTTCTTTTCGGAACCACGTGTTACGAAGGCATGCTTTGTACGCAGATGGTACGACAGCGACGAATTACTGCGGTGGTAGTTAAATTCTCGGTTACAATATTTACAAACGACTACCTTATCAGTTTTAAACTTAAACTGTCCGTCCATAACTGTTTTGCCCATTTTCTTCGACTTCATTGTTTGACAAAAACCAACAACATCTATCATAAATCAAAAACGGCTGTTTAAAGTGATCGAAATAACGAAACGAACATGTGCCGATGGACCGGACGTAGGCAGGCTGTCTCGTACGAGAAGTGTTGGGCGACTCGACAGAAGTGGGCGGTAACTGATAACCGATGATTACTTGAAAAATAATGATTACAAAACTTGACATAAAATGATAAAAATTCATAAAATATTTAATGCGTCTTTTGCGCTAATGCGTTAAAAAAATTAATCGCAAATTTTTTTAACGCGTTAATCGCGGGCGTTAACGGCGAAAAACGTGCAGCCCTAATAAAAACCTAGGTTTACTGAAGACAATGAAAAGCTGAAACTTCAAAAGCTGAAAATCAACATTGAACCTGCATGAATATACAAACATTAACCCAAGTTAAAATCAGTAAACGAGAACGGAAATGCGCTTTGTTTCCCCCCCCCCCCCATTAGGATCAGATCAGGAAGTTTCTTAATGATATCTTCAAGTGGAATTGGATAGGATCTCGAGTTCTCAGGGATAACAAATCTGTCAAGTTCACGCCGCTCAAACTTGAATGTCTTTTTCTCAAGATAGGTGACGTCCACTTCTCGGTCTTTGGAAACAGGATTGTCAACCCGTGCTGCAAAATGGAACACGTTCTTTTGTCCTTTAAGATGTACAACCACACAATCTCCCTGTTTTAGGTTTCAGGCTGAACATCTCCATCTTCCTCGTACTCACTGTACATCATATCAACATCATCTGCACTGTCTGACTCGTCAGTGATGCTATTGTGGTGTCCAGCCACTTGTTTTTCTTGCCATTCAAGTAGAAAACCCGGGCCATAGGAAAAAGTTGTCGTCCGGAAATCTGAAATATATTACGGGTTTTATTCTGAAATCATTCATGGCATGGTTATCCAAATCCACTAAATATAAATTTGCCAGGTTGGGAGCAAACGATTTGCCCATCGCAGTGCAAAAAATTTGGAGGAACGACTCATCAACAAATTTAAAATCGTTTTTCATTATGAGCTCGAGTAATTCTATAATTTCTTTGTCTGGCCTTTTAGGGTGCGGGTTCCATTTAAATGTGTGTTTAACAACAGTATGATTGGATAGGTTAAAAGTATTATTGTTGAGCGTCCCTGAAAGGTCAGTAGGAGTTAGTTTTTTTGGTTAGGTGGGGGGTCATTGCTTGGGTCTAGGGTATGCACAGACATCTGTCGAGTTCCTACAAGATAGTGAGATATTTTAGACCAAATTTCTGCATTGTGGCCAAATTGTAGTGGACCCCATCCACAAAGGTTTGGACATCATTATCATATATTGGCGCTACATAACGGTTCCCAAAAATGGTACAGAGATGTTTGTTAATTTCCTTCATGTTCGATATTTTATGTGCAGCCAATTTAGGGTTAATCGCTATACCTATGGCATGCAGTCTGGATCCCATCTTTGTGGATAGTTCTCTTAGTTTTGTCTTCTGTCATATCAGTGCCTTCGTTACTCGAAAAATAGTGTGACTTGCCGTTGGTTGGCTCACACCAAACAACTTGCCCACAATGCTCTGAAATGTTATCATCGCATGAAACCGTAAGGTCAGGATCAAATGCATTTCCCCATAATATCTCATCGTCACTGAGAAATTGACAACTAATTGATGAAAGTTATGATCGCAAATGCATTAATTATAGAGGGTATTGAAATTGTCATCCATCTCAAACAATGAAAATAAAGAAAATTTAAGCAGAGACAAGGCTCTTGCAGTCACTTTCGAGCACCTGCCTCATGCAAATGTAGTGTTTAGCGCCCGAATGTTGTCGCAACCACCCAAACCTTGATTCAATGACGTCATACTGGATATTGCCAAGCAAGATCTAATTGAAAGCCAGTCTGTCAAGCAAAAATGCCGCACGATCAGCCAGAGCTAGTCATGTATGTCTCAGGGCCAAGAATGTCTGTTGGGTCAATCCTTGTGACTTGCTTGTTTCCGAGCGCCACAAGAAATCGGCAAACTCTCAGAAAAGTAAGCTTCCAATCACATGAATATAGAACTGCATCCATCGTGTAGTCACGTTTGTGCTTGCCATTGTCTCGGGACTTCACGTTCATGATGTTCCAGAGCTTTATAATGAGTTTGATGAAAGCTGCCATGCTCGACCAGTGTGACTTGTTCTCATTGGCAGCATAGAATGGCAAAGCATCGCATGTTGATTCATTGAGGACTGTGGTGGCCAGTTTCACAGAAAGTTTCTCAATGTTTTTAGGCTGTAGAACTGCTGGGCTCAACCGGTATGCCTTTTTCAAAGACATAATAGCCTCCATGATAAAAAACAGGTCTATGTGCTAGAACTCTGCTGTAAAGCCTTCCGCATGCAAGTTGGGACACATTGGTGGGCACTGAAAGGTCTTTCTGGATTGGAAATTATTATAAACATTTTTTATGTCATGTACTGGGTCGAAGAAGAGGAAGATTGGTTGTCCAGTTACAGAATCAATGAGGCTTGTCTGCAGCTGGCCGTTGCAGAGGAAATCAACAAAGAACTTCCGGTTTGTTGCGGCAACATTCAGGCCAACGCTGCGCAGAAGAACCATCACCTCCTTATAGCATTCAAACTGCTTTGCTGCCGTTAGATTTGCCATCAGATAGATTCCAATGAGATTCTTGAATTTTGAAACGAGGGATTTCACCATAAAGCATAACAGCGTAAATGCAACTGCCCCATCTGGTGTCAACCCCTTCACTGCTCCGCCGCTATATTCCGCTCTCTTGGCAATATAGACCTCGTCAATCTTCAATGCAACAACTCTTTCAATTGCATTCAACTTTGAAACCTGCGGCTTCAAATATGCAGAGTTGTCTAATCCCTTGCTGACATTCACTCGTCTAGTAACCTTTCTCAGTGTGCCGACGGAAGGCATTTCCAAGACGTTTTCATCCCTTAAAACAATGTAAGCTGCTTTGCTTGCAGAATAGACAATGAAGCACAAAATAATCATCTGAGGCGAGTATCGGCGAGAAAATTTATGCTTCACAAGTAGCTGTAGTTGTTCCAGAATGAAGCTCAATTTTCGGTGTCTTGTGAGTCACCAATGTTTGGCAGCGCAGCTTTCAAACAATCTACCATGTCCTGCGCCTCGCGCTTATACCGGGGTCCTCCAACTGACCAACGCTTAGTATGTGTGATTGGGTCAACACCAAAGGGGTGGAGGCAATGGTGACAACTCTAAATATTGTCCTGCCATCTGACTACGATAGTTCCAGAAGTCACATTCATTGCAGAAGTTGTACGAACCACAATCAACCTTCTTCATTAGAACGCCATCTTTCAATGGGCACTTTTCAATTCGGTTTGAGCACACGATTCCGGCTGTTGCAATGCTGTCACGTCTCAATTGGTCCAGTAATTTTAGCGACGTAAAGTAGTTGCCGATGTACAGGTAGTAGTTGAGCTTTGGCAATTGATGGAGTAAATAACGGACAACAGATCCACCAAGCCCCAACTGAAGATCCAGATATGGACCTTTACCTTTGCTTTGTTTTTTTGTTTGTACACGGTACCCGAGACACATGTTGAGGCACCAAACTTTGTAGCCGAACCGTATCAGTTTTCCTCGGATAAACTGCTTGGCAGTATGTCTGCCGTAATATAGAATCATTGATTCATCAACATCGACATGCTGCTCAACGGGAAAGTACTGGAGGCCGTAACAAAATAGCGTTTTTCGAACTGACCGGTTAATTGTCTACGAACACATGCTGAGTGAACGAATCAGGTTAGCTGTGTAGGCTACACGTGCTAAGGGAGTGTAGACATCATTGAACAGACGTTCAAAATTATCCAAAGACACGCCAATAGTTCAGTAACTTATTGAAAATGAAGTCGTACTTCTAAAGCTGACAGCAGTGTTGAATTACCAAATTAGGTCAACGTCGTACACGTGTACACGTCATCATGTACGCCATATTGGGCGATTGACAACGTGACCGAACGCATGAAAAACACGCTGAAATAACCTGAATATTCAGTAATAGTCCAGGAAAGACACTGACATAAACTCCTGAAGCAATAATAGAACTTTTAGTCTAACTGCTAAGTAGAATATAAAAGTTTGCTGAGTTGCAGAAAACGACGATTATTAGATAAAACTGTGACCGATCGGAGTTAGCATGCCAGAGGCGCCACTCTACTCTATTTTGTCGTTGATACTTCAATATATAGCTCAATGGTACAAGAAGTTTCACAGTGAGCATTGTTGTACGCCTCATCGTTGGGTAAATGGACATTGACGACAGATGTCATGAGCCAGTCACACAACATGTTGTTATCACCAAGTATGAGGCCCGACAATGGCTTCTCGTTGCTCTCAAAAGCACATTGAAGATCGATGATTCATAAAGCATCGAAGTGTCATGCACACATTGCACAGAGCCCAGCCACTTTGCAACACAGTTCGTTATTTTCAGATTTGCATCACACTTGAGCAGTTAAAACACATAAAAGTCTCACTATTTATCATGTGGCTAAAAAAAGTAGTAGGCCTAATCAAGACTAATTGTGTATCACCGACAACAGCCAAATCAAACAACATGACCCAAAATAAGTGTGGGTGAAGAACATTCCATTTGACCATTGCAAGCAAAAAACACCAATTGCCGTGTGGAGTGCAATTGTAAACAACACATTGGACCACTGAACAGTCCATTTCATATATTGTCAGTGTGTTAACAATTATTATATTCCCTTGCCTTTACAAACCTCATACTCGTACCAAAGCATTAATATAATGCATAATTTGAGTGCTATGCAAACTGTGTTCCACAGCCTAATGGCATACCTCGAGTGATCATTCATAGGGCTGTAGAATTTCAATTTAAATAGGATTTACTCAACTCAAATATTTATTTGGTTGTATACCATGTATAGCATAAGAAAGTGAACATGTCACAGTGTTCATAGCTTATGAGCGGTTTTGGAGGACATGGAATGCAAAATAGCTCACATAAATATCGGCCGATGTTAGGAAATCTACATGTCAGTGTAACATGATATGATTTCTGTCAGCTAATTTAATCAGTGCACGCCGATTGTCGTACAGCGACGTAAGTAGGCCAGGTGCAAATTGCCGCGCGGCGTCTACACAGGTGATTGTCTGGACAGCACGTGACGTCTAGACGAGCGTACGTTAATTGTACAAGAAGGGAGTGGAAGTGAAGAAGGAGAGTTGCGTGTTGAGAGCCGTTGAGATAGGCTGTAATAGTTGTTGTTGAGTTGCGATAGAGTAGACTGATGAAGGTAGTAGTCGTGTAGTTGTTATGATAACGCAAGTGTAGTCATTGTTGTGTTGTTGCTGATCGTTTTACTTTATATCGGATTTTGGAGTATAATAAGAAGAGTTAAACACGTCGTCGTTGTTGGTTAACAAAACAGTGAAAGACTGTAGATTCTTTAACCTAGCCATTTAGCTAATGAAACAGTTATCTAGGGATAGGCCTACGCTACCACGAACTTATACGAAGAAGCTTCCGAAGAGACTGATAGGAGGTGAAGGTGATATCAAGGAGGTTATCACATTTGGTGGCAGCGGTGGGATAACGATCCAAGTTGCAGGAGAACGATCCTAGTTACGAACGGAGGGATTCTATCCAATCAACAGACGTTGCGGAGGAACGGACGCTGTGCATTTATCGAGGAGCCGAGCACACGGGAGAAGCAACGATACATCGAGCATCCGTACGTCAGTGAGAAACGACAACACAACGACTACAAGGTAGAAAAACTTGCTTGTCTATTGAAGTTTGCTTAAAGAATTGAAGTCAGTCAATTGCAAACATTTGAAGAGTAGCCTACTATTTATCGACTAGCATCAGTAAAGTAAAGAAGTAAGATGGAGAAACTTACAGAGCAAAAGCAAGCAACTATTAAAAAGATGGCATCGGAGAGAATAGTGAAATTATTAATCGAAGCAGGCCTTGACGCAGAAGAAGTCGGACAGATGTCGAGGGAACATTTGATGAGAACTTTGGCTGAGATTTGGGCAAAGGAAGAAGTTGAAGAAGAAGGTGCTGTTGGAGGCGCTAAAGAAAAGCCAGTTGAGAAGCCACAGCCACCTATGTCTATAGAGGCGTTGCTACAATTCATGATGATGAGAGAGGAGCAACGAGCAGAGAAAGAAGAACAACGTAGACACGAGGAAAAGGAGAAAGAAGAGCAGCGCAGACAAGAGGAGAAAGAGCGTAAACAAGAGGAGAAAGAGAAAGAAGAGCAGCGCAGACAAGAGGAGAAAGAGCGTAAACAAGAGGAGAAAGAAAAAGCAGAAAAAGCAGATAGGCTGCGACAACAAGAGATAGACATGCAGAAGCAACAGTTCCAGCTTCAGTTAGAACAAATGAAAATAGATCGTGACGAAGCAGAACGACGAAGAATGGAGTTAATGATAGAGTACGAAAAAGCAAGAAAAAGCGATGAAGAAATACGAAAGCAGCAGATTGAGGACAAAAAGGCTCGCGAGGAAGAAAAAGAAAAGATGCGTTTACAAGAACTGGAGAGAGCAGAAGAAATTCGTCAGGAAGAATTTCAAGCTGGAAAAGACAATTTGGAAAAAGCAGAAAGAGAAAGAGAAGAGCAGATGCAGTTAGAACAAAAGAAACTTGCTATCAAGGAGGCTCAACTTAAAGAAATGGCCATTGAAAAAGAAGAACGCAGAAAGCAGTTAGAACTGTTGCAGCAGAAGATAGAACAAGAAGAACTGCGGAGAATCGAAGATCAAGATCGACTGAAGAAGAGAGACGAAGATGATCGTAAGAGCCGAGAAGTGTCAGAACAGATTAGGCTCAGAGAAAGTGAGACAATGGTGTCCAAGATCAAGAAGATTGGTGATGCCATGAAGCATGTATTGCCTAAGATGCCGTATGATATGATGGAAGTGCCATTATATTTTGAGACCGTGGAGAATGCATTCAATAGCTTCGCTGTGGAAAAGCAGTACTGGGTGAAATTGTTGTTGCCATTGATGACCCCGAGAGCGCGAACGGTATTGAATCGATTGTCATTTAAGAATTTAGATAAATACGATGCAGTGAAAGAGCATTTGTTGAAGGAATTCAAGTTAACAGCTCGTGAGTACAGGTCAAGGTTTGCAGATGCCAAGAAGACAGCCGAAGAAACGTATACGATGTTCACGGCTAGGCTGAAGAACCTGTTGAATTATTATGTCCGAAGTAGACGAGTGGACAAAGACTACGAGAAGCTGTTTGATTTGTTAGTGGCGGATAAGCTGAAAGAATGTTTACCACCAGGTCCACTGCAGTTTGTCTTAGCAAAAGAGGGCACAGAATGCTTGGAAGCTAGTAATGTTGCAGATCTCGCAGATATACATGTAAACAATCGGATTGGTGTGATGTTCCAAGACAAACCGAAATTTGAAGCATGGGACAATAGTCCAAAGCAACCCAAGTGGAACAAGGATAGCAAAGACACCGGAAGCCAAGCCAAGAGTAATGATGCAAAGAAAGATGATTATTCTGGAAAGCAGTGGTCGCAAGATAAACAACAGTCAACGTGGGACAGACAAGCCTACAATCGAACTCCGCCGCTGGGACGCCCAACAGAAAGTAATGCATCTTACACGCCGTACAACAAGTGGGAGAACAAGGAGCAAAGAAGTTTTATCAAGAAGCGTTGCCACAATTGCAATTCTGATAAACACCTAATAAAACATTGCCAAGCACCAGGAGCGGCAAATCTGAGGAAGAACTTTAGCAGAAGTGCAGAAAATCTTCGAGTAAACCAGATACAAGTGATAAATGCACCTCCTGGTTGGGAAGAACAATGCAACCAAGAAACAGAAGTAAAGTCAGTGATGAAGTGTACGCCGCAGTTCACCATACTGAAAGAAGCGATAAAGACTACTTCCATTGCAGAAAGTTGTCGAGAAACAAAAAGTAAAGAGGAGTGTCAACGCATAAAGAAAATATCTTTGCAGCATGTAAATGTGGAGATACGTGGGACTGATGGGCAGCCTGTGCAAGTCGAGGCGTTGATTGACTCGGGGACCGAGATACCAGTAATCAACGAGGAACTACTGAAAGAAACGACAGTAGAAGAAATCGGCAGAGTTCATTTGCAATGTGTAGCTGGAGAGCCGATTCCAGCTAAGTTGGTGAAAATCGAAGTGCGGATGAGCGGTCGTAACGAAGGAGCAGCTACAGAGGACAGGACAATAAATATCGCGCCATATTTAACTTTAGTGTGTGCCAGCATTTCAGCAGAACTGTGTAAAGAAAATCCAGAAAAGTTCCTGCTACATCCAGAGATAATTGCAGAACTGAAAGAGGTTCCACCAATCAGTATATTGCAAGGAGAGCTACAAGCGAATGTGACTACAAGAGCACAAAGTCGGAGAGCAGAAGTCGAAGACGGAGAAGATGAAACGATAAACGAAAGTTCGCAAGAAGATGACACGGATAGCGAAGATGAACTCAGCATTCAAGATGACGAAAGAACAACATCTGAGAACAATGAAACTGAAGAAGAGATGGCTGCATGTGAACGAAATGATAGTGAAGATTCCGGAAGCGACGCTGAACTGGAGACAAGTATGAGGGACTTGTTCACAGAGAATTCGAACGATGAAAGACAGCTGGAAGATGCGAAGAAATTCGAGGAGCAGCAGAGAAATGACGAGTCACTGAAATCGTGGTGGAGGATCGCTGAAGACCAAGGATCAGAGTTTATCGTGGTGAATGGATTGCTGTATAAGAAGCATCAAATGCTGGATCAGCTTGTGTATCAGTTGGTGTTACCGAAAGAGAGAAGAATTCAAGTAATGGAATTAGCTCACGAGTCAGTATTTGGCGGACACTTGGGAGAAGAGAAGACACGAGAGAGAATCAAGTTGTCCTTTGTCTGGCCAAAGATGCGTCGAGACGTGGTGAAATTTTGTAAGTCCTGTGAGAAGTGTCAGCTGAAGGCACGAAGTTTGGTGATGGATCGAGTGCCGATTACACCAATTCCAAGGGAAGATGTTCCATTCCGACGGATGACTATGGACGTGGTAGGCCCAATAGAACCGAAGTCAGCAGCTGGGCATAAGTATTGCTTGTGCATAGTGGATTCATGTACAAGATGGCCGACAATCTTCTTGCTGAAGTCATTGACTGCTAAGGCTGTGTGCGAAGCTTTGATGAAGCTTTTCATTGACGTGGGGGTGCCGTCTGTGATCACCAGCGACAGAGGCACGAATTTTACAGCCAGTCTTACAAGAGAATTTTTGAAATTGATGGGATGCTGTCCACGATTCGATTCACCAGGGCATCCTGAGGCAGCTGGATTAGTTGAGAGATGGAACCAGACGTTCAAGAAGATGGTGCATCATGTCATTGTGGAAAATCCAAGACAGTGGCATAAAATCATTCCGTTTACCGTATGGGCATTGAGAGAAGTTCCTAACGCAACGACAGGAGTGGCACCATATCTGCTGGTGTATGGAAAAATGCCAAGAGGACCATTAACTATCTTAAAGGAAAGCTGGACCAAAGAAATAAATCTACCGCCAAACATTGGAGTACAACCAGCAAAGTACCTGAAGAACTTAAGAGCAGACATGGAGAAAGCTTTGATATTTGCTGAAAATTGTGCAGAGGAAAAGCAAAAACAATACGCCAGTCAATACAACAAGAGGGCCAAGGATAAAGAATTCGAACCAGGAGAAAACGTCATCGTCCTGTATCCAACGTCAACCAATAAATTGATCTCACGATGGCATGGTCCATGTACAGTGCTACAAAAAAGATCCAAGTATTCGTATCTGGTGGACATGAATGAAAACGGCCGACGAATCGTCCATGCCAACAAAATGAGGAAGTTCATCGCAAGAACATTATCGTGTGGTCTCATCGTGGAAGAGGACGACGAATTCGGATCAGTGGTAGAGCTACCATTGAAAGAAGACCATGCAGAGACGACACAGAAATCGCTGCAATTGGACTATGAACAGATCGGACATCTTACGAGCGAGCAACAGAAACAGCTACTGGATGTACTGAACCGATATGCAGACAGATTTTCGGACAAACCTGGATTATGTACATTGGTAGAACACGAAGTGGTGCTGAGACCAGACTTTCGAGAGAAGGAGTTCACGGCTTATCGAATACCGTTGATATACCGCGCAGAAGTGGACAAACAAATACAAGAGATGCTGAAAGCAAACATCATTCAGCCGTCGTCGAGCAGAATGGCAAGTCCGCTGGTCATCGTCAAGAAGAAGGACGGATCCTTGAGACTCGCGTGCGACTACAGGTACGTGAATTCATATACTGAAAATTGTCGATACCCCATGCCGATCGTCAACGATGTGCTGAGCAAAGTCGGGAAATCCAAGTTTATTTCCGTCTTGGACTGTCGCAGTGCTTACTGGACTTGTCCGGTGAAGAAATCCGACCAATGGAAAACCGCATTCGTTACCCATAATGGACTGTACGAATTTACACGTGTCCCTTTTGGAATGATTAACTCTGGACGGACTTTTGTAAAAGCCATAAACATGATTTTGCAACCGATTAATGCATTTACTGAACCCTATGTTGATGACATTGCAGTCCATTCTGATGATTGGAACATTCATTTGAAACATTTAGAATTGTTTTTGAAACAAATAAGACTGCATAATGTAACTTTGAACTTGAAGAAATGTGTGTTTGGTAAGAGTGAGGTGAAATTCATCGGTCACCTCATTGGTTCAGGGAAGAAGATGATGAATCCAGATAGGATTGACAGTTTGATTAATTTAAAAAACCCTGAAACGAAGAAGCAAGTGAAGCAAGTATTAGGATTTTTTGGTTTCTACAGACAATTTATTTGTAATTTTGCTGAAATTGCTAAACCATTGACAGATTTAACTAGCAAGCAGACACCTGAGAACATTATTTGGACTGAGGACCACCAGAAATCTTTTGATTCTCTTAAAGAAATTGTTTTATCGAATGTTGTTCTGTACATGTTCGAGGTTGGCAAACCATTTAATTTGTACTGTGATAGCAGTGATTTTGCTGTGGGGGCTGTGCTGTCACAAGTGGACGATGAGGGGATAGAACGTCCCGTTTCATTTATCAGCCAGAAGCTGACAGATACCCAGAGGAGATGGGCGACGATTGAGAAGGAAGCCTATGCAATCATATGGGCTTTAAACAAATTGAAAGAAATCATTATTGGTTCCAAGATTAATGTGTTCACTGATCATAATCCTTTAGTTTATTTGACTGAGTCAATGTCGAAGTCTGCTAAGTTAGTCAGATGGTCTTTATCATTGCAAAATTTTGACATTCTGTTGAACTATAAGAAAGGAAAGTTGAATGTAGTAGCAGACTGCTTATCGAGATTGTAGTATAAGGTATTTTGTGATTGCATTTAGTATAAGAATTGTTTGTATTTAGTTTAAGCATTATACGTTCGCTAATTTTTAAGATTAATTAGCTCTCTTCAAAAGAAAGGAAGGAGGTAATGTCAGCTAATTTAATCAGTGCACGCCGATTGTCGTACAGCGACGTAAGTAGGCCAGGTGCAAATTGCCGCGCGGCGTCTACACAGGTGATTGTCTGGACAGCACGTGACGTCTAGACGAGCGTACGTTAATTGTACAAGAAGGGAGTGGAAGTGAAGAAGGAGAGTTGCGTGTTGAGAGCCGTTGAGATAGGCTGTAATAGTTGTTGTTGAGTTGCGATAGAGTAGACTGATGAAGGTAGTAGTCGTGTAGTTGTTATGATAACGCAAGTGTAGTCATTGTTGTGTTGTTGCTGATCGTTTTACTTTATATCGGATTTTGGAGTATAATAAGAAGAGTTAAACACGTCGTCGTTGTTGGTTAACAAAACAGTGAAAGACTGTAGATTCTTTAACCTAGCCATTTAGCTAATGAAACAGTTATCTAGGGATAGGCCTACGCTACCACGAACTTATACGAAGAAGCTTCCGAAGAGACTGATAGGAGGTGAAGGTGATATCAAGGAGGTTATCACAATTTCTGTCAACTGAATGTTGAAAAGTATCGGGCCACTGCATCAGAACGATCCAGCAGCATTAGAAAAGTGTGAAGTGCCTTACATAATCATTACATGACTATCTTATATAGGTTTAGAGTTGTCATTGCCTGTACGTTGACAGAATGAACATTCTTCCTGTTCACGTACTCATTTCCAAAAGGGGCTAATATCCTCACTTGCATTGCATCTATACACCCAACTACATTTTGGTAGGCATCTTTTTCGTAGAAGAATCCCTTAATCACATCCGCTTCATGCTGACTTGGCAGTTTGACCCATTTTGTCATCTGTCGTGCCAGTGTCTTCGTGACTTGAGAGATTGTGGGACTTGCCGTTGGTTGGCTCACACCAAACAACACGCCCACAATGCTCTGAAACGTTCCTGTCACATGGAACTATAAGGTCAGGATCATCTGCAGTTACCTATAATTTCCCATCGTCACTGAAAAATTGATAAAGTTCTAATTAACAAAAGTTTTGATGACAAACGAATTATAGAAGGTTCTTAACTCTGTATAAAGGCAGTGCCACCAATGCTTCAGAACTCCAATGCATCGCTTAATGGTGCAGCAAGTTCCACACTGAGCAGTTTTGCACGCCTCAACCCTCGGTAGACGTACATTGAAGACAGGCGTCGTCAACCAGTCACGCAGCATGTAGCGGCTGTAGCCGCTATCGCCAAGAATGAAGCCCGACAATGGCTTCCGGTTGCTCTCGAAAGCACTGAACACTGCTGACTCACGAAGCATTCGAGCATCATGCACAGAACCTGACCACTTTGCAACGCAGTTGAATATGTTTCAAATCTTCATCACATATGAGCCGTTAAAGCACACTCAAAACGGCACTCTTTATCTTGCTGTTAAAAACAGTATTCAATAGATTCAGGAGTAATTGTGTATCACCAACGACAGCCAAATCAAGCAACGCCCCAATGTTACTGTGGTTGGAGGATATTCATTACATTACACCATTGCAGGCGTGACATGATAGCATAAGAAAATGAACATGACACAGTGTTTTCTCTAATGAACGGTTTTGGGCATGCAATGCAAAATAGGGGCTATTTTTTTGTTGGCTGTATTTGTTCACTCAGTTTGATGAAAACAGAAACAATTCTTTCCGACTGCCAATTGGGATGTAAAGGAAACTGGTGTGGCGAAGTTGGTTCCTAATTAGGTCTAATTCCATAGGATGCTTGCTGTAATAGTTTAACCCCAGACATTATTGGAAAATATTATTGGTTTAACTCCAGTTTATTCCGTCGCTCTGTATGTCCTCTTGTTCCTTAATCCCTCTCAAGTTCTCTATACACACCCATTCTTATAGTGCCATTACATCCCTTCACATCTTAATTATTTCCCTCCCATCTAAGCCATCTTAATCACGACAAATCACTGTACCGGTACATGTTTACCACTCTAGCAAAGCTAATTAGACAGAGGTGAAATCTGTCAGCCATGGCGTAGCCATTTTTTACGGTTGGATTGTCTCAACTTTAATGCCCCTTGTCGAGACACCTTAACTGGAGGTTTAAAGCCCATGACGGGAGACTCCCCTACAACTGATTGCAGTAACAGTGGTTGTTGCACGAATGTGGCAGGCTCAACAGATGCATCCTGCAGAAGCGACAGGGTTGTCATTGACGACTTCGGTGTCGACTGGGTTGTCATGGATGACTTAAGTACAGACTGGGTTGTCATGGATGACTTTGGCGTTAGCAGGTTTGAAGGAAGACCCAAGCTTAGATTTGTATGCAATTGATTAAATTCAAATTGTTGAATTCAAAATATTAAAGTCCTAATTCAGCACATTTTAAATATTTTCAAACTTTAATGTACCAACCGCAAGAGTATGTGCACATATAAATCTCCAGGTACTATCGGAAACCGTATTAAAAGCGAATTAAAATCTGGTTCATCCATCAAAGTTTGGAGTCCCTTGTACACAAATACAACCTTCTCGCTGTTTTTGATGAATCGTCAACAGTTCTCTCTGAAGCTCTTGTTGACGTGCCAAGTGCAATAGATCCTATGTCGATACTCACCCATTACAAACTTTCATGCATTACACAACTGTGGTGCCATGTCCAACATGAATACATTGCATTTTATTACACCACATTTTGGTTTCTAAATCTCAAAGAAAACCTTAATGGTCACCTTGTTGGAGTGATGTAAGGCAACCATCATGGATTCTTTCTGTATGGCGAATATTTCTCCTTGCATGGCCGGTCGAAGGACATCCGCGAAGAATGGTTTAAGCAGCGTCTCGTAGAGGTTGGTGCTTCAACAGTGTTCACATACGTTAGACCAAATAACGTAGGCAAGCAAGCAAACACGTTACTAATGTATAGGTTTCTATACAGTTCTTCCTAACCTTTCTCATAGCAAGATTAACCGTATACCAAAAGCGATTTAGAAAGCTCAGTGTCTAGACAGGTGCATGAGAAGGCATGAACACAAGTGATGCATTCGTTACTCATCAGTGGATATGTTAGAGCCTCGAGTGGAACCGTATGTGACGTCATGAACACCAACAACAGAATGCAGCACATTTTCGTTTATGCAGCTGCATTGCACTTAGTTTTAGGCAGTGCTGGTGCCATTTTCTGATGCCTCCGACGTGAGTAGAGGAGAAATTAAGCCCCTGGGACATTGACCCATGCGCCTGGTTCAAAATTTTTAAATGACCCCAAATTGCCTTCAAAATAAAAATTTGCCCAAGGTCAAGGTTTAAAAATCTTTGCCAACCTTTACCAGCCTTGAAAAATCTTTGCCAACCTTTACCAGCCTTGAAAAATCTTTGCCAACCTTTACCAACCTTTACCAGCCTTGAAAAATCCTAACCAACTTCCGCCAATCTTGAAAAATCTTTACCAACCTTTACCAGCCTTGAAAAATCTTCGCGACCCAAAGACATGGATCGAAATGACCAAGCCCAGCCTTCAAAATGACCAAACTGGCCATAACTCTGCTTCAATTTCAAAATCTCAGGAAAGTTCAAAAAAAGTTGAAAAAAAGTTGAAAAATTTAATTATCTTGCTATTATAAAATGAACATGATTATCACATGCGAAAATTTTAACCCAGAACAAATGATCTTCAAAGTCATGAAGACGAAATTTGGACAAAGAATTCAAATTAAATATAATTATTCTGACGGCAAGGAAGACGATTTTCATATCCAAACTCCTGCATTGAAAAGTTGGGGTATATCGCCTAATTATGGTTTTGGAAGAACCGAAGGCCCCATTGAAGGTTACAGTATGTCCGTAATGATGCATGATAGGTATTTAGACCCGACTGAGGAAGAATTGAAGACTATCAGTATGTTTGAAAGTATTTTAAAACGCATTCAAGATTATATGCTCGTGAAAGGTTTGTGTAAGAAACGCGCGGTTGAAGAAATGTTTATTTTTTACCAAAAGGAAGATGAGCCTCCTAAGATGTACCCTAAATTGACAACTGCTTATCAATCAACTGATATAACAACTGGATTTTATGATACAGATGATTGTCAGGTCGACCCCCTAACGCTAATATCTACCCCATGCCAAGTCAAACTAGATTTAACATGCGGTATATTCATTGGAAATAAACCATCAGTTCAACTAAGAGTAGCGGACGCTATATTGGTGGAAAGAACAGAACGAACCGAAGTGCGCAAGAGGCGTTTGTTTTGAATCGGTGTTTTTAGATCCTGTCTTTGGGCAATTTGGGGTCATTTAAAAATTTTGAACCAGGCGCATGGTCAATGTCCCAGGGGCTATTAGATCTAAATAATTTTTTCAAAATCCATTCGTGAAATTTGAAAAAAAAAATCTTGTATTAGTATAAACAGACAAATCGTAGACAAAATGAACTACGAATCGTATACCGTGAAAGAATTGCGACAAATTCCAAAACAAAGAGGACAAAAAGGATACTCGAGACTACGAAAGCCGGAACTTATCGCGGTCATTCAGCGTGGAGATCGGATGGGCGCTCGGACCATAGACATCAAGACTCCAACGCGTACTACTGGAACTGTGAAAGAATTGCGACAAATTTTAAAACAGAGAGGACACAAAGGATATTCGAGACTGTCAAAACAGGAACTTGCGACATTCATGACTAAGACTTGGAAAATTCAGTCGAAAAATCAATCTTTCCCGGATTGGCTGAGTAGTCAGATTAGTCAGTTACCACCTCGAATAAAACCACCCGTTCATCGGTTCAAACTTCGAGAGACCGCGAAGGCCATCAAAGGATTTACAAAAAGATACACGATCGATGGCAACAACTTGATCGATGTTGCAACTTTTCTCAAAGCTGTAAGACCACACGTACTTAGGCTGCTGAAGAAAAATCGAGGTGAAAAAGTTCAATTCAATCTCGTGTGCGTAATGGAGAAAATAGACATGAAATCCGGCGAAAAAGCAACAGCCGAACCTATTTTCAAATCAAAGCAAGATATTATTTTAGAAGCAACCGATGTGAGGGAAATATATGCCAACGCAGTGGATAAAATTATGGAGAGCATGGCGGCCTTCCAGATGAGGGGTAGTAACTGGCGATTCAGTGCTGTTGTGAAGTTGGATATCGATACAGCGGTATACAAGCCGTTGAAAGGCAGTTCATATATTCCGCTTCCTGAGTATTTGGCAAGTAAAAAGGCTATTGTCAACATGAAAAATGATGACGACGAATGTTTCAAATGGTGTATTACTAGAGCGTTGAACCCAGTTGATGAACACGCGGAGAGAATCACGCGAGATCTGAAAGAACAATCTCAGAAACTCGATTGGAGTGGCATCGAATTCCCGGTTGCCGCCAATGCAAATATTATAAAAAAGTTTGAGCGCCGCAATAACATTAGCGTCAGCGTATTCGGCTATGAGGTGAAGGAGGAGGAGGTATACCCGTTATATATATCGAAGAATGAAAGCGATATCCGCGTAGATCTACTGCTTATTTCCGGCGGAGAAAAGAAGCATTATTGTTGGATCAAGAATTTTAATAAGTTGTTAGCGTGTCGAACTGAAAAATCACATAATTCGATGCACTATTGCAGAATATGTTTAATCGGCTACAGAACGATAGACTCACTCACCAAACACAGCGAGTACTGTTCGCAGCAGGATGCACAACGAATAGAATTGCCGAAACCCGGAACTATGCTAAGTTTCAAACATTATTTCAAATCGATGCGCGTGCCTTTTGTCGTCTATGCGGATTTCGAGTCCTTCATCAAACCAATCGATAGCTGCCAATCTGATCCTAGCACTTCTTACACCAATAAATACCAGAAACATATTCCCAGCTCGTTTTGCTACTACATCAAATGTTTCGACGATAACCTTTACTCTCAAGATCTGGTTACGTTTACGGCTGAAAACGACGACGATGATGTTGCCCAGAAATTCATAGATTCTCTCGTTGAAAATATAAAACGAATATATAATCAGTTCAAATACCCAAAGAATATGATATTTGGTAAAGCCGAGAAGAAATGTTACGACGAAGCTACCAACTGCCACATCTGTGGAAAAGCGCTAGACGTAGATCCTAACGACATTCGAGTCAGAGATCATTGTCACCTGACTGGTAAATTCCGAGGCGCGGCTCATGACAGTTGTAATCTAAGCTACAGAGTCCCCAAGTTTTTCCCTGTAGTATTCCATAATCTAACCGGATACGATGCTCATCTATTCGTGAAGAAACTGCGAGGCAGAGATGATGAAAAGATTAAATGCATCCCCTGCAATGAAGAAAAGTACATATCATTCAGCAGAGAAGTTGTAGTCGGCTCGTATGTAGACAAAGAGGGAAAAGAGAAAGAGGTCAAACGAGAGTTACGCTTCATAGACAGTTTTAGATTCATGTCATCGAGCCTCGCCGCTCTATCGAAGAATCTTCGCAAAGATCAGTGTAAGAATTTAGGTCGTTTTTACAAAGATGAGAAGTTAGATCTTTTACTCAGAAAAGGTGTTTATCCATACGATTATGTCGACGGTGTAGAAAGATTGAACGAAACCGAACTTCCTCCGAAACATAACTTCTATTCCAAACTAACCGATTTAGGGATCAGCGACGAAGATTACGAACACGCGAGAACGGTATGGGCTGAATTTGGATGCAAAACGCTGAGAGATTATCACAACTTGTACAATGTTTCAGATGTTCTTTTATTAGCCGATGTCTTTGAAAACTTTAGGGATGTGTGCAACGAACATTACAAACTTGATCCCGCTTGGTATTACACTTCACCCGGACTAGCATGGGACGCGGCGCTAAAGTTGACTGATGTAAAGTTGGAGTTATTGAGCGACTACGATATGTTATTAATGATCAAGCAGGGGATACGAGGAGGAGTCAGCACGATTTCGAATCGATACGCGAAAGCAAACAACAGCTACATGGGAGAAGCTTTCGATCGCAGTCAGCCCTCGGTATTCATACACTACTTGGACGCGAACAACTTGTACGGTTGGGCAATGTGCAAGCCGCTACCGACTCATGGGTTCAAGTGGATGAGTGATAACGAGCTGGGCGATTGGAAAAGCATTACCGAACGAGATGGGATGGGTTGTATATTAGAAGTTGATTTAGAATATCCAGAAGAACTGCACAACTTACATAATGATTATCCCCTCGCTCCCGAGAATATAATTCCACCAGGATCAGTCGTGACGAAACTAATTCCAAATTTGAACGATAAAAAGAAGTATATCACTCACTACGGAAATTTGAAACTTTACGAAAGTCTTGGTTTGAAAATCAGCAAAATTCATCGCGGACTGAAATTCGAAGAAAGCGCTTGGTTGAAAAAGTATATCGACCTGAATACGGAATTGAGAACGAAAGCTACTAACGATTTCGAGAAGGACTTTTTCAAGCTGATGAATAACAGCGTCTTCGGAAAAACGATGGAATCGATCGAGAATAGGGTTGACATACGATTGGTATGTGATGAGAAGGAAGCTATCAAGCTAGTGGCGAAAACAAACTATGACAGAAGAACTATCTTCGATGAAAATTTAATCGCTATTCACATGAAAAAGACAAAGTTGGTCTACGACAAACCAATATATCTGGGAATGTGTATTTTAGACTCTAGTAAAACTTTGATGTATCAATTTCACTACAATTATATCAAGGCTAAGTACGGAGATAGAGCTACGCTTTTGTTCACCGATACTGATTCGCTAGCCTATGAAATTAAAACAGAAGACTTCTACGCTGATATTTCCCCAGATGTTCGAAGACTGTTCGACACATCTGATTATCCTAAAGATCACCCCTCAGGTATTGAAACTGGAGTAAACAAGAAAGTCATCGGCATATTCAAGGACGAAGCTGCGGGTAAGCAAATCGAAGAGTTTGTCGGATTGCGATCCAAGCTGTACAGTTACAAGATGGCTGGCGTAGATCATAAGAAATGCAAGGGCGTTAAGAAGAACGTGGTCAAGAAATCCATCACTCATGAAGATTATAGAGATTGTGTGTTTACGAGGAGAGAGCAGTTGAGACCGATGAACGTCATCAGATCATACCATCACGACATCTACACTGAACAAGTGAACAAGGTTGCCCTGTCTGCGAACGACGACAAGCGGGTCATACTAGAAGATGGGATCCATACTTTAGCATACGGACATTATTCACTGAAAACTAAATAAAAATTAATTATCATGATATAAAATGAATATCTCAAAAGTTTGTAGCAAATGTGAGATGGAAAAAAGTTTGAAAGAATTTTACAACGATAAATATACTAAGGACGGGCATTATTCAAGCTGCAAAATGTGCAAGAATAAAAATAAAAACGTGTATTTTAAAGCTCGTAAGCTATATGATCCTGAATTTAAACTAGTTGCAAATATGCGGTGTTGTCTTAACAGAGCACTAAGAGGCAAATCAAAGTCACAAACAACTAAGCAACTTCTCGGTATTAACTTTGAAATATTTGTCAAATGGATCGAGTTCCAATTAGGCGACGAAATGACTATGGATAATTACGGTTCTGCTTGGCACCTAGACCATGTACTACCAATATCTTCATTCAACTTACTAGATGAAGGAGAGCTTCATAGAGCGATGAACTGGATGAACATCCGTCCGTTAACACCGCTTAAAAATATGCAAAAATCTAACAAAATTGATCCTTGGCTCTATGTTCTTCAGGAAGTAAAAGCGCAATATTTTCTAAAACACTTAGGCGAAATTTAAAAAAAATAATAATATTAAAAAATGGATTCAAATGATTTTTACACATATTATAACATTTGCAGTAAGAGTAGGTACCGCCCAGATTGTAAAATGTGCCGAACGAGGCAAATTGTCGGAACCGACTTTGAAATATTCTTAAAATGGATCAAGTTTCAATTGGAAGAGGAGATGACTATGGAAAATTATGGTTCGGTATGGCATCTCGGCCTTGTTCCACCAATATCTTCCAACTTGCAAGATGAGGGGGAACTTCATAAAGTTTTGAATTGGACTAACATACGCCCGGTGCTTGTTCAAAAATCAATCAAAACAGATCAGGAATTGCAGGAAGAAAATATGTATGCTTTTATGGAATATTTGGAAGAAGCAAATTAAAATGAGTTTTCAGACACACAAAAACATAAATGTTGAAGGCGTCATACTACCTAACATCCCGCTATCAAACATCCAACTGATCGACGCTGCGAAGAAACTAAATCTCCCAAACTTCCGAGGCGTGTTCTTACGAGACGAATTACCAAAGAAGCCTAACCAGCTCGAATGCGGGATATTGAACTTAGACGATTCTAATGGATCCGGGACCCACTGGGTCGCTTTTTCAAAGAACGGCAAGGATAAAATATATTTCGACAGCTATGGCCTACCACCACCTCTGGAACTGTTGAAATATTTACAGAGTCCCGTATATTACAACAGCGAGCGCGTTCAAGCCGATGGCGAAGTCTTTTGCGGCCACTTGTGTTTGTTCGTTTTGAAAAAGACTATGACTGACGGCATTAAATTTCAAACTGTCATAAATAGTCTACATTAATTACATTTATTATACGATTAATATTATTGTCGTATAATAAAATGCCTGTTGACATATTCGGTCGTATGGAAAAAGGCGGATCATCGCAAAGAGTAATAGCAGGAGGTTTAACATTAACTCAAGTAAATAATACTTTTCTAAGGCTAGACGGAGTGAACGCAGCTACTGGGAATATCAACTTGGGTTCCAAAAAGCTGATTAATGTAGCCGATCCAACCAATCTTCAAGACGCAGCTACAAAAAATTATGTTGACGAAAATAAACTTTCAAAGAGTGGCGACCAAACCGTGAGTGGAGATCTCCTTCTTTCGTCTTCTTCCGATCCGAATGTGAATAGGAACTTGGGATGTGGTGATATACGGGAAGGACAACGCTTTCATTTGATCCTCGGCACTGCTGGAAATAGGATTACTTTGGCCAATTACGGCAAAAATCCTGTATTGCTTCAAACGGCTCATGGATTACGTATTCGAGTAGATAATGAAGAAGTTATCCGTATCGCCAAAAGCGAGGATCCTCGCCTCCATGTGGATGACCAAGGCGTTAGAATAGTTGTGGTCAAAAACATCGATATGACCGGGTCTCGAATCCTCAATCTAGCCGAACCTCACGACGATAGTGACGCTGTTACTAAAAGGTACTTGAATACATCCGTATTTGGTCCAGCGTTCTGTGCTTACGCCCTCAATACTCAGGCTATAGGTGCTAGCGTTTTTACACAAGTACTATTTGGGAGCATACATTTCGATGCTGATTGTTGCCTCACCAATTCGAATCGTTTCTTTCCTGAGAAAGCTGGGTGTTATCTCGTTAACGTGTATGTGGAATTTCAGACCAATAACACTAATCATTACGGTAAGGTTTGTTTGCTCAAAAGTGGTAAATACTACACGCAGATTGCCGGTGGTGGGAGTACGGCGGGATCATATAATAATGCGACAGGTGCTTGTCTAGTTCAATTAACTAATACCGATTATCTCGAGATATATGTTTTCACGTCTGTTGCGACAAATGTTTTAGTCAGAGAATTTTCAGTTGCATACATACGACCATAATTCAAAACCGATAACAAGTTTTGAATTGATACTATACTTCTACTAAATCCGTTACTAAATCACCATCATCCTTTCTCTCATGAACTGTAATTTCGTATCTCTTTCGCCATACTCGGCCATCGAAAGCCAAGATTGTCCTCGCGCTTTGGCCATGTGCTTTGCCCGCTTTGTAAAGCGAACTGTACGAACTTACTTCACCCGTTTCACGATCTAACATATCTACTCGTCTCGGATGTTTTTGAATATATTTCAATCTCTCGTATTTCGGATCCGTGCTCGTCACCTTCGGTTCACGCCGCTGTTTAGCTTTTTCAGCTATCTCTTGCGAAAGTAGACCCTTCTCGAACAATAGATCGATAAGTTCGGGTTTGTTTAGATAGCTCTTAATACCGGGCTCTTTCATCAGCGTTTTCAATTCGGACAGTTTCATTTTATTAACAAGATATTAATTTTTTTATGTGTTACTACGTCCGTACACTACGCTCATTTTCTGGCCATCCGATTGGAATTCGAGTAACTTGTCAGAAATCACAACTGCAAAAGCTTCTGTATTAGCAGGTGGCGCTACAGTAAAATTACCTTTGATCTGAATATCAACTACTGACGTCTTTAGTCGCTCGGATTGCATGCTCACATCAAACACCATAATCGGAAACAGATCTTTGAAATCCGCCGGTGTGATATTGCTATGCCTTACTAGTTGACCCGTCCCGTAGTATTTTTCACTAAACGTGGCCGCGGCTAGGTATGCGCGTGAAAATTGTTGATTCGGGAATGATAGGTTATAATCGACAGCCGGATATCGCTCCTGGTTCATCATCACGTACATGTTTTTGAGGTTGCAATGATCGAAAATCGATGGGTTATGCTCTTGGTCACCACCTCGGTTGGTTTGAAATCCTAGGATGATGTACCTTGGTTTCTCGGGCGCTGACTTGACGCCAAGTCTCCAGCTAAAGCTAGTCGCCCGTGCTACTGATGTAGTATCACATTGATGAGCTCTGTACGCGAGTGGCAACGATGCTTTCGATTCAATCGTTTTGTACAACTGCATTCTTTCCATATCGGATGCTATCACATGTGGGACAAACCACGATAATTTATCTAATCTGACTTTCCCAGCACCTGCGGCGGCGAGTCGAAAAATTGCGTCATCGTCGGCTTTACGGACAAGAGTTAGCTTTTGTGTCAAACCGTAAATAACCTTGTCGTAATCTTCGCAAAATCCGAAAATATGTTTCAATGGTACGATGAAGCTAAATGTACCTTTGTCCCCCGGTTTACGAATTATATAAGATTGTCTAATGGCGAAACCTTGATTGTCTGCGATAACAGCGGTCGCGCCACTGTCCTTGTACCACAACTGATTCAAACCTTGAGCCAGTTGAAAATCATTTGGGTATTTTAGTAATCCTAGCATCGTGGTTGCCTGACCTGGGTGAAATAACGATTCAATTTCCTGATTCGACAGTGAATACGAAATTTGGCTGAAAAGATGCATGAGCCCATTATTCGTAAGGGCCACTTCATCACCATTAACGTAGAAGGTGCCGTCCGCCTTCAACAATCTGCCCTCGAATAATAGGTAAGATTCCGCCGGATGACTAAATAGATCTTGAAGTTCGATGTTTATTCTAATCTCGCCGGCGGTGTTTAGATTCGCCCCCGATATCGGCTCATACTCGTGCCATTCATATCGCTCGATACCTTCGTCAATCAATGGTTGTTCGGTAAAATTAAGAATATCTGATTGCATTTTTTATTACGCAATAAAATATTTTTTGACTACGCGACTTTCATTCCAGCACCATTTTGCATGCGCACTAAATCTTGGATCGACACGGCATTTTTCAGGCCAGTTCCCATCATCATATTATTGATATTCACCGGATTCGCTCCGACTCTACTTAGTTGGGCTACAATCTCTTTAGTTTCTTGCGTGACCGGAATCTTGGGAGGAGCAAACAGTTTAGACGCTGCTTTGTCTACAAATTTTTTACCTGCGTCGATCGCTACTGATTTCCCTACATCGATCGCTTTTTTCCCAATTTCTTTCGCTACATCTTTACCCACACCCAGAGCACTCGATGCTAACTGTTTGGCAGCGTTCGATGTGGCAAATTTTTTGAAAAATCCTGAAATAGTATCAAATATTCCGGATCCACCGATAGCGTATCGTTTCCTATATCTTCGTCTATTTACAATCAGCATTTTATAACCTCGACATTATATTTTTGTACCCAACTTTGTCCAACACTCCTTGCCTCAGTAGCGCGTCACACATCGCTACGATCTCGTTTCTTACCCCGGTGTTACCTGCCTCGAAGCTACTAAGTCTGAGCTGTAGATCTTTCGCCAATACATTAGGATCTTCGGATATGACGATTACGCCTACGCCTTTGCCTACTGACTTCTTCTGCGTAGCGTCCCATATCGGTTTGATAAGTTTTGTATATTTGGCACTCGTAGATGATTTTGGTTTATTCGGATTCTTTTCCTGTCTGATAGCATTCGTCGTCTGTAGAATCTCGGCGTAATCGTTGTAATCATTATCATCGTATATCGTTGTGTTCGGGTGTTTCAACGTCAACAACTCCCAAAGCCCGGGTGTTCCTCTGTAAGTCTTATTTTTTACCGTCACATCATCTCCTTGGATCGAAATCTGACTATCACCGATGTAGAATCGTTCATTTTTAGAGTTTATTCCAAATGTTGTGTCTGTGATTTTTTTATTGGAGACGTATTGACTGAGGTATCTAGTGGCTACATCCCCAAAATATAACGTTCTGATATCCTCGACTGGATCATCGCTACTCGCTTCTATTGAGGGATACTGGGGAAGTTGAAGTGCCTTGAGCGAAGCGGGAAGCATTTGTAACGCGTTTGAAGTAGCTACCGAGTTTTCTTTGATGGCTGATAATAGGGTATTTTGCTCTTTAGAAATTGTAGATTGTGACTCCACGATCGGTTTGAACAACTTGGAATATTCTCGTTGTAGTCCTGAATCTCCCAATCTCTCCGATTGAAAGTTTTGTTGAATATTCTTCTTGGTTTTCAAAAACTCTTCGACTATGAAATCTCTTTTCGCGGGGTCATTGATTTTTAGAAATGACGACATTTTTAAAAATCAAAAACTTTTGTTTTCAGACGTAATGACGTGACGTGATTTTCAGACGTAACGACGTGACGTGATTTTCAGACGTAATCAGACGTGATTTCAGACGTTAGACGTATTTTCAGACGTACGTTCAGACATAGGTTTACGTCATGTTTACGTTTTTTTTGATAGATTCGTTATTTTTCCCAAACATGGCCTGAAAGGACTGCCTCGCTTCTTCTTTCCCCTGATCGATGAACGATTGTTTCGTTTCGTCGTCTATCGCGTTTATCGCAACTTTCGCCGTACTTCTAATTTCTTCTTTCATGCTGCTGAATTTTTTAATCTCGCTTAGAATCAGAGAATATTCCTCGTCAGAAATGTTATCGTCCATGAGAGCTTTTGAAATATGGTCGCTGATCGTGTTGAGCTTCGAGTCGGCTAGTGTTTTGATCTTTTCATGCTTCTCAGCCTTCAGCGCGAACTTTTTACTGATTACACTACCGATTATACCTAGCGCCCCCATACCTATTGCGCCCCCTTCCATGGCGGCCACGAGGGGTGCTGCAATTATGGTGGATAAAATCCCGATTCCCGCAATTCCGAGTCCCACCGCGGTTGCCTCTAAACAGATGCTTACTACTCCGATTACGCTCACACTTCGGTGATACTTTTTGCTCAACGCCGCTCTTTTGTCGCGCTCTTGCTCGATTTCCTTCTTAATTTCGCTAATCTTTTGAAGACGATACGATTGCGCCGATCCTCTGATGATTTGCAGTTCACCTTCTGGTGCGCTTGGTGATATACTTGATAGATTTGGGTAGAGTTTGATGCCTTCGTATTCCATTCAGTTTTATTTAGAAATGTTTTTTTTATATTTTACTGCTGAAAATTTACATAGCATAGCGAATCTCCTCCGTTACTGCTTCCGCGGAGTTGTTTTGAAGAGTAACTATTATATCATCAACCACATCGTCTGCTACCACCGAGTCTAGTAGACTACATTTTAGTTCTTTGATACTCTGTCTGAGGGAAACGAGGCAAACTCCTTCAGTCTTTTCTACACCGAGAGCAAGCGTTATCGAATTTGTTCCCTTTGGTGGTATCGTAATAGCATTTTGCGCAAAAATCTCCCACCGTAGACCGCCTATTTGCCTTATTGGTTGGTGAGTAATACCAGGCTTAATCTTCCAATAGACTGAAATGGGCTGAGTTCTAGGCTCTGCCTTCCTTGGTGGTTTAGTTCCAAATTTGTGTAATGGCAATCCGGTTCTCGACATTTTATAATACTAAAAGATTATAATATCATACCGAGAATCGGAATGTTTGCAAACGGAGAATTAGGACCGAGCAAAAGTCCTCTTCCGTCGACATATCCCGACCCTGTTTTCATATACAACCCCTGTCCAATCGAGCTACCTTTTTGCCAAGAGGATAGGTACAAACCAGATCCGGCTGCTCTTATCTTGCAAGCCATATCGCCTCTCTTGACATACATTACACCCGATCCGCTGATTTTTTCTACAATCTTAGTAGATGCGGCACTACCTAGACCACTCATAGCCCCATCGCTAAGCCAGGTAGAAGGAATTTAGCTGCTGTTGCTAGAAACGGAAGTATGGCGCCTATGAATCCTCCTTCGACTTTCCTATTGTGATCCAATTGCGTTTTACTCATTTTTATAGTGGCGCCTTTCCCATCCTGATACGCTTTGACTAATTTATTGACCTGTGCCTGGGTCAGAGCTAGGGCATGTTCGCCATTCAAATCGTTGTGATTTAGTTTGATACTCACACCAGTTCCCGCGTGGGCACATCTTTTGATTTTGTCGTGTTGTGCTTCTGAAATATTAACTTTCATGCCTGTGTAACGAGTCATTTTATATATAAGTTGCAAAAAAACTTCAAACTTCTCTGATGTGAAAACGAATCGTCAAGTCTTCTCCACGCAGATTTACCTCTTTCCCATTTTGGTCCGTGAGCCGCGTTACCATCGTTGAAATTGTAGATAGCGTAATGGGAAGATATATTAAATTGTGGGGCACTTCGATAATTTTGTACCCCGGGCCCGTGTTCGGGAAAAAAGAGTATATCACGTTTTCAGTCGTCCCGTTAGAGTACGAAGAGCCGATAATGTCGTTAGTCACTCGTAAGTTGCTAATACTCAATATATTTACTAGGCTCTCCGATTCATGATATCCTTCAGCATAGCGCCATCTTTCAAAACCTAGAACCCTTCCGATCGAATTCTTAGGTATAAAATTAACCATATAGCCCTTTGCTATACTTACAACAGACTTCAGCGTATTGGTGTTTGGTTGTATCGTGATACAGTATTCTCCGTTTGCCTGGTCGTAATGTCCATTGTCCTTCATAATTCTCTGTATGTATTCGTTGATATCAGTTATTTCATAGCACCCTTCCGGCACTTCTATGTCAACTCACGTTGTGTTGGCGTCCGGCGAATACCGAAAGTTGTTGTTTGTCGAGTCGATATTTGGGAAAGAATAGTAGGACTCTAGGTTTACAAGCGCCATTTCGTACAACTTGTTTTTATCCAGCTCAAGTAGTGGTGTAAACGTTGTTCTGATTCGCGTACTCTTTTCTTGGAGCAAAATGTAAAATGACTTTTTGGGTTCCGTGTTACAAGCCGTCTTTTCCGTATTTTTAGCTATTTTCTCGAGAATTTGTTCCATTTTAATCAGGAATGTAAAAATTATCCAATCCGCTCCGGTATTTACCGCTGTTCTTTTTACTCGATAGGTCAATCACGATGAATTGATGAGGTTGTTTCCAAGTCTCCTCGCATAGTTTAGTGAATTCCTCCTTTGGCATGTCTGTACTTACATGGTCATTATAAATATTGCTAATATTTCTCCTATCTTGAGGAAATATGCAGAAAAAGTTTGCGTTCTCTCTGATGGTCTGTCTCGGTAATTTGAAATAATTTTGTGCTAGGTAGAAACAGTCAACGTTGCTATGCCTTCCGCGTATATAATAAGTTTCACATTTATTTTGCTTCTCCAATTGTAAGTCGTCAAAAATCATCAAGTTCTTCTTTTCACGGCTCAAATCTCTTGGGTCTGGGACGTCATCGGATGATTCGTAAAATTTGCATTCGATATCCGACTTGTCTGTCAAATCTTTCGACATCTCTTCAACAATGCATGCTGGAGAAATATCACGTCTCATTATCTCATCTCGAACGCTAAACAGTCCAATAATATCTTCTTTCGGCAGTTTTTCTTCGAGTGCCTTTTTGAGAATTTTGTACTCTGGCTGGAATAGAGATTTGCCGAAAACTTGCAAGTTGTTGTAGTCGAGCCATCCAGGTCTCAAGAGTAAATTTAGCAGTAAAGTAGTCTTGCCGCAACTCGATTTACCAACTATTACGCCTCTAATACTGCGGGGTAGAAGAGGGCTATTGAATCTTTTCGATAAGGTATCATTCCACGTCAAGTCTTGCACTTCCATTTTATTATTCGCATATTAATATCGAAATGTATTGCGTCAAGTGTAAAGCAAAGACTGAGACTAGAGATATACGGGCTGCCACGTCTAAGAATGGACGAGCTATGCTACGAGGTGTATGTGTTGTATGTGGGACGATTAAAACTCAATTCGTAAAAAGTTCAACTGTGAAAGGGGGAGATTTAGTTAGTTCATTGAATGCGGCCACTAGTAACATTAAGATGCCATGGGGTAGGTTTCCAGGCGAGCTACATTTACCGGGGCATTCCTTTTTGGGGCCAGGTACCCGGCTTGATCTGAGACTTAATCCTGATGAGACCCCTAAAGATTGGAGTAAGCCCATCAATAGGGTTGATCAGGCGGCTTATTTTCATGACCTGGCCTACGACCAACATAGTGATACTACTTCTAGAAATATCGCGGACAAGGTTATGATTAATAATCTGAATAATATTCCCAACCCCACTTTTCGTGAGCGAGTTGAGAGGGCAATCGTCAAACCCATATTGTCTGCTAAATCGAGTCTAGGATTGGGTTTACCTTCAAAAAAAGTTCCGAAAAAACTGTGAAGTGGACAGACGAATTGGCAGATGAATTGCACAAACCCATGATTAAACATTTTCCAAAAAGGAAAGTTTATGTTGGGGGTATCGATGAAATCTGGGCTGCTGACTTAGTGGACATGCAGAGCTTTGCTAAAGATAATTACAAATTTAAACATTTGCTGACGGTGATAGATGTGTTTTCAAAATATGGTTGGATTGTACCATTGAAAGACAAAAGCGGAAAATCCGTGGCTGATGCTTTTACGAAAATAATCGCTAGTAGTGGGCGACGATGTGGGAAACTGTGGGTTGACAAAGGGAAAGAATTCTATAATAAAAATGTTCGTGAACTGCTCGATATTTATTCTACCGAGAACGAAGAGAAATCTTGTGTTATTGAGCGTTGGAATCGTACTATGAAGGAAAAAATGTTTAAATATTTTACAGCTAATTCAACTAGAAAATATATCGATATATTGAGTGAAATGGTCAGTAAGTATAATGAAACAAGGCATTCCTCCATTAAAATGACACCCGTCAAGGCTAGTATGAAAGTGAATGAAAAGACTGTATTTATGAATTTGTATGGTAAAGAGATGTCGGAACCTATTACACCTAGATTTTCGATCGGCGATAAGGTCAGAATAACTAAGAAGAAGAATATCTTTGACAAGGGGTACACTCCGAAATGGACTGAAGAAGTTTTTACGGTGTCCCAGGTTCAGTTTACAGATCCGCCTACTTACAAGATCACTGATTGTGGTGGGGAGGAAATACAGGGCTCTTTCTATGAACAAGAGCTACAGAAGACTTCCCAAGAAATTTTTAGGATTGAAAAGATTATCAGGAAACGTGGGAAGAAATCACTCGTAAAATGGCTCGGCTATTCGGATAATTTCAATTCTTGGATTGATACAGAAGCAGTTATTGAGTTGTAGTTATTTCACCGCAAACCGGGGAAGTAGTAGTTTCACTGGAGAAGAAGTTTTAGTTGTTAATCCTTTTCAATGCAAACCGGGGAACTTTAGTTGTAGTTGTGATACTTTTTTCATTCAAACCGGGGTCTGTGACCGGGAAATTTGGTGTCACGCTTTTACTTTTCAGTCACAGATGTGACAACTCTGTCACGCTTTCAGAAAATATTCGGACGAAATGTTTTCAAGTTTATAAATTTTCGAAGCTTTTCTTAGATCCAATTGATCAGTTTGGAGGTCTCGATTGGAACGAATGTTATTTTGGTTAAATATTTTTTAGGGGGTGTTATTTGGAGGCGCCACTTGGAAAAATTTTTTAGGGGGGTTAAATTTTTTCAACTTTTTTTCAACTTTTTTTCAACTTTTTTTCAACTTTTTTTGAACTTTTTTTCAACTTTTTTTGAACTTTTTTTTGAACTTTCCTGAGATTTTGAAATTGAAGCAGAGTTATGGCCAGTTTGGTCATTTTGAAGGCTGGGCTTGGTCATTTCGATCCATGTCTTTGGGTCGCGAAGATTTTTCAAGGCTGGTAAAGGTTGGTAAAGATTTTTCAAGATTGGCGAAAGTGGGTTAGGATTTTTCAAGGCTGGTAAAGGTTGGTAAAGGTTGGCAAAGATTTTTCAAGGCTGGTAAAGGTTGGCAAAGATTTTTCAAGGCTGGTAAAGGTTGGCAAAGATTTTTAAACCTTGACCTTGGGCAAATTTTTATTTTGAAGGCAATTTGGGGTCATTTAAAAATTTTGAACCAGGCGCATGGGTCAATGTCCCAGGGGCTTAATTTCTCCTCTACTGACGTGCCTCATCCACTTCCCCTTGTGCAGATTCACTCGTCTTGTACCTCATTAATTTCGTTAGTGCATGTATGCTTTTGTCGAGTCGTTTCACCTTGCGGCCATGCGTTTGTACGCGTTTGATGACGCGATGCATTGCTACAAGGTGCATGTTGTGGTGCACCTTAAGGGTACACTTCATAGTTCCGAAAATCACAGTTTCGAAAATCAAAGCTCCGAAAATCAAAGCTCCGAAAATCACATTTCCGAAATTCAAAAGATTATATACTTCATAGTTCCGAAAATCACTTGTTTCGAAAATGAAAGCTCCGAAAATCAAAGCTCCGAAAATAACATTTCCGAAAGTCAAAAGATTCGAAAAATGCAAAGCTCCGAAATGTAAAAGCTCATTTAAACTTTAAATTTTATTATTATAATAAAATATAAACTGACGGACACAATAAAACTTTGGATACAATAGTGTAATATTAAGAATAATATGTTATATAAGTTCTCTGGAATATAATATTAATATTATTATATTGGCTCTTACAATATTCAACAAGAATGTCAAAAGAACACAAGACTGTCACTATTCTTATACATAAATCCTAATGTGCCCGTTATGCAGCAAAATGTAGTTTGACAAGGTCTCCGATGATTGAACGACACACAGGGCAACGTAGCCCTCCAGGTGGAGCAGCTACTTCTGGCTCACCCATCACACGGCGCAAGCAATTTATGCAACCACAATGCCCACACGGAATTATCACTGTATCGGCTGCATTCACTAAACACACAGGACACAGGGGACCCATTGGCGCGCCTGTTGTAGCCGGAGACGCAGGGGACGTAGCAGGTGAAACCGGAGAAGCACTGGCGGTAGTAGAAGCAGAAGCTTCCACTGATGCAGCAATAGCGCCATTTGCCCGGCGAACTGGGAGATCTCGAAGACGACAACGTGTAGCCGGTGAAGATACACTCGCTGAAATTGGTGAACGAAGTCGTCGTCTACCCCTATGCGGCAATGGCGGAACCATTGCCGCATCAGAAGCCGTAGCAGCTACAACAAGAACTTGCCCACTCGTCGTACCCGCCGTACCTTCCAATCCGTTTGAATCTTCTCCTCCCTCTATAGGAACAACCTCACAACCAAAGGCATGGGCAACTCCTCGCAGGAAAGAAGTTAAATCCTTTTTCCCGCTACGCAAATCGGTCATCAGTGTCGTTAGACGTTTCGCGTGTTCTATAACACTTCGTCGTTTAACCTTGCGTGGGAACCCGTTCTCGTATCTGAGAATTGACACCTCTGTGTGTCGCTGTTCCTGCCTTAATTTATGCAGACAATTAAAGAAGGACGGGTAGTCGAAGACGATCAGTGTTTGCAGACGCCTGTGCCAGGTCTCGACGTGGTTGTTTGTTGTTGGAAGATCGTTATTAAACCTTTCCGCCACGTTCCACATAGATGGGGGAACATCGGTTCTCGGTGCACTCTTTCTTGAGACCTCATCGTTCGAATGACAGGTCCGTTAACGTAGGTTCTTTCGAAGTACTTTATTATAGCCTGACCAGCGGGCGGCATCGACAAGCGAATAGCTTCCAGCGCAGCCGGTACGTCCGCTGTCGGAAGATATGCCATGCCGTCAAGCATGCGAGTGTGCAGAGCAAACTACGAGTCGCTGCCGTACGTTGTCTTAAGGCCAAGCTCATTGACCTTTCGAATGACCGCCTGTCCGAGGTGCAAGTGACATCCGGAGACGACGACTTGAGGGAACACCTCCTGGAAAGCGTTTATCGACGCCTTCTCAAAATCAGTCGCGACGTTGCGTGCAACCAGATCTATCCCATATAGACTGGCGGCCTTGTCAACCAGAAAACTTAGTAGTGCGTGGTACATCTCCTGTGAACGTCTCGTCATGAAGCCATAGACAAAGGGGTAAACGGAGCCGTGATAGAGACCGTGTAATGAGTAAATTTGTAGAAATTGACGTGGCGCAGTAGAAAAGGTCCCTTCTGCAAGCCATAGGTCAGAGGCCTACATAAAGAAATCGAAGTCGTCAAATATATGTTGAACAGAAGTATTTCATAATAGATATATTTAAAATAACCGATTTTGTTACAAATCATTTGTTTGCGTTAAAAAAGAATTCTTGGAATATAACTAATACCTCGGATGGCGGTGTTTAATCCTCTTCCCATATAGACACTAGAGCCTGAAACTGACGTTAAAGCCCTAAAACATCTCTCTTTGCAGTCTACTCAGTTTATAAAGTAATTGAGAAAGCTCTCAGCATTTAAACTTCGCTGATTGGCTGAACCAAAGTTTCACAGGCACACCAAAGCTAGCCCCCTTTGATTCTTCGTCAAACAAAAGCTTTTCAAGTTGCTGCTCCGAACAATTTCTTCAGAGATTCTTTCAAGTCCGACCAATTACGAAATTATCGAATCACTCAAGCCACATAAAAGAAGATGCAAGACTAGATGTCTGCAGGCCTTGAATTCTAGGATCGTCTGGCTGTGCTTCACTGCGACATAATGTTCTCGTTCAGTGTGTGGGTGACAGACGGGGAACGTTATCATACCTTTTGATTTGATATCTTCGTTGTTTCCATGTCTATTCATACAGTTTTTCTTGCAACAAGTAGGCAGCATTTGAAATCTGTTTTGACGTAGATAAGCAATGTCATGTGATCCCCACTGGTCTGTTGTTTATGTTTTCATAAATACTCATTTAGACTGATGTTGAGTGTTTGCGTGATTTCAGTGGTTAGAGAGTTCGAGAACAGTGGTATGTTGATAAGCTCTGATAAAAAGCCGTTGTCCAGGAAACCAAAACGATTACAAAGGATGATGATGAGGCTCCTCCGAAACGATATTGAAATCAGATTCAGAAAAGGTGCAGATTTATCACGTGCATACCTGCTGGAAAACAGTACTGAGCAGCACGAGTTCGAATACGTAAATTCAACAAAAGATCTTCCCATCAAAACAGAATGCTTCATACAGCAAGAAGTCAAGATGAATCTCTGTAACATAGTATTCACTGACACGGGCCAAAATTCTTTTCCTAGACCTAGAGGCTCACTGAATTTGCAACGGTATATGATTTTGATCGCGTAACAAGTAGCACTCATCATTCACAATCCAATGACAAATTCGATTCGGCAGTTGAAAGCATGATGATGAAAACGGAGGCAGACAGATCTGATTCATACTTGGCCTTGCTTGACATTCGTTAACACTTCCACTCGAGGACTTTTGGGCCCAGCACAGCGATTAATGAGCAGACGAAACCGAATGCTGCCTCCTATGAATGGTCAGCTTTTGGAGCCGAGAGAAAAAGACATTATTAATATGAAATTGAGAAAATGCGGGAGAATGTGACATGTCTAGCCACCTATGTTATGAGGGTGACACTCTCGGAATGAAACCATTTTAATTTAGAAAGCAGATGTGGGATAAAGGTGTTGTATCGTGCCATGTGATGACAGATCATGCAAGATAAGTATAACAGACTCTAATGCGACTGTTAGAAGTAATCGGATGCACCTAAGAAGACGACTTGAATGACCAGAAGACTCTGACACACGCAGACATGCTGTTCAGAAAGATCCGAAAGCACACGAAGAGCATTCTGAGCATTCCTCTTCTGATGTTTCGAGCGCTACCAGGACACGTGTAAGCCGAGTTCCAGTGACCTTTATCGTAACGCAATGGACAGCCCTGGAGTAAACCGTCTACACAATACAACAGAGAGGCACAATTATTATTTCGCTACATTCCAAAGGATAACCCAACATTGGAACAGCTGTGTGGGAAGGCAGATAGTAGCCTCTTCACCACTACCTTGACGAACTCAGGACATGTTCTAACCCGTTCCTCCTTCCTGTAAATTGTTCCATGGACAGAAAACTTAATTAGAAAAACGTTTTTAATAAGAATGCTTTTTGATGCTTAATTTTTTATGTAAACCAAAGTGCAGATATGCAGTTGGATTAATGAAGAATATACTTACTTACTTAATCAACTGGAGTTCCACGGCGGTCCCAGCGTGTCTTTGCGCTCAGTTGGCAATAGACATAATTAAGTTTACTGATAGAAAAGTGAGCAGAATAATCTCACTCTTCAGATAAAGAGCCCAGTTTGGCAGTCTACCAGCTGTGGTTCCATTAGGCCTACATTATGTTGCCATGACTGTTAACTATTGTTTTATTACTGTAGCATTACTTTTACTATCATCATTGTTTAATTATCATCACTGTTTTATTGTCATCAGTGATTGTTTTATTATCATCAATGCAAAACATTTTTACAACTCTATTGTTAAAATTTAATGTTGTTAATAACTTGAAAATAACTTAACGTTGTTCTAACACTCGAAATCATAATTATAAGTTCTGTTTATCATTTATTGAATGGAAAGAATGTTGTGATTTTGCTGTAAATCGCACAAACTATATATAAAGTAGACTCAATATCTGATGTTTATGTTATGTTCACAGGGTCGTTTTATGACTCACTTTGCTTTGTTTGATGCTATCATGTAGCTAATAAACATCATGAATATAAAACACATTCTCTTAATATAACAACATTGTGGGGTGCGCAGTGGCGTAACAACCATGTAACGAAGGTGGACAAAATCCACGGGCCCCCGAGGTCCCAGGGACTCCCGAGCTGCTCACCCCCAAAATAATTCATGTACTTTAATTACTAGGACAATAGTTACAGTCGTCTTGAAGCGTACGTAGGATATATTATTGTCTTTATTCTCTGCAGCGTCTAGTTTTCTTTAGTCCACATCTCTACGGCACCTCAGCTGTTGGTTTAGAATTAGCAGTAAAAACACTGCAGAACACATAGACCTATAAAATAAAACACACATCGGACCCGACATTGTGTCAGAAATCTGATGTGCACTGATTCAGACTGGAGGTCAGCAGGTGCCACTAAATAGAATATACCCATATTAATCTTATCTTCCCCAGATGAAGAGAAATTGAAAATGCCACTTCCATGTGCATTTTTTTTGCAAATTAACTTCCATCTGCTTTTTTTAACGATCGCACTAACGGGTATGTTTATTCCTACTAGAAAATTTTGTTTGCCTTTGGTTTTAGAGCACTTAGAACATTTAGAATACCTAAGAATTAACCCTTAGAGTCACAAAATATGTTCTAGCTGCCTCGCTCTGAACATTGCTTAGGACACTTAGAAGTTAGAACAAAATTATTAGCAAAGATATTGTTATTAGAGTCACTTTAAATTTTGATTACAGCATAAATGTTTCATTTATAAAATTTTAAACAATTGGGATAGAATGGTTTTCTCCCCAGATAGTCCATACCTCATAATACCGGTATATTCCATTTGGAGGATAGATTAATTCATCCTCACTCCCGGATATCTTTAAGGGGGATAAAATATTCCGTGACCCAGGCATGGGTGGATTTAGCAATTGGCGTGAGGTAAACCACCCTCCCCGCCCCTCCTGGCTGTATGTCAGCCTCCCCTAAGACCAGACCTGCCAGTCATGGTGGGTTGCAAGAACGCGCTACATGTACGTGCTGAACCTCTTCCCCTCATTAACAGTGCACATCATTCATTCAAGGTTCAACCGTGTCTCCCCAAATAGTTCTGTCTATCTATAGTACACCTATATGAACGGAGAGGGGCCGGAGTAAAGACACACACACAACACCAACCTGTTTGTCATGGAAGATTGGAGATGGAAGATTGGATATGGAAGATTGACGTGACCTTGACTTGACCCTCACCGAGCTCACTCTCCCATTCTGAAATGTTTTACCCTCATGCAGATGCAGACTAAAAGTTCCAAAGTCCAACAGCATCTCCCCAATGAGTCATCATAATTTTGACACCCTATCCAACACAGCAGACTACGGAGGCAGACACCTATTAGACACTCTTGAACATATTCTATCCATCATCGCATCAGCTGTCTTGTAAGGCGCTGTTGTATTAACGGCGTGGCCGTGTTACGGCGGGAAATAAATAATATTGTCGTAATTATAATTATTGTTATAACACCAGAATTAATTAATTAGCACGTTTTAAATATTATCTCACTCTTGATTTTTACCCAAATAGCTTATAGCTTTATATCTCTTTAATCCTACGTACTCTATAGTCTCGCTAACGGGAAACCTAATTAAGGGCCCCATGGCTTAGAATGTCCACGGGCCCCGGCCAGGTTGTTACGCCACTGGGGGTGCGGTGGTGTAGGCTAGTGGAAATGTTCATTGCATTGCAGCCGAAGGGTTGCAGGTTCGAATCCACCTCGAGCCACCTCGTAGTAATTTTTCCATACTTGTCATATTGTAACATTTGCTGGGCCTCAACTTATAGTTTTTATTTAAAAAAATTGGAGAGTTTGCAAAAACGTGCCATTCGAACTATTTTCTTATTATGCTGGTCTGTCAGTACCAAACCAATTTTTCGAACCTATAACATACTACGATTATCAGATATATATAAGTTTCAAATCAGTTTGTTCATGTTTCGCTATCATCACAAATTGTTGCCTAGGACATTTGATGGTTATTTTTGTCAGGGAATTGCTGTACATAACCATTTCACTAGAACTCTGTTACACTACCGCACCGATGTTGCACATACTAGGATGAAATTATTTTCGATTAAATGTTCTGGCCCTATGATATGGAATAACCTCCCAAAATATATTACACTTATACCCACCATTAACATGTTTAAGAAAAAATTAAAAGACTGTTTAATCTCTGTTTACTAGATTTAAACAATTGGTCATAATTTGTTTTTTTCTTGTTTTTTGTTTTGTTTTGAAATCTGTGTGTCATTTCATTTCAGTTTGCTTTCGTTTCATGTGTAAGATGTTGTGCTTTGCACTGTTTTTTTTACAATAGCCAAATGTTATTGAGAAAGGAAGGGTCAATCCAGCCTCAGCGGGTCCATACGACCTTTTTGGATTGACCCTTTGACTTATGCACCGATCACTCGAAAGTCATTGAATTTGTACTGATTACTGCTCTTTTGTACGTGTTTGATGCTTTGTCAATAAACGGCTTACTTACTTACTTACTTAGGTACCTGGGGCAAGTCCTTCACTCGCAATTGCTCAGCACTGTCCTGCCACTGGTTTGGTCAATACGCGTCTTTTTTACACCTTAAGCACTGGCTGAGCGTGCAATCGAGAATGGGGTCACAGTGTCACTGAAACTGGAGTGGAAGGTGAAAGACTGGAATTTCGGCAAGAAGAAGAAAGTCAAGCTCCAGAAGCTGTTGCCAGTGCCATAGGCCTAGGCCTAGTTACCTTAGGCCTATGCGCTGTGTTTTGCTAAAAATTTAGTGAGATAGCCTAACGGTTAGAATAGGCTTACATCCACTTGTGGATTTCATGTAGACCCTAGTTTATGTTTACCCAAACGAAAGAAATTATAGGCTCAAGCTAAGAAAATGGTTATGATGGCGGCATGGCCATACGTATGACCTAATGGATTTTCCAATAGACTTAGGCTATACAGATTCTTTTTAAAAAGCTATAGCAGCAAGTTCTTAGACAATCAGTGTTTAGGCCTAATTTAAACGTCTCTGGAAGGGATCTCCTCAGGAATAACATTTCCCCAGAAAAATTTGAGAGGTTTTTACACGTGGACCTAGCCTATATAGGCCTAATAATAATAATAATTTCTGTTTCTTTTCGCTCTAGGGCCTAGGCCTACCTTTGCGCAATCGACCGGACGGACCGGTGACGATGATCGTTAACTCCAGAAAACAGCTTTTAGTATTTATTGTTTTTAAAGTCTGAGGGATCATAAATAAGCTTACCTCGGGCGCTAAAAAATTATAATGTAGGCCTACTTTATTGAAACACTCCGTTGACACACAGCAACCGGATATAGTTATGCAATTGAAACAATTCACAAGAAATTACAGACGCTTAGGCCCAAATCTTCACTACTGACAGAAAAGACAGCCTGCAATAGGCCTACACGGCGTTAATAGAGGCCTACAAAGCACGTCCGCCTTACGGGCGTAGCCCATAGGCCTAGCCTATGCTTTTTTAATTTTCACATTGTAATTATTCTGCAGCATCTTATAGGCCTATAAGCAGTCGTTTAAACAAATTTGCTATACTAGTTCAGGGCTGAATTTCCACATTGCATGTGCAGGCCTAAGCCTATGTATATTTGTAGGCTATGTATGTATGCATGTATGTATGTATGTATGTGTGTGTATGTATGTATGTATGTAGGCTATGTAGCCTATATGCCTAGGCCTATGTAAGAGAACTTGTAATAGCGTCCCTTCAAGGTTTTTACTACTCAGAGGCGCTCCCGACTACATAACATATACATAGGATTCCCCAGAAAAATGAGATGGCCTACGCAGGATTCCCTCTCAAAAAAATTCGACAGCTCTTATGTAGCATGCACGAGTATAATGAAGGCCTCCTATGTAGGCTAAAAAATTTCCGGCAACAGTAGGTCTAACTGCATGGACATTGCGGCTTTGATGCAGTAAAAAGTCATGAAATTTAAAAAATTGGTATGTTTATTGAAAACTTTGATTCCGAGCCCCATCCCTCACCCGGCAACCCTCTGAAACCTCAAACATCCTGTCAGGCCGAGTTTTTTTCAAAGAATATTTAGAGCTGCACAGCGTCTGCTTTCCCTTTCATTTATCGTTGTAAAGTTTAATTTTCCCGATGACCTTTTTTGCTTTTCTCGTTCGTGACCTTTCCATTTCATTTGCGTGTCTCTTCTAGGCCTACTCTTGATTTTTCTTTTGACTTTTTTGCCAATGACAGGCCTATAACGTATGACAATGACCTTTTTAGGTGACAATTTACTAGGATATTTCTAACTGCACAGAAGTGCTCTTACAACTGCACAGATCCATTTTGAACTACACATTTTGTGGAAAAAAACTGCTTTTAAAAAGCCCTGTTGTCAGAGGAACCTGATTGACTATTGCTGGACAATGCCTATGGATTTTCAAGACGTTATCGGAGCACAAAATTTAAAGGATAAATTCTCAAAGGCCATGTGTTTTGATTGTTTTCAGACTGAAGATTCGACAACTTGATGCTTGACCATGATAATTTATTATATGACTTTAATTTAGTTGTTCAGGATAAAAGAAAATCGAGTGTAAATCTTCATTCATAAGTATGTCGAACGAATGATGGGATTTAACGACGAAACATGAGAGCTGATCACTTCTCAAGCATATTGCTATGCTTCTTCTTGATAGGACTTTAGTGGATTCTGGATATGTCCGAAGGAAACAATGCATCCGGTTCTCTTTTCAACAACGAGGAATATGAATGGTTGATCCACGATGAATTCGATGATTTTCTTCTTGGAAGAAGACATGGATTTTGTCCGAATTGCAGAACCAGTGGCTCCTGCTGCCTGCGTTCCTTTCTCGTCCACGTTGATGTATGCTTTGTGTATTGCCTCACTCAGTTCCAATGGACGAGAGTCAGCGATGCCTGATAGGTCGGCGTTTCCAAAGAGGTTCTTTATTCCAAGATCGGGAAGTGATTTCTTCAAATTCAAAGTCTGCTGAAGGTTTAATTTGGGTAAGGACAGACGAACCGGTACGTTCGTTTGTACATCAACCAACGAGCTCCAAGTAGTGTCTGGAATATGTGTTCTGAGCAATGTGTTGAATTCGCCATTCTTGCCGCCCAGAGCGAGTATCATTGACACGTTTTCGTCAGTGTATGGCAGTTCCAAGAGTCTGAACGATCCATCTGTAGATGCAGAGTAGCGAAGACCTCTCGGCTGTAGCAGATGCATCGTAGGGACTTGGATTTTCTCGTTTGTCGATGTTGAGAATGTCTGATCTCTTGTCATCCGCTTTTCGAACTCGTACTTCCAGGTACCGTTAAAGTAGACGGCGTTGGCAAGAGCAAGAACCGTATCGCTTGTGATTGCGCTTGTCGGGAAAAGTTCTTTTATCTTTTCTGACGTCAGTCCCGATACCCATTTGTTGATTTTGGACCTTGATCCAGAAGGGTCTTTCCTAAAGTCCAACGCCTCCAGTTCAGCACGAAAATACTCCCTAGTTCTTCTTAGATATTCATCTTTGATATCGAACCCTTTTTGCATGAACAAACGGTTGGCCATTTTCAAAGTGTAGTTTTTATTCGTACTGTTCAGCGTCTTGAGAAGAATCTTAATGTATTCGTTAAATTCCTTCTCCTTCGATTCAAAGTAATATAGATGCAAGGCTTTCGCCAACTGGGACTTAGTCTCACCACCTGATCCAGAGTAAAGCACATCTTGCACATAGCTTCGTTTACATTGAGGCCCTGATTATTTACACTATGTATACCAGTTAACACTGTGTGAGACTTAGTTATTTCACTTTTACCTAGAGCGTCTGAGGTTTTCATTCCATTTACCCTTTGGTTCATTTCTTGGTTAAGATAAATGTTTGTTTATAATTTTTTTCCCGGTTTGGGATTTTTTTCTCTCCTTAATTACAGTCCAGTCGTGTGACCCTTTAGGTCCCATTTTAGTTGTTGCCTTATTAATAAGGTAGCTTTATTAGCACATCTTGCACATAGCTTCGATTGATTCAGAAATAGAGCCTACTGATAGTGATCACCAATTGAAGGCACATTGTTTCGTACACTCTAGGGATGATTCTTGTTCACTCTGTGTAGGAAAAGTATGCCAATGTCCCACTTGTATTGACAGGGAATTCCCCTTTTGTTGTGATGATGATGATGAGGAGGAGGAGGAGGAGGAGGAGGAAACATGCCAAGACCGTGGACCATGCAATGACCTGTACATGTATAGAACCAATCCCTTACTTTGCACATCTACTGCACCAAGCCTAAATTTGATTGTTAACGAATTTGAAAGTCGCCCTTTACTAAACTGTCCTGACCTTGACCCTGATAGTAATTACTTCAATGATATAACCTTTGATAGTCCCTATAGTGCCCCACATTCCATACAACCCGAATTCTCTACTTCCCAAAATTGCTTAACAGTAATGCATATAAACTGTCGAAGTATATTACCAAAATTACCCGAGATTAGAGATCTCTTAGATATTCTCTCCGTGTCCATCTTGGGACTCTCTGAAACTTGGTTAGATGAAGATCAAATTGACTTAATTAACATACCTGGTTACAACTTTGTCCACAAATCAAGAGGTTCCTCTACGGGGGGTGGAGGGGTGGGCTTCCTGATTAAAGAGGGAATTCATTACGAAATTATAGAAGATTCATATCAGGGCCCCATGATCTCGCCCCCATCCTTTGAAGGATACTTCCTGAAAATTCATCTAAAAGTAGGATCCATTACAGCAGGAATTATTTACAGGCCACCTGACCATAACCTTGATGATTTCGTAAATGATTTAGATTGCTTAATAACAAAACTCTATAAAAAGTCAAAAGATCTACTATTGATGGGAGACTTTAATGCGGACTTGTTAAAAATCGCAGAACATAGGAGTACTGCAGAGTTCTACAGTTGCATGACCTCCCATCATTTGTTACCTGCCATCACCAGACCAACGAGAATCACTTGTACCTCTTCCACACTTATAGATAATATATTCACTAATACTTGGCCAAGGCTAACTAAGTCATTCATCCTAGCAATGGACATCTCTGACCACCTACCTATCCTAGCTCAGTTTGGTTATGGTCCTCTACCTTGCAGCAAATCTTCTGCTGGTACTCATCGACTAATCACGGAGCCAAAGAAAACTGCTTTTAATGAAGCCCTTGGCCTGATTGACTGGTCTCCTGTTTTGGAAGCCTGTGCCAACCAAAATGCTAATGAGGCATATGACTTATTCCAATCCAAATACATGGAGTCCTACAATGAATTCTTTCCTCTCACTCTAAATAATTGCGGACGAAATTCCACCCCCAAAAAACCTTGGATGACAAAGGGTCTCCTCAAATCCTGTAGAAAAAAATCTGCGCTATACCTGAAGTTTATAAAAAAACCCAAACGATAGCAATAAGCTTAAATTTGTTTCTTATAGAAACAAATTTAAATCATTGAGAATTCAGGCCGAAAAAAATTATTATGCTTCAGAATTTTGTAAATATAGCAACAACTTGAAGAAAACCTGGAACCTCTTGCGTACTCTTATGGGGACTAACGATAATGTAAATAACAATGCCTTATCCTTAACAGTCGACGGGGTGAAGGTTTCTGATCCCGGTACTGTAGCAAACAATTTTAATACTTATTTCACGGAGATAGCCCAGTCACTTGCAGCTAAACTTCCCACTGCCACTAGCTCCTTTGAAAAATTCATGCCTTCGTCACTTATCGAATCATTTGGACTTAGTGAAACCTCCCCAGAGGAAATTATTCGACTTGGGCACTCCATAAATTGTTCACATGGCAGAGGAGTTGATGACATTGATCCAAGCATTGCACTTCTAACCCTACCCTCTATTGCTCACCTATTATCTGATATAATAAACTGTTCTTTTAACAGTGGGGTTTTTCCACAATCATTAAAGATTGCGAAAGTGGTTCCAGTTTATAAAAAGGGGGTTAAAGACGATGTAACAAATTACAGACCTATTTCAGTACTTCCTTTTTTCTCAAAATTTTTTGAAAAAGCCATGTTTGAACGTCTTAATAAATTTTTTTCTAAAGGAAATGTCCTCTTCCCTTCGCAACATGGATTCCAATCCGGACACTCTACCTATATGCCCTTGATGAGTATGCAAGACAAAATTTCCAATGCAATTGAAAATAAGCAGTATGCAATAGGTATTTTTTTCGACCTGGCAAAGGCCTTCGATACTGTTAATCATGATATCCTATTAAAGAAATTAAGCACTTATGGAATCCGGGGTACCCAGTTAAATTGGTTTTCAAGTTATTTTACAAATCGATCCCAGTTGGTTTCCTGCAATGGTGCTCTATCTAATTTACGGCAAATTAACTTTGGAGTTCCCCAGGGGTCTATTCTCGGTCCCGTATTATTTCTTATTTATGTGAATGATCTCCCAAATGCATCTCCTTTATTGTACTTTATACTCTTCGCTGATGACACCAATGTATTTTACTCCAACTCATCTCTTGAAACTCTATTTAATGATGTTAACTTTGAATTGAAAAATGTAGCCGAATGGTTCCAAGCAAACAAACTGTCATTAAATCTTGATAAAACCAATTATATAATCTTTAAATCACATAGAAAGAGTTGTCATGCAGGAAACCTGGGGGTGTGCATTGATGGGGTTCCACTCACTCAGGTAATATCAACCAAATTCCTAGGAGTATATATAGATCAGCACCTAACCTGGAAAGACCACATAAAAATTGTATCTAATAAAATTGCTAAAAACCTTGGAATATTATCCCGTACCTCCCAGTTAGTACCTCCTCAAATTCGTCTCACCTTGTATTATTCACTCATTTACCCATACCTCACATACTGTAACATAATATGGGCCTCCACCTATAAATCTAGTCTTCTGAATCTAATGAAGCTCCAAAAGCGAGCTATTAGATATATAGGAAATCTGCCCTATGGGACCACGACTGAGTCTAAATTCCGGGAATATAGCCTTCTAAATGTTTATCAAATTAGGCAGGTGCAGTTAGGCGAATTTATGTTTAGATATTTTCATAACCTATTACCTTCTGTGTTTAAGAATTTCTTCCTCCACACTTCTAAGGAGCACTCATATCATACTAGACACGCTGACTCTTACCATTTGCCTCACGCCCGCACCAATATCCGACGCTTCTCTGTTAAATACAGTGGGGCTCAAACATGGAATAAGATTCCCCTCACCATCAGACTGCTGCCTAGCCTTCGAATCTTTAAGTCAAAACTGCGTGCCCTGATTCTCGACAATAAATAATAATTTATTTTGGTGCGATATAACTTATTGATTCTCATTACAGAGTGAACAAATCGTCAAACTTTTAAATATCTTCTCTTACTTTGAATAAATTAAATCTAAATCCTTACTACCCATGCAGCATCCCGACCATCCAGCGACCTCTGTGCCTTTAACTTCGTCTCGAACTACTAGAGGCCCTATGATCATCGAATGTGTATTTGTGCTATTAGTTAAGTTAGTTAAGGTGTTTGCTGTTTGTTTTCTTAAATTAGTTTTTTTTTCACTTATACTTTATGTTAGGACCACGGTACGGCAACCTATTGGCCATCACCATCTTGGATAGTCGCCCAGGGGACTCACCTAGCGGGGTTGTAAGACCCCTTCCGAGTCCCCTGTGCAACCAAATAGAAACCATAGGCATCGTTATTTAAGTAATGTTTTATTATACTTGTTAACCTTGTGTTTATGATGCTTTATTTGATTTGTTCTTGTGTTTTTGGTTGCCAAATAAATGATTTGATTTGATTTGATTTGATTTGATTTGAAAGCATCGTCAGGCCAACAAAGAGACTGATTGGCGAGAAAAAGACGTTTCCGTCTGGATTGGATTCAAGGATTGCTTTGTGGAGATCAGTCGTGAATTGGTAAACTGCTGATGCTGATAGTCCGCCCAGGTGCCCCATCGTTGCAGATTTCAGCAATTCTTCGATGATATACTGTGCAGTGATGAACGGTGGACAAGAATGGAAGAAGAAAGCAACCAGCAGAAGACAGTGGAAAGAAATCATTTTACTGATTGTCATTTCCTGAACAATAAAATTCAGCAGAATAATTATATCAAGCAATTAATTTATCACAAATCCTTCGCCATTGCTCGACAAACTTGTGCAATTGACAACAGTGTGATGGAAGTTACTAATTTCAATTTCTTGATTGTGAATTCTGTGCTGCTTATTTGTTTGTATGTGCACTTGTTATAGCGCCTCTTCAAGCTCTTCTACTCAGAGGCGCTGCCGAATACAGAGCGGACACTGCATCGGAGTTTCACGCCGAAGCGCTGAGCAATTGTGAGTGAAGGACTTGCCCAAGGTTTTTACGCGGCGAGGTGGATTTGAACCTTGAACCTTCCGGCTCCAGGGCAACGACGCCACCACTACACCGCCGCGCCCCATTGGACATTAGGCTGTGGGCTTAAGTTTGGTATTTGCGACCTTGAATTTAATGTCGATTATATATACTGGAGACTGCGCTATTTTCATTAGGCCTACTAATAGTGACGATGATAGGCTATTTGTAATGATAATTAGGGCCTAGGCCTAATGGTGATGATGGCAGTGGCGATGATGTTGATAATAATGATCGTGATGAAAATTGTGATGATTATTGTTCCTATTTCAAAGCAACTAGGCTACAGCATGACAAAACCAACTTGCCCGCAAGGTTAGACTTCCTTCTGAATTTTTCCACCGCTTGATGCGCTCACAACGGTACGTGTAGGCTACGTATTGCTCTCTTTGGCGTGTACTTAGCAGCACGTCTGTTACAGTACTGTTCAGCCTATCTGAAGACTGTAGATCTGCACGTAGCCTACCAGACAGATGAGGCTGCTTTTTCTCCCAATGTTATCGTGGTTGATGGACGACTGTTTTGTACTTGTGCAATTATTATCTCCATTACTGTTTTGTATTTTAACTGCTATGCATTGCATGTATCTGCTGGTATAATACAACTCATATATCGCCTGCCTCTGATAAAATCATTCCAAGAAGATATTGGGTTCGTACCAGCATTTCAAAACATCTGGTCAATTATTGATTCGCCTTTCAATTTTTATCTCTGTTATTAATTGACTTGAGTGAATCGACGTGCACTAGGTGCAAATGAAGGCCTATTTAAGTGTTGGCCTTTTTTCTTTAGCCACCTTTTGACCTCGACCTTGCTCATTTTGAATCAAAATATCCCAAAACTATAACGTAAGTAGGCCTACAACAGAGTCGCAATTTAGTTTTACGTTTATTACTATAAACTAAGACAAGCTATGGTACTAGAAACGTGTAGGTTACAAGATCTAACATTGTTAAGCTAGGCCTATTCTCTCAGCGTCTGACTACCGAATGCCGCGTGCTACATTGCACATGTCCAGACTGGCATTCGTACGTTACAGTAGGCCTCTGTATACACTATACCGGTACGCAATAATAAGCTGGGGTACCAGGCGTTGCCCGGGAAATTCAGGATTCGACCCGCTCCGGCCACAACCCCACTACACCCCTCCTCCATCCCCTCCCTCACCCCTTTCCTCCTCCGATCCCTCCCCACTCCGTCCCCCACCCCTTCCCCACCTCTCCCCACTCCATCCTCCACCCCACCCTCCCCACTCCCTCCTTCCAACCCCACCCTCCTCACCCCCTCCCTTCCACTCCTCCCCACCTCCTCCCATCCCCACCCCACCCCGTACACTCCACCCCTCCGGCCTCCACCCGCCCCCACTTCACACCTCCACCGCTGGTGTGGTGAGGGTGGGTGGTGAAGGTGGGGTGGAGTGGAGGGGTGGAGGTGTGAAGTGAAGGCGGGTGGAGGGGTGGAGTGTACGAGGTGGGGTGGGGGTGTGGTGAGAATGGGGTGGAGGTGGCGTGGAGGGGAGGGAGGGGAGAAGGGAGTTGGTGGGGGGGAGTGGTGGAGGAGGGGAGAGGGGAGTTGGTGGGGGGAGTGGTGGGGGAAGTGGTGAGGGAAGGGTGGGGAGGAATGGCAGGAGGAGGTGGGGAGGGGTGGAAGGGAGGGGGTGAGGAGGGTGGGGTTGGAAGGAGGGAGTGGGGAGGGTGGGATGGAGGATGGAGTGGGGGTGGGAAGGGGTGGGAGTCGGAGTTGGGGAGGGGTGTGGTAGGGTGGGAGGAGGAGGAGGTGGGGGAGGGGTGGGGAAGGAAAGGGGTGGGGGAGGGGATGGATCATGGAGGAGGGGTGTAGTGGGGTTGTGGCCGGAGCGGGTCGAATCCTGATTTTCCCGGACAACGCCGGGTACCCCAGCTAGTAAGTAAATAAGTGCTAAGTTTCTTATTCAAGCAATAGGGGCCTATTAAGGCCTATGTATAGGTCTAAACCTATTGATTAAAGGCTTAACAGTTACTGTTTAACTGCAATTAAATAGTCAATATTTAACTAGCGATTCTGACAGATTTCTAACTGGCAATGGCCGGGCTTAGCCTATCATAATTATGATTAGGCCTTAGTTGATTTCTACTATTTTTGTGGCATTTTGACAGCTTTGTACGCGTTTAATTGCGTGCTTTTAGGCAATAAATGTTCCTAAACGTTTCCAGTTGTTTTTAAATAGCAAATTGTCTTTTCAAAGTCTTTGAAATACTGCGTTCCATTCATGGCAACTGGTCCAGTCAAGGACACCACGCGGTACAATCACGGAAACAGATTGCCTTGACTGAACCGTTCACAGCTCTAGTTTTGCTTAGCTATTTCTCAAAAATCCGTCAATACTCTGTCGTTTGCCTATAATTGTGATCATACTTGACATATTAGTCCAGCATATGGCATAATTTCCTTTAAGAACTTCTGTGTCATTTGTTCAGGACACTTAATTTTGTCTTATGTGGTCCATTCATAGCAATTCTCCCCTAGGCCTAGCTTAAATGTGAAAAAATTTGGAAAGGTAAAAGTTTTCAAAGTCATATTTTTAGACAGAAAATGTCGACAGCTTGGTGCGCGTCAGACGACAATTTATTATTTGGCACTTATTCAATTGCTCTGGCTAAACGAATAGCAAATCGAGAACGCAAATATTCGATCGCAAGTCGAATGAAAACACGGATGCGAGCCTGATCGCTTCTAATCATGTCGCTTCCTAGCTGGACTTCAGTGGATTCTGGATATGTCCGAATAAAAGAATGCATCCTGTTCTCTTTTCCACCACGAGAAAAACGAATGGCCGATCCACGTAGAAAAGAATGACTTGATTCGATGGATGTTGCTTGGATTTCTTCTGAATTCCCAAGCCATTGGATGACGCCGCCTGGGTTCCTTCCTCGTTCAAGTCTACGTATGCTTTGTGTATTGCCTCGCTCAGTTCTACTGGACGAGAATCAGTTATGCCTGACAGGTCGGCATTTCCGAAGAGGTTCTCTATTCCGAGATCGCTAAGTATATTCTTCAGATTCAAAGTGTGCTGGAGGCTGAATGTGGGTAACGTCAGACGCACCAGGATATTCGAATAGGTATCAACCAACTGGTCCCAAGAACTGTTTGCAACCCGTCCTCTCAAAAATGTGTCAAATTCACTATTTCTGTCGCCCAAAGCGATTATCATGGAAACGTTTTCGTCACTGTAGGGCAGTTCCAAGAGTCTAAACGATTTATCGTGAGATTCTGAATAGCGAAAACCTCTCGAACCCAAAAAAGGCACTATACGCATCGTAGGGACTTTGATTTTCTCGTCTCTCGATGTTGTAAATGTTTCATTTGTCGTAAACCCATCATCTTCGAACATGCGCAGCCAGGAACCGTTGAAGAAGACGGCGTTGGTAAGAGCAAGAATCGTTTCGTTTGTGATTGCACTTGACAGGAAATGTTCGTTGATGTTCTCCGACGTCATTCCCGATACCCAGCTGTTGATTGTGGACCTCGATCCAGAAGGGTCATTCACGAAGTCCAACGCTTCCAGTTCAGCACTAAAATATTTGCTAATGATTCTTAGATATTCTTCTTTGATCTCAAACTCTTTCTGCATGAACAATCGGTTGGCGACTTCTAGAGGGTCGTTTTTATTCGTGGTGTTCATCGTCTCACGAAGAATCTTAATGTTTTCGTAGAATTCACTCTCATCCGATTCAAAGACTTCAAGATGTAGAGCGGATGCCAACTGGGACTTAGTCTTCCCACCTGATCCGGCGTAAAGCATCGCAAGGCTAAGATAGACACTGGCTGGCGAGAAGAAGACATTTTCGCTGACATTAGATTCAAGAATTGTCCTATGGAGATCAGTCGTGAAGTGATAAACTGCTTGTGATAATCTTTCGACTCTTTTGTCCAGCGATATGGATGGCAACAATTCGTCAGGAATATACTGCGCAGTGGTGAATTGTGGACAAGAATAGACGGAGACAATCAGCAGAAAACAACGGAAAGGAGTCATTTCCTTGATCGCCTTTTTCTGAACAACAACATCAGCAGGATTGATAAAACAATTAATTGAATAGGCATATGTTTTCAGCGCAATTGTGTGACAACTTGAGCACTCGATAAAAGTTATCAATTGGTATTGTTTTAGCTTACGCTTTGCTTCTTAGGCCGTGTAGTCTAATTTAAGAATTTACCACTTTGATTTGACTGCTAATAATTGGAAACTGCCATAGCACAACTGGCAGAACTGGTGGTGATGAAGATGATGAAGATGACGATGGTGGTGAAGACGAAGATGACGATGCATGTAGGCTATGTTGGAGTAAACACCGTGATAAGCATCGTAATGTTGTATGTTGTTATTGATAGGCTAATGATAATGGTTACGCGAAAGGATTATGAGTGCGATTATAATAATTCTGTTTTAAGCTTTACATGTAAAAGACTTTAGAAGCAACAGATGCTCTCAACAGTTTAGCGAATTCAACTTACCTAGGCCTACTGATAGTTGTGATGATAACATTGAACCGGTGCTTTATTGTTTTGTATAAAAACATTTATAAACCACTTCTACTAGGGTGAACCGTTTAGAGGCGCTCCCAGTGCGCAAGACCACAAGAGAAGAAATAGGTTTCCAGAAATACACATGAGAAGCAGGAGGGATTACCAGCTGGAAGTTGAGATTGAGTTGATGGGACTGCAGCGTATCTTGAAAGGAAGGACCAGTTGAGGTAAAGGACCGGAGCGGAGCCGTAGCTGTTCTAGTATGATGAAATCGAAGATCAACTCTGTTTGAAAAGCGAAGTGGACGATGCGAAGACACTGAAAGAGGCTGGACCCGCTGGAGCATTACATCGGATAGATATTTCGGGACAAGACCCCGTTGTGCTATGGCGACCTAGATGAGGATTTTGAATTTACTGTGCGTAGTTAGAGTAAGCCAATGAAGTCGTTAAAACATGAAAGTAGAAAATATTAAGAGTAGCGTTGTAGGGGTATGGCTGCCATTAATCTGGTGAAAGACGAACATTTGGACAGACCAGTGATAAGGAAATACAGTAGGCCTAATCAATTTAAGGAGAAAGTGAAAGCTTGAACCGTAGTGATAAATACAGGAGACGAAACAGAACGCCGGAACGCCTTTAATGAAAATATGAAGGATGTGTAATTTTATAAATAGGCCTATTGTCTTTAAATTTGCAATTGATTTTTTGGAGTGGCCGGAAGACTGGTTTGATTCTACTCAAGACTGGTTTGTATCTACTCAAGACTGGTTTGATTCTACTCTTGTAGCCATCCCGAAGAATGGTGACCTCAGACAAAGTGTAAGCAACAGAACTAGACGGTCAAGAGTCTTGGATAAGAAACATAGTCAAGGATAGATTGGAGATATGCCGGGATTCGGCATAGTTTTGGCAGAGGACAATATCAAGTGCAGCCGTTTTGTTTGTGTGAAAGATAAGAGCACGTTTCTGCCTTCAGCGAATGACCCAATAAAGATGTAGAACTATAAAAGGAGAAGGTCATGTAAATGTCACTGATAACAAAAGAGGGCAGTGGGTCTAGTTCACGTGAAGTTAGATTTACAGACTTTGCACCAGACGAAGTTCTAATTCCGTGGTAGAATGGAATCAATCAAAGACGGTGCATGGAGGTTTTTGAGAATATTTTAGAGTAGCATCAGCAGTCGATGCGTGAAGTCGGTCTATCTTGACTGCAAACATTTCCTGAAATAATATTGTCCCTCTTTTCAAACAATAAGGTATGACAATAGCAACATGCACACGAGATTAAACTACTAAGAACTTCCATAGCTATAGATAATTTTTATTGCTCACCAGTGTATTACGGTGCGTGGCCTCTGCTTCGCTGCACAGCACCTGAATCGTTCGGCCTATTTGAAGACTTCATTACATGTATCAGATGGATGCATGTGCTTATTGTCACAATGTAATCATGGTTGACGGACGGCTGTTTTGTGTCTTGGCTATAGCTAGTCCGTATTGTGTAGTGTGTATATGCTGGTGTGCAATTATTCATAGTGCCTGTCTCCGATACAATCATTCGAAGCAGACAGACAGTGCATGGCATCATGACTGCACCAACAAACGCAACATCTGTGCCTTTCAGTTAATATCTACATTATTTATAGACCTGAGCGAAACAACGCAGACTAACTTAGTTTGTAAAGAGTGTCTATATAGCCTAGGCCTGCCGTTCAGGTTGTTTTTCTATAGAGACTGGATAGCCTCGACTTGCTCATTTCGAATCCGGATAGCCTATCCCCAAACCCGTTGAGATTATGAGGAGTTGAAGAACTACCTGAAGTGGAAGAGGGAATACCAGTGAATCAATCAGATCTTTCTGATGAGGACGGGGATGGGGCAGCAGAGTGCAACAGTGGACAATGGGGCCTCATTATCAAAATAATGGGTCTTGCTCCGAAGTATCTGTGTGATCAGATACTTCACCACCTTTCTGCCACTTCGCTGCGTCCTCTTAGGTCTTCTGATCGGCTTGACCTCCTTGTCCCTCGAGTCAGAACCGCTATGGTGCAATCCAGATCATTTGCCTGCATTGGTCCCTCCTTATGGAATGGGATCCCCCATCAGTTCGCTCTACCATCCTCTCTGGTTGTGTATCCTCGTCTTTCTCTCGTCTAAAAACTTGCCTTTTTTCTCGGGGTTGAACGCACTGGGAGCGCTTCTGAAAGGCTCTTGCTTCAAATATAGAATATATGGAGGCAATAGAAGAGTACATAGCAAAGTTGGTATATCTGGAGCCTCAGCTTGTAGGCCTATATAAAACTGCTAGATATCAAGATAATTAGGTTCGTATGTTTCCTCATTCCAAAGTCATCTGGGTTGCACTCTGTAATCTAGGCATCTCGAGGGGTAGTTCGCTATGATTTATTTTCCATAATTCTTTTCCTATCTAGGCTAACGTGTCTCTGAACATATGTTGATCGACGCCTGTTGTTCGCTTGAAACACGTTGCTGTTCGTATTTGCTGTAGACTGTAAACTGTATAGAGTGATTGCCTCGGGAACACAATGCATGTCATGTCGATGGCGACGAGAAAGAGACGCTTAGATATATGCTACATTTCCTAGGAAGAGAGCGGTAGAAGCTGTTTGGATTTGCTTTTGTTTGTATGTGTACTTGTTATAGCACCCCTCAAGCTCCTTACTCAGAGGCGTTCCCGACTACTATTATTTTATGAATTTGCAAGTGGACTCGCAAATATTCGGAGAAAACTTCTGAAGAATATAATTACGTAAAAGTCTACTAAATGAGGCGTGACCACAGTTTTATTATCTGACTCTCATTTCACAGTTCTCCCCAAAATTAGAAACAAAATTGACAACGAAATTCAATGGCAAGAAGGAACGCTGAAGCATCACAACTGAACCATCTGACATCGTGTTGCGCTTTAGTTGGACTTTAGTGGATTCTGGATATGTCCGAAGAATAGAATGCATCCTGTTCTCTTTTCAGCAACGAGGAATATGAATGGTCGATCCACGATGAAGTCGATGATTTCCTTGTTGGGAGAAGGCAAGCTTTTGGTCTTAATTGAAGAACCAGTGGCTCCTGCAGCTTGCGTTCCTTTCTCGTCCACGCTGATGTATGCTTTGTGTATCGCATCGCTCATTTCTAATGGTGGACGAGAATCAGCGATGCCTGATAGGTTGGCATCTCCGAAGAGGTGCTCTATTCCAAGATCGGGAAGTGATTTCTTCAAATTCAAAGTCTGCTGAAGGGTGAATTTGGGTAAGGACAGACGTACCGGTACGTTCGTATAGACATCAACTATTTTGTCCCAAGAGGGGTCTGCATCTTCTCCAGTCAGCAACATATTGAATTGAGGCGTGTTCTCGTTTCTTTCGTCCAGGGCGATTATCATGGAGACGTTTGCGTCACTGTAGGGAAGTTCCAACAGTTTAAACGACTGTTGTTTGGATATTACATAGCGAAGTCCTTTCGACTGCATCAGATGCATCATATGGACTTGGGTTGTTTCTTTAGTCGATGGATCTATAGAGAATGCCTGTGGTTTCGTCAATTCTTTGTCGAACTCGTACTTCCAGGTACCGTTAAAGTAGACGGCATTGGCAAGAGCAAGAACCGTATCGCTTGTGATTGCGCTTGTCGGGAAAAGTTCCTTAATCTTTTCTGACGTCATTCGCGATACCCATTTGTTGATTTTGGACCTTGATCCGGACGGGTCTTTCGTAAAGTCCATCGCTTCCAGTTCGGCACGAAAATACTCCCTAGTTCTTCTTAGATATTCGTCTTTTATATCGAACCCTTTCTGCATGAACAGACGGTTGGCCATTTTCAGAGTGTAGTTTTTATTCGTACTGTTCAGCGTCTTGAGAAGAATCTGAATGTTTTCGTAAGATTTATTCTCCTTCCATTGAAAGCTGTTTAGACTCAAAGCTTTCGCCAACTGGGACTTAGTCTTACCACCTGATCCGGCGTAAAGCATCGCCAGACCAAGATAAAGACTGGTTGGCGAGAAAAAGACGTTTCCGTCGGGATTGGAACCAAGGATTGCGCTGTGGAGATCGGTCGTGAGTTGGTAAACTGCTTTCGATAGTCTTGCGAGATTCTTGTCAAACGCGGTAGGTTGCAGCAATAATTCTTGAAGTATATACTGTGCAGTGGTGAATGGTGGACAGAAATGGAAGAAGACGGCAATCAGCAGAAAGCAATGAACAGAAGTCATTTTGTTGATCGTCATGATGCTCTGAGCAACGAAGTCTGCTGAAGACAATCATTAAGCATCGGGTTTTGTGTGCAATTTTGTGACGATTTTTTATGGATTATGCGACTGAACAATAAAAATGACCGGTAGGCCTACTATTATAGACCTAATATGCAAAATGATGTGTGGCTTGATAGTCATTTGTACAATGTAAGTTTTACTGTTTACGACTTTGAGTAGGCTAAGTTGATTGTCAATAACTTGCAGTTTAGAAATTAGCTCTGAAGATGTTTTTTGTTGTTATTGTTGTTGTCGATAATGATGATGATGACGAAGACGACGACGACGATGATGATGGTGATGACGACGGCGACGACGACGCCGTCATGTTGTAGATGGTGATGGTGATGATTAAGACGATGATGATGGAAATTTTTATGATGATGATAATGGTGATGATGATGACGACGATGACGATGACGATGACGATGATGATGATGATGATGATGATGATGATGATGATGATGATGATGATGATGATGATGATGATGATGATGATGATGATGATGATGATGATGATGGAAATTGTGATGATGTTGGTATCTTTATTTGCAAACAATACAACCTTGCAAAGGCCATTAAGACTTCCGACTGTGTATTTACAAAGCTGCATGCGCACTCACCAATGTATTGCTCAGCTGCGCGGTGTCTGAATCGCCAATGGTCTAAAGTCCTCTCGTGCCAGACAGTTGCATTCGCATATCGTGTCAATGTTATCATTCTGATGGAGGTTGTTTTGTATTTTAAATTTTAAACTGCTGGTATTATAATAATACACTCATTGACCGCCTCCATCAAGTCATTGCAAGTAAGACATGCATAGCGCCACATTCATGGGACTGTACTAGCATTCGCAACATCTGGTCAATTATAAATTCACTTTTCAATTGTTGAATAAGGTAAACGCAAAATGTAAACGTAGCGATTTTCAATAACATCCACGTAATGCTATTTACAACAAAGTAGACGAATTGACTCGAGCGTCCACATGCACACGATTATCATGGAATAATAATTATCTATTTAAATATTTGAGACCAAGACGAGGTCACGACAGCAGGTAGCAGTCGAATATGAAGGTAGACATTTAAGAGTGTCCGTTATAAGACTGAGACCAAGCCAGAGACAGAGACTGAAATGTTTAGGAATTAATGTCAAGAAATAAAGACCATGGCACTTCAATTTTTAGGTCGGTCAGAATGGAGGTAGAAACGAATGGAGTAAATCAGTTTTTGAGCAAGAACTCTTTAAACATGAGTAGTTTTTAATTATGCGCAAGATCTTCAAGCATAGCACATGCACTTTCACTGTGAATTTTCAATGAAGTGTTTGTATAAAGTAGTGTCGACAATAATAATGTTATAGCTAAACATGATTGAGAATATGCTACTGAATGTTTAGGCATCTTTTCATCTTTTCATTGTTTAGCCCCCACACTAAGACGAACATTCCTGATCTCAGCTGGAGTTTACTCTTCTTTATTTACTAACTGATTTCTCTGGTATAAATTTTAGCTTTGCTTCTTAACTTTTCATCAACTAGCCTATCAATAATATAATATATTAGTCTACTGTATTTATGCCATAATTTTGCCAAATTGCTGACTGACTGCCTGACTGACTGACTGACTCATTTATTGTCTTCTTGACTGATTGACTGATCTGACCGAATGACTGACTGACTTTCTGACTGATTGACTGATTGACTCACTGACTGATTGACTGATCTGACCGAATGACTGCCTGACTTGCTGACTGATTGACTCAATGACTGATTGACTGATCTGACTGATTGACAGATCTGATTGACTGACCTGACCGAATGACTGACTTGCTGACTGATTGATTGACTGATCTGACTGATTGATTGAGTGGACTGACTGATTGACTGAATGAATGATTGACTGTTTATTATTGTTTAGTGGTGCAAATAAAGAATAATTATAGCCTACTTTCTTTTGTGTAGTCCTTTTCGAAGACAAATCTCAAAGTTTTATTTTCATGGACTTTTAAGTAGACTACTAGACTTACAAATATCTTCAACAAAACTTCTTAAATTAAAGAAGAGTTTTTATCTAATTATCTAAGGACGTCTGTTTTCAAACAGTAAAAGTCTACTTCATGAAGCGTGACCACAATTTATTACCTGAATATATCATTTAATTAATTGTTCCGGCAAAACTAAAAACAAAATTGGCGACGTTCGTTTTCAGGTCGATTGAAAGGTGAGAAGGTAGGCCTACACTGGATCATGACATCTGATCACTTCTGACATTATGTTGCGCTTTAGTTGGACTTTAGCGGATTCTGGATATGTCCGAAGAGTAGGATGCATCCGGTTCTCTTTTCAACAACGAGGAACATGAATGGTCGATTCACGACGAAGTCGATGATTTTCGTCTTCAAAGAAGGCTTCTGCTTTGTCTGATCACCCAAACCAACTGCTGCCTGCTTTCCTACCTCGTTCACGTCTAAGTATGCTTTGTGTGTTGCCCTGCTCAGGTATACGTCTGATATACGATTAGGATCAGCGATGCCTGACAGGTTCGCATTTCTTTCGAAGACGTTCTCTACTCCTAGTTCGCGAAGTGGGCACTTCAAATTCAACGTCTGCTCCACGAAGAATTTCGGCAACGACAAACGGATCGGTACGTTCGTATAGACATCAACCATTTCATTCCAGGAAGAGTCTGCCATTTCTGCTGTCAGTAACATATTGAAGTTAGGCATGAAGTCCGTTATGTGACTCATGTCATCGAGTCTTTCGTCCATGGCTATTATCATTGACAAGTCTTCGTCGCTGTATGGAAGTTCCACGAGTTTAAACTCGTACCTGTTTACTGTAGGGCTGCCAACTCTTGACTTTGCCATTCCGGGACGCCCGCAGTCACTAGCCTATATATAGGCCTATATAGATATGACATTTATACCAATTTACACTGTCCAGTGTCCACATAATTATATTGCATAGGCAGAAAGTCGTGGAAATTAGCATGTCATCTCTCAAAAAGCATTAAAACGGACTAACAGTAAGCTTACATAATTAGGCTATACAGGACACAATGTGCTAGTGGGTCGTAAAATTTCAAACACTTAATTGAACCCAGCGCTGTCCAACATTCAGCCAACAACAATTAGGTTTCATAAGCTTAATTAAGTAGAGCGCAGAATGCAAAATCATCACACAACTTGCCGAGTTTAGTGTGCAAAATAACAACATTTTGTCAAGTGCGTCTCTACCAGAAATTCCGGGACAATTTGAGATCAATCCGGGACACGGGACGCCAGGGCCGATTCCGGGACTGTCCCGGCGAATCCGGGACGGTTGGCAGCCCTAGTTTACTGCATAGCGAAGTCCTCTCGACTGCAACAGATGCATCATAGGCACTTTGATTGTTTCGTTAATCAATGGACCTACAGAGAACGCCTGTGGTTTCGTCAATTTCTTGTCGAACTTATACAACCAGGAACCGTTAAAGTAGACAGCATTCGCAAGAGCAAGAACTGTATCGCTGTTGATTGCTCCTCTCGGAAACAGTTCCTTAATCTTTCCTGACGTCATTTCTGATACCCCTTTGTTGATTTTAGACCTTGACCCGGCAAGGTCTGAGATGAAATCCAACGCTTCCATTTTTGAATTGAAATATTCGTCAGTTTTTCTTAGATATTCATCTTTGTATTGTAAGCTTATACCTCTGTGTGCGAACAATCGGTTGGCCATTTTCAGACTGTCGCTTATCTCTGAACTGCTTAAAGTCTCGACAAGAATCTTTATGTTTTCGTAAAATTCACTCTCCTTCGATTCAAAGATATCTAGATGCAAGGCTTTCGCCAACTCGGTCTTAGTCTTACCATTTGATCCGGCGTAAAGCATCGCCAGACCAAGATACATGCTGGTTGGCGAGAAAAAGACATTTCCGGCGGGATTGGAATCATGCATTTCCCTGTAGATATCGGTCATGATATAGTAAACTGCTCGCGATAACCTTTCGACTCTTTTGTCCAGCGTAATTGATGGCAGGAATGCGTTAATTATGTACTGTGTGTTGGCGAATGGTGGACAGGAATAGAAGAAGAAAATCAGCAGAAAACAATGCGGAATAGAATTCATTTTGCTGATCATCAGTTTCTTTTTTAAAAACCTGTAGCAGACATGAAGCAAGGAATTGACTACAGCTCATTGTTTTATGCGCCATTTTGAGACTGTTTTTGTGTGAATTAGACAATCATGGTGCGATAAAAGGAAATAATATGAAATAAATATTAGCCTATGTCGCTTGTTTGTCAGTTTGACTGTTTTCTGATTGTCAAAATTTTTTATATGGAATATTAAGTCTCTAGATGTTGTTATTCTCCTTGCTGTTGTTTTTATTGTCGATGTTATTTTTTCGTTGTTGTTGACGATGACGAAAACGATGACGATGATGACGATGACGATGTTGATGATGATGATGATGATGATGATGATGACGACAACGACAGTCATGGCTGTGGACTGCAGCTTTATTGCCAACTAGAAATGTATTATAGGCCTAGGCCATAATAGCGCCGCAAGATGAAGGCATGCAAAGGTCCTGAATGGCTTCACGTCGCCCGTGTTACTAACCACGAGGCACCTGAGAGTCATCAGAAGAAATGTTTCCTTTTATGTCCTTACAATCATTGCTTAGGGCCTACATCTGCTGACGAATCTGCTATGCAAGTCACAATTATTTTGGTGCAGGACTTCCATAGACATGCTTATCTTCCCTTCAGTCGATGATGAACTCGGAAGACAGATCCATTGCTCGTCTCACTCGCTACTACCACATTTCTACACGAGTCATGACTTATGTTCTGCACTGTCTTCCTGTTGCCTATCGTAGCTTATTCAATTTAGTGTTCTGCTCTTAGTCTCAAGAACTCAGAAAGGGACAAATCTACTAAAATATCTTTGTGACTTGATGCGCAAACCCCACTCCGCAGTCTCTCGCCTTTGATGGACCTTTGCTTCACCGCAAGACTCCTGAACCGTTGAGTCTATTGAAAGTTCTCTTTATACAATGTAGATTACTCGTAGATTAAAAGTTAATGAGGACGCTTATATGGCCTGTGATCATGTATGGTTGTGAGAGTTGGACAATCAAAAAGAGTGATGAGGATAGAATAAAGGCATTTGAAATGAAAGGCATAAGAAAAACCTCGGAATATCATGGACTGAGAAAAAAACAAATGAATGGGTACTGGAGACGGCTGGTGTAGAAAGGAGCCTACTTGAAACTATCAAAGGAAGAAATATGTCATACTTTGGGCACATCATGAGGAAGCATGGAGATTGTTCAGAGAAGGAAATTATGCAAGAAACGGTTCCGGGAGCAAGATCAAGAGGAAGACCTAGGAAGAGGTGGTAGGACAACATGATTGTGTGAATGGACTGAATTATCAACAGAGGAATTGTTGAGAGCAACCGAAGACAGAAGAGAATGGAGACGAATTGTCCAAAGTGCAACCAACCCTCGTATCGAGGAAGGTTGAAAGCAAGGCAAGATTACTCGACTGGAGTAGTCATAAAGCCAAAAAACATTGCAACGATTATGACAAATACAATCATGATTGCGAGGAGAATACAAGATCATTAATCATGATAACAATGTTTATTATGACACTCATAATCATTGTCTAGGATGATGATGACATTTTTATGACAATTATAGTGGTATTGACGATAATATCCTGATGTGCAAACAATAGACCTGCAGCATTGCAAAACTACCTGCTCGTAAGACTAGACTTCCTTCTGAATATTTACGCAGCTTGATGCTTATTGCTTTCTTTGGCCTGCGCTTAGCAGCACAGCGTCTGAACTGTTCACTGATGTTCAGCGTATCTGAAGCCTGCTCTGCACATAGGCCTATCAGACAGATGTTTTCGCTTAAATGTATAATATTATTATAGAGTTAATGTTCGCTGTCGATGAACGACTGTTTTGCATTCTAATTACTATGTATCCGTCGGAATGAATTTAGATGGTCTGCGCTCAGCCTTGCTTGATCTTTGCTTCACCGCAAACCTCCTGAACCGTTCATTCTACATTGTAAATGTATTATGCGCACGTAGGCTGCCATTGCGGCCAGTTGCATCCGCTTTGTCGTGTCAATGTTATCGTATTGATGGACGGCTGTTTTGTATTTTAATTGCCATACACCCATTGTACCGGCAGGTAGGAATTTAAATTTTCTGTTGTCAACAAGATAATTCCAAGCAGCCGGGCAAAGCATGATATTAACGTGGCTGTACCGCTACACATGACCAGATGTGTGCTGCGGCGCACTAGACACTAGTGTGCCGCAAGGACTTTGCAAGTTTGCCGCAGGAAAAAGTGTAGCCTAATATTATATTGTTAAAAATAATAAAAAATTATTCATAATGATACATAATTAAATTTGGATTTCAGAAATAGAAAGTGTCGAATGAAAGGCAAGGAATCAAATGAAAGTAGGCCTACAGAGACGATTACAATTATAGTTTTGTAGCTTTGAACTGCCATGGAGATTCTCAATTAGACCTACCATTCTGCCTAATCTCCAACACAGCTTGGCCGAATAAGGCATTCGTTCCAAGTGAATTAAAACGACTCTTGTAAGCTAAACTTCCAGCTGCACTGCTGCAGCATAATTGATCAATAAACCAAAAGAATAGTTTGAGAATTTTGCGGCCCAGCAAAATAAGCAATAGAAACAACTTACGAACCTCACGATATTGGCATATTGCCAGAAAAAAGATTAGCTGCAGGCTAAAAACTCGCTAAATTATTGGCAAAACTCAAGAAGGTACACACAGAAGCCGAATCTTTGATCGCACCAGCATTAGCAATCATCGCAAACTATGCATGCTTGTTAACTGAGGCTGCCGAAAAGTGAAAATTACCATTGTCATGATTGCACGTAGAATAGAAGACAAGTCATCAGATTTAGGCCTTAGAAGAACAAGTTATAAGAAAAACTGACTAAACTAGAGTGACTAGAGTAGATTCACTAGAGTAGGCCTATTATTATACAATTAGAATTTTAAAATTAGAATATCATTAGATGGTAGTGACAAAAAGATTTTTTTGAAATTGGTAGTTATTGTCATGTGTGCCGCGAAAATTTTCATTTCTTCTGAGTGTGTCGGAAGTCCAAAAAGGTTGGGAATCACTGCTATAAGAGATAAAAAAATGTTCTTGTTATGCAGGGTTTGGATGTTCGATAAATTTCAGATACAATTATTGTATCTAAGATTCAAAAATAAATAATAATAATAAAAATTTTAAATTTTTCTAATAAAAAATAACAATTTTGTAAATTTTCAAATAAATTTAAAAATTAATCAAAATTATTTTGATTTCTTTTTGCAGGAGTTAAGTAAGCCTTGAGACATCCACGTTTTTTGGGAATTTCTTCTATTAGTTTTATTTAAACAAATAGAACATGCTTTGTCGTATTCCTGTTTAAATTCGCCGATAAAGGTGTCTTAGGCCCTATTCGTTTCTAGATCATGGCAGTCTATCAAAACTGGTGACCAGTTTATTTTTTTACAGAGTTCTGGAAAGTGGATAAGAATTCTTGGGTTATTAACCTGTGGTTTGAAGCTGTGACTTGTTAGAGAGCATTGGCTCATACTCGAACTGGACTAGGATAGGAAGATGGTCGGATATGTCGCTAGTTATTTTGTTTTCGTTGCTTTCTTCAGTTTCGTGGCATCCTTTCTCATTAATCTGGGTGGTTCTTGCAATTATGATGATGACGACAGCGCGACGTCATCATCCGCTCTGTCTCCCTTGGCAACAGCGTCCGGTCCTGCGCCGTTATGGATGAGTGATTCGTTGATGACGACTCTGACGAGATAGAAGCAGGTTCGCGCCTGACGAATAGTTGGACCGTAATCCGGGACCGTGACCTCCGCGAACAACGTAAGATTGGTTGGTTTAGACAACGAAAACAAAAGAAATTTTTGTTGTTATAGAAACAGTTTTTGCTGTTTTGCAAAACAAATTGACCAATGACCATATTGGCTTTGTATTGATGTCCTATGATGATTTTGACCTTAGATTGGTGTTCTTCGAGTCAAAAATCATATATGCAAACGACACCAAAGGCGTCATGTCTTGACAATTTCCATGGATGTCTTTGACGCAGAACGCCATTTTTAAGAAGCCGCCATTTTGAATTCTAAGGACAATTCCCAATGGTTCCGATGCAAAATAATTAAAACTGTGGTAAACCATGAAGATTTATGAGGGAATGTACCACAAGAAAATTGTAAAACATGCAATGGAAATGAAAAACTATTTGTTTATTTCAATAGCAATTTTGCGGTTTTTAAATGTAACAATACTTGTTTTGGCTTACTTTTGATGTCTAATGTTGATTTTGACCTTATATTCATGTTATTCGAGTCGGAAATAATATAGAAACGACACCATACACGAGACGAAACGATGATTTACAAGAATTTCTTAGCCTCAAGACGCCATTTTGAAAAGGGCCGTCATCTTTAATTCTAAAAGAAATTTCGGATGCCTCCCCTTCTTAAAATGTTCTCTTAGGTCCCAGCTACAACTGTGCCAAGCGGCAACTCGTGTTCAAAAAGTGGAGTTTACTTTTGTGTACCGCCTAGACTACAAGAAAGACGGAGGGTTTAGAGCAGAAATGACGATGCGATCATTTTATGCCAAATCCATATTTGTAGGCATCATACATACATGTAGTTTACGCTTAGGCCTATGCACACAAAATAAGCTCTTCTGTGTATTCTAGGCGGGCCTGGACACGTATTTAGTGCATGTCGCACTACGTTCAATGTAGATGGTAAGCTTACACGGCTTAAATATGCCTAGGCATGTTAGGAAATGCTTAGACACCATGCACGGCTGTTGGCAAAACAAATGACGTCCCGGATGGTAGCACGCGTGCTCTGAGTCTCGATCTCTGCGCCTATGTCTCGGTGTCTCAGTCTTTGACTCATTCTGTCTCTCTCCTTTTCCTTTTTCAATCGATTAGTTTCTTACTTGTAGGACCTATGCAGGGCATGAGACAGCAACAGTTACTGCAACCTGTATTTATTACTGCTGTATCGGCATTCAGTACTGTTGTTCTGTCAGAAGAAAGATTGGGCCTATAGCCTATATTATGGGAAGCATTATTACTGACGTAGTAGGTCTAATACATAATCAAGATGCACTGCTATCATAAGCTTAGCAATACTGCTACAGAAATCCATATCAACCCTATATTTTGAACCAATCGGTATTTAAGATTTTGTACTCGTCATAGATCGGGAAATATGATAATGGGCACATTGTCTTGAAGCCATTTATCTTAAGCAAAAACTGATCAGAAGGTTAACGTTTGAAAATTTTCAAATCGTTGATTAATAAAGGAAATATTATCAAATACAGTGACCTAAAGTAAATTCTGTAAAGGAATACAATGTGCGCCTCTACATGGAAACAAAAGAGAATCGAAAACGAGATTGATCGTGGGCAGCCGAAACGAAAAGTCAAGTTTTCTGCAAAACACAGAAGAGGTAAGCGAAAACAACGAAACTTCTTATTACTATTGAAAGTAAAATATATTTATGGCCCCAAATTTAAAAAAAACTCTAAGGTAAAACAATGTAAATTATTTTAAAACAATAGGCTAGAAAATAATAGATTTCATAGGACGAAATTTATAACAGGGTATTAGAATGCCCCTTGAAAAAATTCACAAAATTCACCAACATATCTGAGTTACACCGCAGACCTCTGTACAACGGATGTATTATACACGTAGCCTATATATATATATATATATATATGGATGGGTGGGTTAATGGATGTACAGGGTGGCTCAAAAAAAAATGTACCACCGGATAAAATGCGATATCTTCGCAACCGATTGAACTTTTTCTGCGAAAAATTCCCAATTTGCAGGGGAATGAATTTCCAACAATCCCTGAAAGTTTCAGTTGAAACTTTTCATGTTTGCAGAAATTACAGCTGTTCAAACTTAAAGTTTCGTTTTTTCAAATTTTCGCGGAAAATGAACGTCACTTGTAGATTTCCATGTCAAATGATATCACTTTTCACTACGACCTCAGAATTTTGTTTTGCAATTTATTGTAAGGTATAATGAGAGTGTCCACTCCCTGCCTTAGCACAAGCTCAACTTCTTTTTTTGAAGCTCAGTATGGTCTTGTTAGTCGGGTCCTGCGGCAACTGACCCCACATTAGCAGCAAGACTTGCTTCAGCTGGCCAATGTTTTCCAACTTGGGTTGAAATGTCTTGCAGCGTTCCAGAATAGCTCACCAGACGTGACAAGCAAGAGGGCTAAGGTCTGGCGAGTTTGTTAGTCATCTTTGCCAATGCATTTACTTCAGTTGATGGCAATAAGGCAGCGCCATCATAATCAAACTTGCCGTGCGAGCAAGCAGGCGCACCGTCCTGCTGGAAAATAAAACCAGATGTTAGAGCATACCTGGTCTTCAATGAGTCTGGGTAAGAGAGTTCAAAGATGAGTTTGACATCTAACCTACTGAATGGGATTAAATGCAGTCTTTTCTTGCAGCCGTAACACACGCCATCATATCTGATGTTGAAACCACGATGTGCTTTGCAAACTTGACCCTTTCGATTACCAAGCGAATTTCTTGAAAATCGTCCTTTTTCGATCAGACCAAGCGACCACTTCCTGCCTCGTTTCCAACATCTGATCTTCATTACATAAACATGTTTACAGATAGCCTTCAATATGCTCAGACTCCACTTTTCACCGGGTATCTTGCTATGATTACGCAATGTCTCAGTCTCTGTTCACGCAGCGTCGGAGTTTCCATTTTATCTTCCGCAGAAACTTTGCCCATGACGTTCAGTAATGGATTCACGAATAGAGTCCATAATCTATAAAATATCACTAAATACCAACAGTTTGCTTCATAAACAGCTTCTTTACAGCTCTTAGTGAGGTCGTAGGACATCATCATCATTTCTTATGATGCAATTTTCAAAAAATCTTAATGAAATCACATTGTATTGGAGCTTGATTCTCCGGATATTTGAAAAAACGAAATTTTAAGTTTGAACAGCTGTAACTTTTGCAAACATGAAAATTTTCAAGTGAAACTTTCAGGGATTGTTGGAAATTCATTCTCCTACAAATTGGAAAATTTTCAAAGAAAAATGTCAGTCGGTTGCGAAGTTATCGCATTTTATCTGGTGGTACATTTTTTTTGAGACACCCTGTATATATATATACAATTATACATATACATGTAAAACGATAGATGGACAGACAAACAGACAGACAATAAACAGATAGATGGACAGACAGACACACAGATAGAAGGACGAACGGAGGAATGGATGGATGGATAGATGGATGGGTATAGATAAATAAGTAAGTAAGTAAGTATATACTTTAATGAACCGCCTGCAAACGCACTGCGAGAACATCAATCAGTTATGTAAAAAGGGAATATATATATTATATATATATATACAGAACTAAATAATTAATAGGCCTAATAAAGTCAGTGAAAAAATGCAGTTATTTTCAGTGTTAAATAAAGTCGACTAAATAGCCGAATAAACATATCGATTTTTATATAGGCTATCATACGAGTAATAAAGCCTCTCCTAGTTAAATGTGTCAGCATATGGAATCTCTCGATTGTGTGATTGATCGAGGGCGGAGGGAGTAGGTGACATTCTTTATAGGAGGCAACAGGCAATTAAGAACATGGCTAGGATTGTAATGTAGGCCTACAGACGTAAAAAGAGAGGTGTCAGCACAGCCACAGAGGTCACCAAAATACTTCTGGTCTTCAGGCAGATAGCCTACTTGTGTCGTACCATTTTACGTATTATTGAGTTAATACGCGAAAATAAATAGATAGATAGATGTATAGGTAGGTAAGTAGATAGGTAGGTAGTAGGTAGGTAGGTTGGTAGACAGACAGACAGACAGACAGACAGACAGATATACAGATGTATAGGCTATATACAGGGTGGCTCAAACATAATGTACCACCGGATAAAATGCGATAACTTCGCAACCGACTGCAATTTTTCTGTGAAAATTTTCCAATTTGTAGGGGAATGAATTTCCAACAAGCCCTTAATGTTTCACGTGAAAAGTTTCTTGTTTGCAAAAGCTACAGTGGTTCAAACTTAAAATTTTGTGTTTTCAAATATCCGGAGAATCAAGTTCCAATACAATGTGATTGCATTAAGATTTTTTGCAAATTACATCATAAGAAATGATGATGATGTTTCACGACCTCGCTAAGAGCTGTAAAGAAGCTGTTTATGAAGCAAACTGTTGGTATTTAGTGATATTTTATAGATTAAGGACTCAATTCGTGAATCCATTACTGAACGTCATGGGCAAAGCTTCTGCGGAAGATAAAATGGAAACTCGGACGCTGCGTGAACAGAGACTGGGACATCGCGCGATCATAGCAAAAGACCCAGTGAAAAGTGAAGCCTGAGCATATTGAAGACTATCTGTAAACGTGTTTAGGTAACGAAGATCAGATGTTGGAAGCGAGGCAGGAAGTGGTCGCTTGGTCTGATGGAAAAAGTACAATTTTCAAGAAATTCGCTTGGTAATCGAAAGGGTTAAGTGTGAAAAGCACATCATGGTTTCAGCATCAGCAATGCTGGCGTGTGTTACGGCTGCAAGAAAAGACTGCATTTAATCCCATTCAGTAGGTTAGATGTCAAACTCATCTTTGAACTCTCTTACCCAGACTCATTGAAGACCAGGTAGGCCTATGCTCTAACATCTGGTTTCAGGACGGTGAGACTGCTTGTTCACACGGCAAGGTTGGTTATGACGCTACCTTAGGCTAGTTGTGCATCAACTGCAGTAAATTTATTGGCAAAGGTGACTAACAACTTCGCCAGACCTTAACCCTCTTGCTTATCACGTCTGGGGATCTATGCTGGAACGCTTCAAGACATTTCATCCCAAGTTGGAGAACATTGGCTAGCTGAAGGAAGTCCTTCTGCTAATGTGGGAACAGTTGCCGCAGGACTTGATCAACAAGGCAATACTGAGCTTCACAAAAAGAATTTGAACTCGTGTTAGAGCAGGGAGTGGACACTCCCATCATACCTTACAATAAACTGCCAAACAAAATTCTGAGGTCGTAGTGAAAAGTGATATCATTTGACATGGAAATCTACAAATGACGTTAATTTTTTCGCGGAAATTTGAAAAAACGGAATTTAAAGTTTGAACAGCTGTAACTTTTGCATACATGAAACGTTTCAAATGAAACTTTCAGAGATTGTTTGAAATTCATTCCTCTACAAATTGGAAAATTGTCGAAGAACAATTTCAATCGGTTGCGAAGTTATCGCATTTTATCCGGTGGTACATTTTTTTGAGCCACCCTGTATTTATAAAGATGGATGGATGGATGGATGCATGAATAGATACATGTAGATAGATAGACAGACAAACAGATCGATCGACGGTGGTCGGCCTTGCCTGAGATACAGATTTGTATTATTACATGTATCTCTCAATGTGTCCACTGTCCATGCCAGGAAGTTGCGTTCCGGGTCCTTGGAGTTCAAGCTGCACGCCCTATTTGTTTGAGAATAGAAACCAAGGATTTGCTCTGTCTGACGGTAATCGAATACATCGCATTTTATATATAGTAGCCTAAGCATACTGTCCAAAGTTTTCTCCACTTGACAGCTGTGGAATACATAGCCATGGTGTTATTTATTTTCTGATATAATAAATTTAAGAAAAACAAAATGGCTGACTTCTAAAAAGGTGAAACTAATATCAGAAGAGTTCTAAAATATAATAACAAGTTATTGCAGTAATTAGCACCAATTATGTCTACCTGAATTTGTTCATCATCTCAATGTCAGAGCCGTTTTAACGCCTAGGCACGTGAGGCACGGGCCTAGGGCCCCGCACAACAGGGGGCCCCGCGGCGACCAAAAATAAAAGACTACATCACATAACAAATGAGCATAAATACGAACTTTGATGTATGTTAAACTAGCATTTATTTTACACTTTTAGTACAAATATTGCTATGGTGTCAGCAGTAGGCCCTACTATATTATTAACAAATAATCTATTATGTTGTACACAAAATGTGCAGTTCTCAATGTATTTGTGCAGTTGTAGAACCGCTTCTGCACGGCCAAAACCAGCAAAAGAGGCCATTGTCCTCCGATTGGAAGTAATTTACCATGGAAGATGGGAAAGGAAAGAAGTTGTGCAGTTCAAAAACTTTCTCAAAAACAGCCCTGGCAACGGGAATAAGCTAATTCCAGTGCAAGAAAGTCGGGCATAGACTATACACCTGTCTGCAGTTATACATTAATCCTGTAATGGTCAGAAGCAGCAGAACTGAGTTGCAGAACTTGATACGCAAAGAAATTATTATTGTAATAATAGTAATTAAGCTTATAGGGCCTACTAGTTGAAATATTCAACCACTCTTTTTGTCAGCACTGAAATAATATAGTAATTTTGTTAGGATCGCAGCTTACAATGCTACCATTACATTGTGGAAACTGATAAAGAAATTTTTATAATATTATTGTAAGAACATTTATTGAAGTCTTAGACTGTTCAGGTCAGCACTGAAATTATTTTGAAAATTTTTGTTAAGATGGTAGCCTTAAACTGCTGATATTGCAATGTAAAAAGTAAAAAATTTTCGGTGGAGACGTGCACGTTCTCTCCCCTTGCCCATCCCCACTCGATCGGCGCTACGTGTCTCAGCGATCGGTCGGCATATATTCGTTCTCCGTCCTCAAGAAACCTTCATTTTCCTCCCAGAGGAGGGGAACTATGCCTAGATTAGACTCATAGTTAGTAGTTACGTTTAGAACTTGTGTTTGTGTCTAGGGCCCCGAAATTTCTTAAAACGGCCCTGCCCAATGTTATAGCCTAATTTTGGGGTGCAAATTGCACCAAGATGAACCTGTGCTGGCACAAATGCACGCAAACTCTTTTTAAAACATTTTATGGATGACTATTTTAGGAAAACGTGAAGCCTACGCTTACATTTCCAATGTCGAAAAAGGTAACTGCTGAAATTTTAATAACAACACGTGAGTAGCAATAGAAACGGCCATGTGGTCAGATTGCACCCCAAGGAACCACTGACGGTTAGGCTAAGTGTAACAACAGACGCAAGTTCGTTATGGCAATATACATGATGTAGCAACACTACAGTTGCGAAAGACCTTGCAAGTAGCCTAATATTTCCGATTCCCGGCGATGTTCGTTTTGTTGTTGATGATTTGTAGTGCAAAATCCTGCAGAACCTTATCAAGACTGGTTGGCAGTAGTTAGGTTAATCAGATGGCAGAATCACGAATTTTAGAAGCAAAGTAGGCCTAGGTTGAATCAATGGCAATACTTAACAGCCTAAGCCAAAGGTGAGACCGTGAGAGACCGTGAGAATCTGGTTCACTCAAAGTTATCGTGAAATGGAGGTTCTTGTCGGTTTTGATATGCTTCCACAATTCGGAGGTTTCAATATCTTTGCAATTGCTGAAGAATTTCGAACGATGTTCTGTAATCAGCATAGTTTAGAAAAACATTTTCTGAATGAGGGCTTGTCGTTTGCTTCAAATCAGGGGTTATTTTAACGTGCAGCTGGACACAAAGTGTGTAGTTGGAAAACGAGTTTGTGCAGTTGAAAATCAGGTTTTGTGCAGTTACTTTTTTTACACACAATCGCATAAACAATGAAAGTAGCCAATATATTTTAATTAAACTAATTGTAACAAACAAGATTATAAGACATTTTTGCTACTATTTCAATGTGGAAATTCAAAAAGTTTCTGATGTGGCTCTGAAAAATTACAGGTATTTTGTTAAGATGACACCTTAAAATGCTACCATTGCCATGTGGAAATTCAAAAAATTTCTGATGGGGAGGGGCACATCCCCTCCCCCATACTCCTCCCATTACCCGTCTCGGCGTTACGCGCCTTACGAGAGTCCTTCGGACACTCGATTGTCTCCCTCCCTAGATACCTGAATCCACCGCCAGCGGAGGGGTGCTAGATTAAACACTGCTCTTTGGAGAAGTAAGTCTATGAACTTATAGCCAGTTACATTATCATGATAATGAAATATTAATTATAATAATATTATTATTAATAAAATAACAACAAATTTAATAATAATAATAATAATAGGGCCTCATAATAAATAATAATAATAATAAGAAGAAGAATACTAATAATTAGGCTTTAGTCTCAATAATGACCAATCTACCCGATGTAGGATGCTATTCTGATAATTATGTGCAGTTGAGAAATTTCCTTAAAATAACCCCTGCTTCAAATATACATCTTTCTGAAATTTGAGGAACTACTTTGATTAAATTCGGGATCGTGCACCTTTGCGTTTTGTCTTTAGCAGAACACGTAGCAAATTTGTTTTCTTTATCCTCTTTTAAAGAGAATTTACAAATATAGGTATACAAATAATTTTTTTTAAATTCAATAGCAAGAATTTAGTTACCAGCGTTTGGAGAACGAGAACCGTGCAGCACATTTTGATTAAAACAATTTAACATTTTTCTAATATTAATTTTCTTGCAGTGGTATTGGTTAGAAAAAAAGATGGACAGAATAAAGCTCCGTATAGTACAAAGGTAAGATTCTGCACACTATTTTGAGTACTATAGGCCTATTCGACAAGAATCATGAGATCTTTGACGATCTCACTTGGAGCAGCATCGACATACATGTACATTTATGCATTTTGATAACACGCTGTAATTTGCTACTGAATTTATCTCCTAAGAGAGTCGGAATCAGACTAGTTGAAGGTGGGCATCGTTTAGGTCCACAATAATAAATTGGAGACAGGTGTTCGGATGAATATGTGCCGCAATCCTTGAACAATCTAAGAGGGATGATACATGTTTGATGGGTCTAGAAAGACTGAGACAGGATGATGATCGGACAGAGCATGTTCACAGAATGATGAAAAGTTCGTAAAGATTTTGTATTAGGAATAGCCCATAATTGTATGGAGTTGGAAAACGCAATAATAGCCTATGTTGTGTCAGCGTTAAGCCTGCATCTGTTTGCATTGCAGCTGAGCGATCTTCCATTAGAGGTGTTGGATATTATCATAGAAAAGACCTGCGTACGTTGGATATTGAATTCATCAATAAAGAACAGAGACGAGGAAGTTTTCAGATCACTTATGTCAGTCGATGATTGCTTCTCTAGACGAATTGTCAGGAAACGGTCCAAGAGGGCAATCTGGCGATACTTGAAAGGTAGGCTACATGTAAGATACATTCCAGACATTGCTTTCCCACTTCGACCTCAAACAACTTAGTTTGATAGAAAGCGAGAACTTTCATATTGCTGTCACCGCAATAGGCTTACAGTAACGCCGTCTAAATGCATCACTAAAACGTCGCCTTCAAAAGCATAAGTGTTATCATAGGCAATAAACTCAAACTATTGGTTTCCAAGCGTGAAACTAATAAAACCGACAGAATCACCTCTAGTGTACCTTCGCAAACACAGATACTACACCGTGAGTAAAAACTAAGCCAAATTGTTTTTATATATCTCTAATGCCTGATAACATATCACGCTAAGATTTTCAAAATACTTAGAGATTTGGACCAAGAATATGATTCCAAAATTTCATGAGGTAAAGTTCACACGCAATTTTCTGTCAGATTCGATAAAAAGCAAACCAAGCTGTTTTTCATATAGGCCTACCTCTATTGCCTGATAATTAATCATACCAGAATTCTCCAATTATTTAGAGAATTGAACCAAGAATAGGATTCCAAAATATTATGTCATAAATTTAACTGATATAGGCCTAAAGATATGAATATTTAAACTTCATCTCCAGAAATATCAGTTTTCTACAAGTCTGTTATGGTTGTTCGTTGCTGTTTCGATGCTTGATAGTTCACTATTTTGGTTCTCAGGGATCCTGGAGTAAAAATAACGGAGTATATTATCGTAATGTTCTGCTGTCACAACATCTTCCACCTGTTATCAGAAAGCTATAGCCCCAGAAGGCTGTTTTCTTTTTCAATAGAACCGCGCCAGCCCACATAGCTAAGGAAAGCATGGAAATGCTGACAAGAGAGACGCCAGATTTCATTTATCCCACATTATGACCTCCGAACAGCCCAGATGTGAATCCTGTGTACTATAAAGTGTGGAACGTGATGCAAGACCTAATCTACCAGACAACAATCCATGATAGGCTATAAACAATCTGAAGCAACGCTTGTAGGAAGTGTGGGATGGCCTGGACCAGAGGATGATCGACGATGCATGCTGTTGCCTAATAACGCCAGCGCCTCCAGATTTGAGTGCATGCAGGAGGAGGACATTTTGAGCATGTTATTTAATTAAATATTCAAACCATACTGTTGGAATCATATTGTTAGTTCAATTCTCTACATATCTGGAAAAGTTTAGGATGCTTAATTCTCAAGCCATAAAGATAATGAAAAACGTTTGACTTACATTTCATTGAATCTAACAAAAAAATTGCTTGTAAACTTAAATTTCGGCATATAAAGTTTAAATATTCATATCTTTTTTTACTCACGGTGTACAACCATTTGGTCACCATGAAGAGTTAACAGTAGCCTAAATAGGCCTATCAGGTTCAGTGTTCATAGTGATAATTATGGAAGATGAGGAACAAACATAGTTTTATGATAGACTATCTGTCACACAGATTACTCTACCTTCATGCAATCCCTCATGAATGGTAGAAGACTGAGCATCTTTAAATCCCCAGAACAGGACCAGCATTCAATGTGGCTGATTTGATCATTGAGGTTTGACGCCCTTCGAAAGACCTAACGTCCTTCTGTCACTAAAGCACAGATAATTATAGAAATCACAATCCCACAAAATAGGTCTGTAGCTCGGAGGCTCGACACTGAGTCGGATTAATTATCTATCCTTTCTCCACTGAGAACTGAAGTGATCCAACTTTTGTGATTTCATTGACTCGCGATCGAATAACGTCTATGACTCTTGTGTTCCCTCGTTTGCACCATCGTTTGACTCCTCCGCTAAATAAAAATTCAACAGGCAGGCCTACTTGACTTGTTACATTCTTCTTGGAAGTGGTTTCGCGCTAAAGACATGTTGCAAAAGGCGTGCCAACTTTAGCATTAAAATGTAGTGATATTGATGGTGCTTGTAGATTTTTATGAAAGAAACCAGAGACATTCAGCAATTTGTAGAAATAACAGAGATTTTCTTTTGAAAATTATTCAACCAAATGACGAATTCATTGATTTGCTGTTTTCTCTGGACTGCATAACGCAAGATCAAAGTCAATTCATTCAACGACAACGTTCAAAGCGGAATAAGAATGCAGAGCTTTTGAAGATTGTCAGATGCTTCAACGAGCAAACGTTTCCAAATTTTGCCAGGTGTCTTCAGAAAACCCACCAAGCCCAAGTGGCAAGGATCGTCGAAAACGGAGGAGGTCATAATACAAATCAAATTTATGGGCCGATCATTAGATTTGCATGCATAGTTTAACATTCATGAAACTATATAGCGCCCCTTCAGGAAACTACTCAGAGGCGCTCCCAGCCCAACCACGAACAAAGAAAAAAGACTTGAGAGGCTTCTAGAACCCAGCCGGATGGACCACAAGTAGTGAGCGAAGCGTAACCGGGAGGTCGTACTGTAGGCCCCACGACCGAGAAAGGGCGGCGCTGCTTAATAGCCAAGCGAGCCCACGGGACCAGAAGCTAGAGCGAAGTAGGCTACACGACGCACTGCAACGTCAGAGACTGGACAGCAAAGATCACGCAAGTATGACGGAGCACAGCCAAGGACACAGGGAGAGACCACAGCAGCAATGCGGAATGAGATCCGCCGTGACAAAGGCAGCCAGCGCAGCACATCGCGCATAATTATAGGCAGAGACAGGAGTAAATTTAAGAAGCCGCCCAACTAGGCGAGCAGCCGAACGCAAGACGCGATCAAGTCATTTACTCTGGAATATTATTGCTACCGCGCCGTGCAGGCCGGTATGCGCTTCTGAGCTCAATATGAACGGCGATGTCAAAATAATAATAATAATTTCGGACGTGTTTTTGGTATTGTATTATAAAATATGAGCTTTCAGCTGGCAAAGCACTGTTGAGACGCATACGACAATTTTATTCTCAATCTGTGATTATAAACTGCAGAAGCGACTTGCCAGATTATCCCTATCAGCAGTTAAAAACATCAGCAATCTGAAACAATAATTATTATTAACTTCTGATTTTTAGTTGTCATAAAAGCTAGAGTGAAAAATTCTGGAAAATCCATGGACACCATGGACACACAACTGCTTCGTCAAAGAATGAACGACCTTCGAACCAGATTCATAATAAGATCACATCAAACTGAGAACGTCATCAATCAAGTAAAAGATGAAGACATAGAAATCTTGGACTCTCAGTTGAACAGACAGATTGTGGTCGTTTGGATCTGGTGTCGCTCACATGCAGCTCTTGAACATATTCGGGAGCTGTACGAATCAAATCAGCTGCGAGATGTATTCTTTAAAAATATTCAACCATCCACCTCAAAGGTGATCCACATCGACATGAGTCAATTCAAGAAAATTGTTGGTACGTTCTCATAAACTAACCCAACGTACAGAAATTTAAAACATGTAGGCCTAACCAACATAATTAGGCCATACAGCATAGGTGAAAAATTAAATTACCAAGACAAAAACTGTCCGCGCTGAAATTTAAGGGAAAATTACGTTAGGCCAAATGTATGTGAGTATTATGGAGTGAACAAAATGAAGAAGAGTAGGCTAACCAGGAAAGTGACTGGGAAGTTTGCCATAGAAAGAAGCCTTATTGACCAAGAGAGACGCTTGAAGTCGCTTTATTACCGAAAAGCAACTTAGACTACATAAATAACATTGTAGATTGCTTTGTGCGACCAAAGGTGAAATTGGAGAACAAATGGTATAAGGCGGAGGCAACACAATTAAGTATGCACAATTATGTCAAACAATTCTGGACAAGTGATGGAAAGAAAGTAACAGCTAAAAGTGAAATAGCCTAATGATAGATATAAAAATTGAATTCAAGTCACTAACAGCAGAGATACAAATCATGTAGGCCTTACTAAAAGAGTAGGCTATGCTTATGGATTGAGGCTAATCACATTGTCCAGTCTGAGTCGATAGCCTATATAAGGAGGATTGAAGTAGATTTGAACCTGCGACAATCCGCCTACAAAGTATATAACATACCGGTGAAAAAGTTTCAAATTACCCCCGGTTTCAGATTACCACTGGGTACTATTATGATTTTGTTTCAATCATCGCATTTATTGCACTAAAAATCAGAAAAATCATCCCGCTTCTGGTTTTGGTCTGAAGATTTTCATCCGTCATCCCACTGCGTGGTTTGTTATCAATTTTTTGATGGAAAAAATAATAGCCTCGAAGCCGTTTCTCCGTGTAACTTCAGCGGTTATTAGTATTTTAGTTAAGCCTACGGATGAAAATATTGTTAACAAACCACGACGTGGGATGACGGATGAAAAATCTTCAGCGAAAAACAAGAAGCGGGATAAATTTTTTGCTGATTTTTTAGTACGATACGTGCGATGATTGATACAAATTATAGTATGCAGGTGGGTAATGTTTAGGGGGTAATTTGAATCCTTTACACCGGTATCGCTACAACAACGCGCCACGCATTAGTTGATCTATCAGCAATAGCCAGATGCACATAGGCTACATTTCATTTTTTAAAATAACAATCATAATAATTACAATTGGCTAGATAAAGAATTTAATAAATGATTCAAAGCTGATTAGGCCAAATATTTATGACCCATTTGTTACGGTAGCGATGAAATCATGATTAAATCAAAATGCATCATCAAGACTGGGTGATGGACGACAAAAACTCAAGGAGAAGGCACAGCGGAGGATGGAGTGGCGGCATTTTGCATTCTAACCTGCCTAGGAGCAGATAGCCTAAAGAAGGCAGACATTAGCAATAGTCAATTATTTTAGTCTACAATGTTTGCTTTTTCTTACTTTAGCCTTTTTTCTTATTTTAGTAGTGTGTCATCAGTCATCCATCAATTTAATCCAGGCCATTCAGATGCCAGTAAAAGAATACGTGCGTGCAGTGACTAAACTGCGAAATGAAATCTACGTCCTCTGTCGATTACATTATTATCCTCAAAATGCAACTAAATTGCACAAGGTTTGTGTCTTTGATGATGAAGATCCGTTTCGTCTTCAGAAGGAAATCGCTACATACAAGATGAGAGATCCCGTTGATATTGTATCCAGTGAGAAAGAAAATTGTCTGTTTGCTCATGACGCCGGTGATAGATGCGTCTGGAAGATAAGCTTAACAATAGAACAAAATAACAAACACAAAATCGTCAAATGGGAGAACACTGATAATCCGACCTGCTCTTTGTCGATGTCCAGTGATGGTCAATTGTTGGTGGTCAGTCATTGTCCATCCATTACCATGATCTGCGGATCAAGCGCAGAACTTTTTCGAAACAGAAACATTCAGTTACCAAGAGACATGGGCTATCCAATACATGCAGTGGAAACATCCATCGGGAATTTTATCATCCTTCACCGGTGGATGGAAGAGAAAGAGGAGAGAAACAGATGGCAGTGGGTCGTAAGTGAATTGAGCAGAGATGGACAGACGGTCATCCGTCGTTTTATTCCTTCAAATAAAACGCAACAACTGAAGGATCCTGAATATCTCACAACGGATTCAGACGATCGAGTGTTTGTGGCAGACTCAGGGAATAGTAGAGTGATTCTCTTGGATTCCGATCTTAAATGGAATCGAATTCTTCTTTCGTTAAGTGAAGTAACAGAAGAAACGAAAATCCATTCACCAAACAGATTGTGCTACGACGCAGAAAAGGAAAAACTGATCGTCGTGGACAATAACAGAAATATACTCACACTTTTGAGTACATATTAACATTTTTCAACAGATTCTGACCAACTAATATCTGTCTAAACTCATCCGGACTTTGAGATAATTCAGCAAATTACTGTAAAAAATATGAATGAAAGTTAGTAATTTTCGACAGATAGCCTACCTATAATAGTGTGACATGAAACAGACATTCATTTTCTACACTTTAAACCTCCAATTCACAGAAATAGGCTAGCAGGCAGGCAATAGGCCTAAATGTAGTTTAATAGTTATCTAATAAATTATACGACGTAAGCTTTTCCACAATTACCCCCAATAGGCCTACGTCTTTTTTGGCTTTTCCTCCCTCCCGCTGACGCCGCGGATATAAACCAACTTTCACATTGAAAGGATCGCAAAGTAAACCAAACCAATTAAGAAAACTTTCTTTCATTACGGTTTTTGTATTAACGGGGACCCGATATCGCATTGGATAACACACTGGCATGGAGAGCAAGTGGACCCGAGTTCGAACTCAGTAGGTCCGACGTGCTATTAGGCCTATCACATGATGGCCGCTATTAACGCAGTGTTGTTGTCTGTTCTGTCAGCAGTTGAGATTTTAATATTATTTTATATTATTATTTAATATTAATTGTCTTCTATTATTTACGTTCTTGCAAATTGCTTCGATTGTATAACTGTACACTGTAACCAGTTACAGTCTGTCAACCGGATTGTTCATGTTCAGTAGAGAATATTATTATTTAATTCAATGATTTTTATAGATCAATAGCCATAAATGTATAATTACTAAACCTCTAGATTTATAGATTTATTATACCTGCATGATTTATTTAATTAGGCCATGAAGCTGTTGTGTATTTTTGATCATATCAGATAGGAACACAAATTCCTGGTTGAGGCAGTGTCGTCGATGGCCAAGCATGATTAGGAATAGGCCTACTACTAAACCTATAGATTACTATAAGCTGAGAAATTGTCTCGTGTATACAGGCTACTTGTTTTTAGTACTGGTTATATTAAATGATTATCAAATTAAACATTTGCTATGCATGTATAATTGTTAATTATAGGTAGAAGTTAAGCTAGGCAATTTAATTGGCGAGTTTAGGTAATATGTGTGGCAACATATAAAATATTTATACATAAAACCAACGACTGAAGCCAAGCGCATTAACGAGTGGTCAAGGTTACCATGCCAACAAAGGATGCTAAGCTTATTCGTGATTGGTGCAAACTGGAAGCGAATGACGTGACGAGTTAAAAATGACGTCAGCAAAGTGGACGTTGAGTTTTTGACTCTCTACAGGTATATCTGGAAAAGATGGTTGATTCGCTGCGGTGATCCATCTAAAGTTGTAATTTCCAGAGTAGAGACGAAGGTAATTGAACTGTACGGACTATCAACCGACAGTTCAAAGTATTGTGCATTAGGTGCAACGAAATTTGAATGAGAAATTTGCGTTGGTGCATAATAATCATCGTGTGAAGTGTGAGACACTTGTGAAGATAACGAACTCTTAAGAAACGATCTGAAGAGTCGGGTAATTTGAATCGGCTAGCGAACAGCTGATTTGGCGTGTGAAGTACGAAGGACGTTTGGTCAACTGGAGAAGAGCTGTGAGGTGAATGCGACGATTCATCTTGTGTGCAACTGATTCACGGCAAGATACGAGTAAGGCGTTTGGGTGTGGTCTCTTCCATGACTGCATTTCAACCGTCTGATCAACATTCTTGACTGCGACGATTGGACAACGGAGAGAGCCGAAGATATTCGAGTTTCATACAGCTCGACAGATAAGAGCAAATATAATATTTCCTAAGTAACTCGCCACACTAGGTAAATAGGATTGTTATTTGTTTGTGCAATTGAATGATATTGAATAACTTTATATTATATATATTTCATAAGAACTGGGAGTTTGTTGATTTTGGAAAGTTTCTTGAGTCAGTTAAACCCAACCGATAAACCACTAGGATTAAAAGTGCCCTTTAACACGGGATACGACAGGCCTGTACACAATAAAACGGACATTTCGGATCTAAACTAGAGTTTTCTGTTCTTTATTTACTGATTGAAATCTCTGGTGTCAATTTTAGTTTTGAATCTTAACTTTGATCAACTATCAATATAATAATTATTACTCTATTTACTTAGGCCTAATTGTATTTATGATATGAACCTTTTAAGATTTCATAATTTGAATATTTTTATTAGGTAGGCTATAGAATCGGCATAATGATTTTTATACCAATTATTCGATATCAAGTCTTTATTTGAAAAATAATTAGGGCCTATATGATATTTTTCTTCCTTTCCAACTGAAATTTTGACTGCTAAAGTCCGTCACTGTTTATGATCTCTGCGATATAATAATTATAGGCTATTTATAACACTTAGGCATATAATTGTGCACCATAACTAGTTGTTGCATGCTAACTTCTTCTTCTTCGCGTATGCTTCTGCTCCATGTCTTGTCGGAGCGTGGACCTGGATTCGGATGAATTCGGTCAGCTGGTGGCATCCCTAGTTTCCCCGAAGGTACTCACAAGGAGGGCGCGCCCGGATTGACCAGGCTTCGTGAACGCGGATGCTATCCTCCCCAACTAACTTCTGAGCTTCGATGCAATACAATCTGGCACTTTAGTAAACATTTGGTAGCCAAGGAATAACAAAGGTTTCAGTGTAAGGTTCTTCAAATATTTCCGCAGAGCATTTCCCAATTGGAATAGCGAGAAACATTTACAAATTCTTTCATAGATCATAAATAATTACTCAGATTACTAGAACAAAACACGTTTTCAAAGAAAATCTAGCAATCACACAATCATGGTTAACCATCAGCACCGCCTCTGCGCAAGTTCTTTCACCTGTGGTAGCCTACAGTCCCTATTTCGTTTAACTTCGTATGGCCTACACATTCATGTGTTAAAATTGATATGTCTGTAGCATTTTCACATCGCTTTTGAGAGGATATTTTAATGTGCTCTACAAGAACCCATATGCTTACCTAGGCCTAGGTAAGTTATGCATGTATAATAATTATATGCATACACGCATAATTGTAATTATTATACATGCATAACTGCATATTGCATAATTGTGTTCATAACTACATAATAAAGCTTATAGTCCTGATTCCTGAATATATTCATACACAGCCTACATGTACATACATATAATAATAAATAAATATTATTATGCTTACATGCGCGTACCTTTAGCCTATCCATTCGTACAATCGTACAAACATTCGCATGTAGGCCTACATGTAGGCTACATAGATTAGACTTTCATTAGAGTCTATGCCTATAATTCTTTATTTGTACCAGCTGACAAGGAACAGAAGACTCTGGGCATTAAAGGTCCATTCATGTAGCCAACCGCCGCGATGCGACGATGGCGACATGACATGACATGACCAGCTGACAGAGAGTCTGATGATGGTAAATCCCACACGTAGGCCTACATACAGAGTAACTTACATGTTATATCTTAGCATAAATAATAATCAAAACGCTTAGGCCCTACATACATTCCAAATCGCTCAACTCAACTTCTGAAGATTATGATTTATGATGTACAATTGTACATGTAAGGCCACAAATATCCGTCAATGATACAAAATTTGATCTGTTACTAATATTCGCAGGTGGCAATTTTTCTCTTTTGCATGCTACGCGAGTAGGCTAGGCCTACATGAGGTTATAATATCCAATCAGTCGGTGTTCAATATGATAATCATTTTATCTATCTTTGCACGACTTCACACCAGCTTCTTAGTAGATTGTTCCTCTATTACGGATTTTTGCAGCCAGACAGCAGGAGACGATGATTTCAAATAACTACATTGAGAAAATAAAAACAAAATGGAAATTAATTATCAGTAGGTGTTTGCTATGTTTAATTTGGAATTTATATTTAAAACGGCAGCTAATTTTAACATTTAATGAAAATGAAGCCTACCATATTTTACAGAATTTCTAAAACTTTCACGACCCGTCTGACTGACTAGTCGATTGACTGACTGATCTGACTGACTGACTAATGGTGTGACTGACTGGCTGGCTGACTGACACTCTTTCACATTGACTGAAGACTGACTGGTTGAAATCTGACTGACTAACTGACTGATATGGCTTGCTGGTTGCCTGACTAACGGACTTACTGATAGACTGATTGGTTAAGTGTCCGACAGACAGACAGACAGACTGATTTAGCCTACTTACTTACTTACTTACTTACTTACTTGCTGATCTGACTGACTCTGATTGACTGACTGTCTTATCAGACTGACTGATCAATTCTCTGACTGACAGTATCCTTCACTACTAATGGACATTTACTGACTGACTAACTAACTGTCTGAATAAATGGACTAATGAATAATAGACTGAATAATAGGCCAATAATAGGCCCTACTCTATGCACATAATTATACGAGCGTGTATGTTTATGTTGTGTGTGCGTCCGTGAAATATTGGTTTGATTGAAAATGCAAACTTCTTTCAAAAGAACCTGAATTACTATCAGTCCAATCGCAACTCCAATGATGATCGCCAGATGTTCTGAAACCCATTGCTTAAACTTCGCTTCACAGCCCTGCTAAAAAAATAGATTAATATCTGTACAATGCAGCCAATTAACAAATTATCTAATAATAGGTGAACGCCTGTAAATAAGCTGGTTCCTGCGACTTCGCTTTTGTGGGTGCTGTAGAAAATTCGAGATTACGATTAGGCATGACCATATAGCCTGTCTAATTTTATTCGATTATCTGATCATCAATTTTGTGCCGTGTAATTTCAATCAGGTTTTTAATAACTTCTATGACTGTCATATAACTTAGATGACATCTGAAGCTGAAGTCACCTAATTATTTTGTTCTAGATAGGCTACTGGAACCGAATGTTTGCTTGTTTGTATGTGCACTTGTTATAGCGCCCCTTCAAGTTCTCTCTACTCAGAGGCGCTTCCGAATGCGGAGCGGACACTGAATCGGAATTTCATGGCAAACAATTGTGAGTGAAGGAGTTGCCCAAAGTCCTTACGCGGTGAGGTGGATTCGAGCCTCGAACCTTCCGGCTCCAAGGCAACGACGCCACCAATGCACCACCGCGCCTCACAAATGCAATCTGATGGAACAAAATTAGATATTGTCATCAAACGTGATCATCAGATAAGATTATTCCTATGGTGGAATGGAAGGATTATCGGTAGACAAATCAAATCATAGATCTCAGATCGATGACCTGTGTGTGCAGGTAAGATTGGCGTTGATTGGCTCTCGAGTCTGAAGCAGCGATGGAACAGAGAGTTGAGTTGAGTGGAACTGGATTCTTGTAGTCAGAGTTGACGAGTACACAACACGTCACTGGCACCGGCTGCAATAGAAAATCAATTTGATTAATTGTGATTAGTTGATTAGTGCGTTAATTGATAACAGCAATCGCATGACACTCGCTTAATTTATTAAATTGTATAAAAAATCATTCGAAATATTTTAAAATCGCACACAACAAAATAATAGCAAGATCAGATAAATGCATTCAATGAACAAAGAAAAACTAACAACGTAGCTATAATTGCTTCGAAAATAATTAGATAATTGTATATGAAATCGGCAACACAACAAATGCATAATACTGGCAAATAAATAGATAAATAAAACTGGTTAGTAAATAAATGGAACTAGCAACTCAAGCTTGCAGATATAAAACTCAGTAATGAAATAAATAGATAAAACTAACAATTAAACAAATAGATAAAACTAATAATTAAACAAATAGATAAAACCAATAATTAAACAAATAGATAAAACTAATAATTAAACATGAATTATTAGATAAAACTAGCCGATTAAGATACGTAGACTCTAGACTACAGTAATGAAAATTATTATTGTTAAACAGACGATAGCAGAGCTAACAAAATAAGTAAAGCTAAGACATGCATTAATATTAACTTATGAGACTATTGCTAGATAAAGTAGATAAGTAAATAAAAAGTGACATGGACAACTCGTACTCTGCAAAGTCAGTACTCATGAGATTATAACGAACCCAAGTTGGTTCCGATCCGTCTGTGAGATTCGAATGCCACCAGCTGCCAACCCAATCGGATGGACCCATCACACCACAACACGAGAACTGTTCGTAACATAACAACCATAAAGATCTTTGTTGTGTTTCTAATACTGCCACCGTTCCATGCAAAAAAAAGCAATCGCCATTGGCACCATCACAACCACCAACTTTACTGTCACTACCTCATAACAAAACCACAGTTACCATCACTTTCGATGCATATAACAATGCATCACGTATGCCACACATAATATATTATCATTATTATATGCAATCATGCATATTGTGGTGTTCAACTGCATGGTGGGACAAGTTCCTCTTTTTCTCTGTCTCAACATAATTTTTTTCTGTCTTGCATGCATTGTAGCACTGGGAGCGCCTCTGATTAGTGTGCACTGCAAGAGGCGCTATATTAATTTATACATGAGATGCAATATAACACATTGACAAACATCTACATGTATCTCATAATTATTTTAATCTAAACCATAATCATTATCATAGACATAATCTTGGTAGCAATCATAGACACAACATGGCAACAGTGATCTCATTCATACAAGTCAATAAACACGAAAACGATCACTAATCAAAGCATGATCATAATCATGATCTAAATCATAATCACGATCATACCATTAATCATAACCATAATCATAATAGTTTCTTACCTGAACCTGCAGTTGGTCCCATGCCTCTGTTTCTGGTGTTGCAGCCCATCTTCCGTAGTAATGATTCTTCAATGTCTCATTCATCTTCACAGACACCTTGTTGACTAACTGAAGCATGAAGTCATCACTACCATCATCGTCATCATTATCGTCATCATCACATTATCATGTCAATACGATAGCACGATAATATCCTAATGATATTAAAGTTATTCTTGTTTTGTTTCTTATCATCTGTTACTATTATAAAAAGTAACATTACTTCCGATTATAACCAGTTGGAAACAATAAAAAAACTACTAATTGTAAGTATGATCATCATCGTCATATTCGCTCTAGGGAGTGTAGCATGATATCATATCAAAATTGTTAATGGAGAAACGGAGAGACAGATATGTAGACATATTATGGATAGAGAGACTGATAGACAGATAGACAAAATTAATAGCTCGACAGTTAGATGAATGTGTACATATGCAATTATGCATGCAGACAGACAGATAGATAACTAGGCAGACTGCAGAGCTAACAGATAGGTAGGCAGTGAGATGAGCACATTGAGCAGACAGACGTATTAACAGATATACAAGCGAATATAGGCTATAGGCACTTAGGCAGACAGGTAGACAGGCAGAGGAATGGAGAGACAGACAGACGGATAGACTGATAAAAACAGAAATACAGACAGACTAATAGGCATGCAGACAGACAAACAGACGTGAATTAGTCTCGTGACCTAACCGGGTCATAGTAAATTCCTGCGAGAATTCCCGTCGTCACCTGCGCCATTACGAGAATAACGAGAACGGAAGCGAACTGAAAGAAAGAACAAGAACAATGACGGAAACCTACAGAGCGCATGCGCAGACTGTGCTTCGGATAATTACTGCGCATTTGAAGAAATCTTTTGGCTTATTACCTCTATTGCGTAGAATTGTCGCAGTGATGAAAGAAATTGATTGATTAATGGATGGATGGATGGATGAATAGATGGATGGATAGATGAGTTGATGGATGGACGGACAGACGGATGGATGGATAATTGGATATATGGGATTTATTGAGTGGTTACGGTTGAAATGCATATAATATACACACGAGCTGACTGACTGACTGACTGATTGATTGCCTGACTCGCTGACTGACTGACTGGCTGACTGACTGACTGACTGGCTGACTGACTGACTGACTGGTTGACTGACTGATTGACTGACTGACTGACTGACTGATTGACTGACTGACTGACTGACTGACTGACTGACGGATGGTCGTATGCACAGACAGGCAAAGAGCAAAGTGATAGACAGAAACTAACTGGCTAAGGGATAAATTAAGAAACGGATGGAGCGAAGAACGTAGGATGAGTAATTACTATAAATACTTACAATGAAGAGGCAGGTTGCGCTTTCAAAACAAGATCCAAAGCATCCGAGGAATCCGATGATAATCACCACAGAACCAACAACGACGATGATGATGGCCGCAGCCTTCAGCAAAACATCATCTGAGATGGCGACGTTCAGAAGAGAAACGGAATTCGTGTCGACGAGAAACCATATTCCGATTCCTAGAAGAGTCGCTCCAGCCAGCTTTTAAAAAGCAGAGTAATAACTTAAAAGGTAAGTATAGCCTACATGTACGTTTGAGCGTAATCATGAGAGTGGAGCTTTAGGTGTGATTATGAGAACGAAAGTGGGAGCGTGATCATGTTAGTGGATTTTTGTAACTTTTCTGTGAACCTTACGCATTGGGAACGCTTCCGAAAGTCTCTTGCTGAGAGAAGCGCTTTGTAAGTTGTCAGATACAATACATTGCAATAATGATGCGAAAGGAATTTCAATTGCGATTCTAAAAGCCTTATGTTGAGCAGAATCGCGAGCGCGATGTTCAAAGTGCAGTCATGACAGCGTAGACCTAATTGTAAGCTTTGCTGCAAAAGCATAAAATGTTAGACTTACATTGTAAGTAGATACCCAATCGTCTGATGCTTTTGAGTCTCACAGAAGTTTCAAAATACAATCGAATTTAATTAAATTGTCTTAGATCTGGTTACTTTACTTACATGTATATCACATCGTGCTTAGTATTGCTTACCCAGAAGATAATGCTGAAGATGATGAGTATGATGCGGAGAGTCGTGTACCGACACCCAGCCATGTTGACCGATTGGTAACAACTGAGGTTGCTCTTGTAAAGCAAACACCGTCAATGCAAAAAAGTCTATTGCTCCAATTTGAAGCAACGCCTCTTTTGTTCACTATCTTCAACTCTCTCTCTGATCAACGAAAACGTTGTAAAAATCAACAAAGGCTGCTGACCATTGCGCTGTACTGAAGAAACAATTTCTATGGTTGCAGTGTCAGATGCTTTCACAATAATTATCCCTGGTAATTGAAGCGTTGCAATGAATAAGACAATGTTACGAGTGTTTCTGTAACCTTGTCAAAAACCCTCTTGACATCCAAGGAAGTCTCTTTAACGATGTGTTCAAAACTGTCCAGTACGACCTAAGGAAAATGTCAGGAAATTCAAACGTATTCCTCACCACTACATTCACTAACATACAAATATCGAACACCGTCAAGCAGTATTATATTATAGTCTCAAGTGTGATTATTAACTTCTTCACTATCAAAGTCCTTTGCAGCAAAAAATTATATTTTCACCTGCAATTTCGAGAAGACATGAAGTATCCCTATATCCTATAGTCCTATACGCCCACAATCAAATGTCAGAATAATTGTATCAACAAACAAACTCCGTGATTAACTTCTTTGCAAACGCTGTCATCAAAACACAAACACTGGATACCTATATTGCAAACACGATCTAGTATTTGCCTCTGCTGGTAAACCAGACCATCATGACTTCAAATAAAACGAAATGGGCGATTAAGAATCTAATAGGCCTACTGAAAGTTGATAACCGATCATTAACTAATAAACTCAACAACTTTTATATTGTTTTAAAAATAAACGCATAAATCGGTTAGTGAACTAATCTGCACTCAACAAAAAACTTTACGGTTGGCAGCCCAGAAGCGTGATCGCAAAAACTGCCAAGTACATGTAGGCTACCGATGATATTATGGCCCATTAAGCTCACCTCTCTGTCAACACAAGTATTTTTCGTTTATCCTTAATACAAACGCGATCGTTATCTGGTAGCCTATGTTGGTGCAGGCTATTAAGCTTAAGTTCTTATAGCTCGCTTAGATTAATAGTAGGCCTATATTTACCGCAATTTCTATAGCATAATCATACTGTATCCTATGTGATCATATAGTACATATGGTAGGCCTATATATTGTGCAAAAAGTAGGCCTATAGGTCTATATGAAATATATAGGCCTATTGCATATACTAGGCTATATACTAATAAGCCTGCGCATTCATTGTAAATTATAATATTTATACTCTAGGTCTAGCCTATATTATATGGTTCTGGGTTCGTCGAGAGTCGTCATGTAGGCTATAGACATATAATACAGGCGTTTTGAGCAAACTTACTAGCGTACATGTTTACATATCCTTATAGTACTATTGCTAATGAATATGCCTAGACCTGTGTGCAGACTTAAATATAGGCCTAAACCTCAGAAGATCGTCAGTGTCCCGTTGAAAGCTGCCTATTTAGTTAGAAGAGCAAACAATTTTAGACGCGTCGCTAAGAGCTCATAAAGAAAGGCGGGCAATAATCAGATCAATTGCGAGCGTCGTTTCTGTGGTTAGTTTTGTAGTAGCCTAATAGAACCAGTGGTAGTATTAGTAGCAGTAGCCATAGGCGTACAGGAGATTTCAGCAGTGGGAGGGGCAAGATTTTACTTCTGCCCGAAAAATAAATCTCGTGGTGAGAAATGCTATTCTTTCCCAGACAAAAAGTTGAGAACCTCTTTTTAATCAATTATAGTCATCGGGTTAAAATCTCGTGAAAATATTGTTTTTGCTATCCCCTCCCCCAATGGTCCCCCGCCTAGTAGCCTACGACTGTGGCAGTAGGCCCTAGCTGTAGTAGTTTCAGTTTACTATCGATAAAAAATGCGATCATTGACTAATAAAATTAATTTGGACATTATGATAACGACGACATGGAAGTCATAAAAGTAGATTTTACCTTTGAATGCACAAATTTTTATTGTTCGCATATCATGCAACCATAATGTATGTTAGTTTGTTTTATATAACATTTTTGAACCGTGTTATAGGCCTAGTGTGCCACAGTACATTACATTGCATTGGGCCCTATATCAAATTATATCATAATTATAATCTCACATAATATTATATTGTGATAATAATAATTATTATTATTATTCAATTATATTATAATCATTCATCATTCATGAGTCTTTGCACAGCTCGTCTTCACGGGAACTACAAATAGGCGCTCCTAACCCCATGCCGCCACATAGAACCATCTTCTAATGTCGAGATAGGAATGTATGCGAACTTGATAGGCTTCCAGTAAGGAAGCTAAGCGCCTGTGGAAGGTCATTCCTGACTTATTACCGAGAATGGATGGCTCTACGGGTGGACGTGGGAGTAAAGGGAACATCTCCTATGTAGGCCTATGTGTGCTATTTAATCATATTATAGATAATAGACTGCATGCTAATAATATAGGTCAGTCTATATTTAGGCCTATGCAAAATGCATGCATAATATAATAATTATATTATAGACAGCAAAGGAGTTCGTTGCATTGTGTACTTTGCATGTCGAATCCAATCCAAATGTCGTTTCAGATTGTATTCTGCCGGTATTGTATATCAATAATAGCATGCACAACCAAATATAGACGCATGTGCGAAGCGGTATGTGTATTGACAAGAGTGTGTATGTGTTTGTCTGTGATTGAGATACTGATTGACAAAGAGACAAACAGACATACAGACAGACGAAGACATGCGCACTTAGCGACGCCTCTGTTGACTGCCTTATGAACGCATAAATACTAGTCTTGGCAACACAGACTGGCATAATTATGTCGACGCGTGGTCTAAGAGATATGACGCATGAGTGCATTGTACACACAATGTACATATACACATGTATTTATAGTTGTAGGCCTATGTATGCACACACTTGCATGCATGTGTGCATCGTACACAAGACTTTGGGGCATACATCTACGCACCTCAATGTATGCAATCATCAATTCGTTCAATTTCTACCAAAATTTTCCAATGAATTACAAGTTTCGTTTCCAATTTGTTTAACTCTAGTGAAGGATAGACTAAACTCTTGCATTAGACTAGACTATAATAGTACTGGACTCAGGGCCGGATTTACATGTAAGCAAACTAAGCGAGTGCTTAGGGCCTCCGGATTCTGGGGGGCCTCCAAAAATGAACTTCTAAATTATAAAAGCCACTGAATTTTTACTTTAGTTTACGATTGATTATAACTCAAAAATAATCATTTTATATAACTTTTTTACTAGGAATTGATGCGGTTAGTCTAATGCGTAAGTTCGAAAACACTTGCTCTTAGTCTCAGTTCTTTAATAGTTAAGTTGAACGCTTGCGTCATACACCGTAAGAACCTGCGTCAACTTGGGGGCCTCCAAAATTCTTATAAGCCCTAGGCCTGTTAGTTAGGATGAACGCTTGCGTCATACACAGTGTTTAATCTAGACGTCTCTGGGGGGGAAAGTTCCCCCCCCCCCCCAGGATTGACATTCCCCCCCCCAGAAAAATTTGACAAAATGATATTGTTTTTTTTACTGTTTTCATCATTGATTTACATGAAGTGTTATAATATACGGTGATATTATTTACTATTACAGTTATGATTATAATGACATTATTTACTATTATTATATATGATACTATCATGTTGCAATGAGTATAACTTACTGTATATGTTTGTATAAACACTCTTTTTGTCTAACTAAAAACAGAGACGACATCCCTCCAGAAAAATTTGGCAAAACGATAATAGTTTTAGCTGCTGCTTACATCATCGCATTACATTAACTGTTATAATATAATATACCGTAATATTATTTACTATTTTATGGTTATAGTAATTATTTACTATTATAATATGTGACACAATCCTGCTAAAATGAGTGTTAAGATGACACTTTAAAATGCTTCCATTGCAATGTGGAAATTCAAAAAGTTTCTGATGAGGCTCTCAAAAAGTACAGGTTTTTGTTAAGATGACACTTTAAAATGCTTCCATTGCAATGTGGAAATTCAAAAAGTTTCTGATGAGGCTCTCAAAAAGTACAGGTTTTTGTTAAGATGACACTTTAAAATGCTTCCATTGCAATGTGGAAATTCAAAAAGTTTCTGATGAGGCTCTCAAAAAGTACAGGTTTTTGTTAAGATGACACTTCAAAATGCTTCCATTGCAATGTGGAAATTCAAAAAGTTTCTGATGAGGCTCTCAAAAAGTACAGGTTTTTGTTAAGAGGACACTTTAAAATGCTTCCATTGCAATGTGGAAATTCAAAAACTTTCTGATGAGGTTCTCAAAAAGTACAGGTTTTTGTTAAGAAGACACCATAAAATGCTTCCATTGCAATGTGTAAATTCAAAAAGTTTCTGATGAGGCTCTCAAAATGTACAGGTTTTTGTTAAGAAGACACCATAAAAAGTTACCATTGCAATGTGGAAATTCAAAAATTTTCTGATGAGGCTCTCAACAAGTACAGATTTTTGTTAAGATGACACTTCAAAATGCTTCCATTGCAATGTGGAAATTCAAAAAGTTTCTGATGAGGCTCTCAAAATGTACAGGTTTTTGTTAAGAAGACACCATGAAATGTTACCATTGCAATGTGGAAATTCCAAAAAGTTCCGATGGGGAAAATGCTTCCATTGCAATGTGGAAATTCAAAAAGTTTCTGATGAGGCTCTCAACAAGTACAGGTTTTTGTTAAGATGACACTTCAAAATGCTTCCATTGCAATGTGGAAATTCAAAAAGTTTCTGATGAGACTCTCAAAAAGTACAGGTTTTTGTTAAGAAGACACCATAAAATGTTACCATTGCAATGTGGAAATTCCAAAAATTTCTGATGGGGAAAATGCTTCCATTGCAATGTGGAAATTCAAAAACTTTCTGATGAGGTTCTCAAAAAGTACAGGTTTTTGTTAAGAAGACACCATAAAATGCTTCCATTGCAATGTGGAAATTCAAAAAGTTTCTGATGAGGCTCTCAAAATGTACAGGTTTCTGTTAAGAAGACACCATAAAATGTTACCATTGCAATGTGGAAATTCCAAAAATTTCTGATGAGGCTCTGAACAAGTACAGGTTTTTGTTCAGATGACACTTTAAAATGCTTCCATTGCAATGTGGAAATTCCAAAAGTTTCTGATGAGGCTCTCAAAATGTACAGGTTTTTGTTAAGAAGACACCATAAAATGTTACCACTGCAATGTGGAAATTCCAAAAATTTCTGATGGGGAGGGGAAATCCTTCTCCACATACCCCTCCCCCTCCCGGTCTCGGCGCTACGCGCCTCACGAGCGTCCTTCGGACGCTCAATTGTCTCCCCCCCAGAAACCTGAATTCCCCCCCCCAGAGGACGGGGACTAGATTAAACACTGCGTCATACACCGTAAGAACCTGCGTCCACTTGGGGCCTCCAAATTTATTAGTTAAGTTTAACGCTTGCGTCATACACCATAAAAACCTGCGTCAACTTGGGGGCCTCCAAAATTCATATATTATTATTCTTTATTACGGAAAGTGAGGAAGAACACGTTAGGCCTAGTTGAATGTTTGAGCGACGGTAAAAGTGCATTTTAGCGTATTTAATTAGTCGCCATTCCATGGGTTTTACGGTTTTTCGCCGTTTCAGTGTCTATCAGATACAAGTCGGATTGACGAAAATAATTCTTGCAATATAGAAGTTGGATTAATAAAACTAATTTTTACTGAAATAGAAGTGGAACTTATTAAAACAATCTCGCTGAAATCGAAGTTGGATTCATGCATAATGATTTCTAATTAAATAGATTTCTAATTAAATAGAGTTCTAATTAAATAGAAGTTATATTGATGAAAAATAATTCCTGCATCAAAAGCGCCTTTCCTAACGTTGTATGTTTCTTAGTCTAATGGTCACAAATTGCACTGGCGAGCAATCTTTCTCACAGCTGAAGCGCATAAAAAGCGAACTTCGCTACACAATGCACCAGAACAAACTCAGCTCATTAAACATGCTTTGCATCAACAGCGAAACACTACGGAAAATTCAATTTTATGACATCAGGCCTAGCCTATAGCAGATTATGCGTTGCAGAAATGCAGGGAAAAGTTGATGTAATCAAATTAATCATGTAAAACTTCATTATGATTTTTAGTATGTAGGCCTAGGCCTATACCATGAAAAACTGGAATAAACGAGTGTATGAAATACAATTCGATTCGTTACAGACTAACAGTAGTTGACCAAACATGGATCACTGGCGCAATGTGCATTAGGAATATTCTTAGATCTAGCAATATGCATTTCATCTTTTTTTATTCTTAAGTGGGGCCTCATAATTGAAATTGCTTAGGGCCTCACTCTGTTCAAATCCGGCCCTGACTGGACTAGTGATTGGACTAGATGAGACTATAGATTAGATAAGATAAAATAAATAAAGTTAGATTAGATTAGTCTAGAGTAGATTAGTTTAGATTATGTTAGACTTGATGAGTCTATAGACTAGGTTAGATAAAATAAAACAAAGTTAGATTAGATTAGTTTAGATTAGATTAGTTTAGATTATATAAGACTAGATGAGACTATAGATTAGATTAGATAAGATGCACGCAAGATGATGCTCGATGACGGATTCACTATCTCACTTATCGACGTGTTTTACTCCAGCATTTTAATCGACCGATAGGAATTTTTTGTTTTTGTTTCCTGAGCCAACAACATAATACAACTATGGCAGTGAACATAATGTTGAACATATTTCGTTATCAAAGGGATAACTGATGAAGGAAGAGATTTTGACAATCTAGTGACAAAAGGCCTATCAGCCTAGAACAGTGCTACAGTAGACTTATATAAAGTCGGATAGAAACATCAAGGCTGACTAATTGGTCAAGAAATGGAATCCTCCTCGTTTGAAATGTAGTCTAGCCTGTATTCCTATTACAAAATGATAAATTGCTAAACATCTTTAATCTCCCGCCATTGGCATTGCCATTATATTTAGGTACCTGGCCTACATGTATATATCAGCTTTCATTTTGCCTTGGTCTTTGATGGATAAATATAATGGCTATCTGCCTCCGACTTTGTTAGAAGAACACAATTAGATCTACTATGGCCGTTCCGCTTGCAATATCACTCCGCTATTTCATGTAGGTCTAATTCTAATAGTTCTGGTTCTTCAGTGTGGAACGCGATACCATTGAACATTTACTTTGGGCCAAATTTGAAACTGGGTTAAGAGAATATTCTCGGCTTTACAAAAACACTTCCTCCAGAATTATATGCTCGCTCAATTAGTAGGCTATTTCTTAGATTTCCATGAAACTTTAATCTAATGGATATAATATAGGCCTATAAATTTATTCGTTTTATTTATGTTTGTAGGCCTACATAACTTATTTCGAATATTTTGCATTCTGACTATGAAGTTATATCGCCTAAATAATTATCTCTACTGATATTAATCGACGATAACAGAGAAATCTCGTTATAACCATGCAGTACCTTGGTCCGCTTTGGAATCGTGTTTTTCACGACTAATTCTACTCTATTGTCACAGTATTGTGTAAAAGGTGCTATTTTGTATTAATGGAATGAATAAAAGAATTAAAAATACATCCAGCAGGCGCATGTATAGCGCATGTATATTCACATACATTTACATGTATACATTGCACCGAACATACAAGAATGTTTAATGTATATTTTTAAATGTTTAATGTATATTTTTAAATGTTTCGTAACTCTTGACAAATTCAATCGCTTCAGATTCTCTCCGGAAACTCGATTAACCCAAAGCGTGAAAGAGGATTAGACGGGTGATGGAGGTACCCCCACGGTCCCAGTGCAAGACGGAGGGAACCCGAGGGAGAGAACCCAAGGGAAGGAACCCGGGGAGGGTCCTGACGTTTCTGAAAAGGGAGGGAGTGTGTGACCGGGGAAACGGGGAAAGCCATCCGAACGTTATTGGATTTCGAGATGTGGTCGAGAAGAAACTTGCGGCAAATCGAATTTCGCGCATCAGACGAAGCAACAGTTTCAATCACGTACGTTGCACAAACGAGGTTTACATTTAAAAACAATCACACAAAATATATACATAAAATTACATATATACTATATACATGCAAAATATTATACACATTACACAGTACATGCATACATGCACGTTAAATTCGTTAATACATTGTGTATGCTATTATATAAAACTACCATAACTGTAGCCTAACCTGCATAGGCCTATATTTATCGCTGCATAAAACCATTAGCCTTGGATCAGGTCAAGCAATACATAAAAAAATGACTGCATGGAAAGCGAATGAAAATCATTGAGCATAATTTTTTATGCCTCAGGCATATAACAAATTATGCTCAATGATTTTCATACGCGTTACCATTATTATGGTCAACCATAATATTATGGCTGGGGTCAAAATATAAAAGATCAGAGATATTCACAGAGAAGCGGAAGAATAGCCTACATAGTACACACATGCAGATATAATATGTTTACAATCATAACATAGGCCTTGTACATTTCTTTGTAAAAGTATTATTGTATATAGGCTTACAAGAACTTTCAAACGAATGGAAGTTTGAAAAAGAAGAAACGGTCTATTGAGTAGGCCTATTCCACGTTGTTGAAAGACACTAAAATTTAATTCTGGCCGACCACATCACTCAAAGCTCGTTTATAGGCTATTCCCCATGGTGTTAGAAATTCGCCAACCCCTGCACTTGCTAAGTTTGATGGACCCCTGTCCAGGTGCAAAGTTTCAGATCAATAGCTACGAAACTGTGGGCGTGCATTCTGGACAAAGTCATATAGGGCCTACATAGGCTACATCCTTTCTCAGGGCCGGCCTAAGCTATAGGCAAAGTAGGCAGTTGCCTAGGGCGCCGCAGGCTTTGGGGGGCGCCGCGGCACCGGGGAATTAACAATTTTTTACACTGTTTTTTAAACTCAAGACTTTCGCTAATGGAAATAATTTAAAATAACTATTGATTCATTGCACCTGTTCAGGCTGGCCTAATTAATTCAAGAACTGCATCAATTTTCTGTCGACAAATAAAACTCGATTTTTAACAACTCTTTGCTTTAGGAGACAGAAGTTAGAAATCGCGACGCTCAATTTCGATAGTGAAAATGTTGCTATAAATGAAATGCAGGAAATGGGAGTGGGCCTTGCAGAGTATGAAGATGAGATTACAACATTACAGCCTGCCCTTTATTCAGATTCAAATAAATAGTCTAGTAGGGATGACGATGAAGAAAGGGCATTAGCTGAGGCAGGGCCGACCTTATAGGCATAGGCAAAGCAGGCAGTTGCATGGGGCGCCAAGTTCTAGAGGGAGCCATTTCCATCAAAGAGGGCGCCATTTCCACAAGAGTGTATTTTAATATTTTTAGCTCATGCCATTCTCCATAAAATTTAATATTATCCAGCCTTCAGTGTACTAAAAAAAAAATAATGAATCACTCAGTTGAGCGTACAAGGCCGTAGTTAGAGGGATGTTTTGGGTGTTTGAACACCCCCGAAATGAAATAATGTAAATATGAAGTAATTATGAATTTGCTAGCACATGACAAATGAGTGGGAATCTGAGGGCGCCAAATGAAGATTTTGCCTTGGGCGCCACTTGGGCTAAGGCCGGCCCTGTCCTTTCTTATAGATATAGACGAAGCAGGACGTTTTGGCACCGCCGTTTTGGCGCCGGACGTTTTGGCGCCGCCGTTTTGGCGCGACCGTTTTGGCGCCGGACGTTTTGGCGCCAGAATTTTTTCACCTTCGTTCTAGAGTATAAAAATTATCATATTGTAAGTAATCGTAGGAGGTTCATTTACGCACATTTTGAGGTACATTTTGTAATGATATTCCATGCCATTCAAAAGTTATGCGCGAAATAGCTAAGAATGTATGTATAAGACATGCGTCGTGAGTGTCGGTTAGGGTCAGGTTAGGCGTCGTGAGGGTCGGTTAGGATCAGGTATAGGGTTATTGTAGACATTCAGTCCCATATAGGGTACAGATTACGGTTAATTATTACACCACTGAATTAAACTTAAAAAATAAATATTACACTTCGTACTGATGTATTTGTAAACTGAACAGAAAATAAGCTGCTGAGATCAATTTTTACATGGGTGCCAAAACGGCGGCGCCAAAACGGTCGCGCCAAAACGGCGGCGCCAAAACGGTCGCGCCAAACGGCGGCGCCAAAACGGTCGCGCCAAAACGGCGGTGCCAAAACGTCACGTACCGAGATATAGATTAGTTAAAGCAATGACCTAAACGCTGGTAAATAAGCTGGTGCATGCGCCTTGCTGTCGAGTGGAGCCTTGCTTGAATGTTGAGTTCACGATTACAATCACGATAAAATATAAAATCATAAGTTGCGGCAAAATAAAATTAATCAAATTCAGGTCATCAGGCTAAACGCATAGCACAAGGAACACAAGGGTTAATGTAAGCCAAACTAAAGTCTGTTGTTCATTAATGAGTTGATTCATAAAAAAATCGATGAGTTTCAAATCCCGGACTCGGAGGCGAATTGGAGACATGACGGGGATTTGGAGAGGGGGTGATTGGGTGGGGAAACCGTGACGCTCAGGCGTCATAAAAGCGTCACGAGGACGTCATTCATTCCTTTTAATCGGACGTTCTCGAGAGTAGACGGCGTCAGCGTCAAGTTGAATCGACGTCCTGATAGATCAGCAGGCAGCAAGGATGGAAAAGGTACTGGGAATGATGGAAATCAAGGTCAGAAGAAAGAAGGAAGGAAGAAGCGAAGGAAAGAACGAACGGACGGACGGACGAACGAACGAGCGAATGAAGAAAGAAGAAAGGAAAAAAAGAAGGAAGGAACGCTGGAACAAACGAACGAATGAAGAAAGGAAGGAAAGAAGGAACGAGGGCATGAAGAAACGAAGGAACGAAGAAGGAACGAACGAACGAACAAACGAACGAACGAACGAACGAAGAAGGATGGAAGGATGGAAGAAGGCTATGAAATGATTAGCAGAAAAAAAATTAAGAGGAATGTGGCAAGACAGGGAAAAGAAATGTTATTAGTGAAGAAAGAAGAATGAAATTGAGAAATGGATGAAGGTGGAAGAAAATAGAGTGAAGGAATGACGAACATGAAAATGGAATGAAGGAACGGAAGAAGGAGAGTACATGAGAGGTGGAATGAAGGATGGAAAGAAGAGGAAAGGATAGGACGACGGATGTCAGAAAAGTGGTATTGCATGAGGGAAATAAGAAAAGAGGCAGGAATCCATATGGGGCCAGGCAGGGAGGCAAAGAGACAGAGACGGAGGCAGTCAGGTAAATATGAGGAGAGTGGCAAAAGCAACGAGGCAGATAGTCAAGGAATGTGCAATTTAGAGGTATGGAAGCAGACAGAGAAGAAGTTAGAGAGACGCATGGATACAGAAGGCAAAGATGATGGAAAGAACAGGGTAAAAGACATCGATACAAAAGCAGATAATGAAACAGCAAGACAGAAAGACTAACCAAAGGAACAAGGAGACGGATATAGAGAAAGAAAGAGAGGGAGAAGCAGACTTAGATAGAGGCACAGATGGATACACTAGCAGAGAGTCACCGGCCAGCAGCCGTCGATGTAATTTCGATATAATTTCTTGCACTTCACTGCATCACGTCTTTCCATGCTGGACTCCTCGCGTGCAGCTACTCCCTCTCTCCCTCTCTCTTCCAATGCTCCCTGCGGACTGCGCCGCTGGGATGTGACCGGATCCAGAAATAGCGACTGACGGCACTCAGCCTGGAGAGGGAGGAAGGGAGGCGGAATGGTGGGGGGAAGAAAGGGAAGGGTCGTAGTGGTGTAGAGAAAGGATTAGAAGGTGCGTGAAAGGCGAGAGTTGAAAGTTAATTGGAGAAAAGGTACAAATGAAGGAATTGAATCAGACGAGAAGAAAGTGCCACTGAATACAAGGCTTCTTTTTGCTATAGAACGTAATTCGACATAATGCAAGCATATCATCTTATACGTATAGCATTAGCCATTGAATAAGATTATAAAAGATCAGCTCAGATAGGAAGACACAAAGACAACAGTAACAGGTAGGCCTAAGGTTGTCTGAAAAGAGACGAGAAGATAATTATGACCTACAATACAACAATGCATTAAATGACAGAATAACCCAGCATAGCATTAGATTATCAGAGTTTGTTTTTGTTAGTGTATAAAAAAGACGCACAGTCTCCTCTGAAACAACTGTTCATTGTTTTATTCTTCCCAACGTTTCAACTAAGCTGCTATAAGATTAGATGAAAATTATAAGATGAGGTAATATGAGACCAGAGATGCGCATAATTATGACATTGTACATCTAAATTGTTGTTGAAACACTAGAATTAAAATAATTATTATTAGTTGCAGATAATTATTTGCTAATCAAGTAGAGTTAGAATGTCAGAACTATAGCATCAGTCTGCAGCCAATTGATTTGAATTAAAATTATCGCTTTCTCCAGTCGATTAGCTTTCGATTGGTATATAATCAAAATAAAATAACTAGATTAGTGATACACTTTTGAGACAAGACGATACAGGCGGGGTAAATTTCATAGCTCACTGCCTTACTGTAACATCGCATGACGCAACTTGACATGACATTATGCATGGCGGCCAAAACAGCAGGATATCACAAAATAGTAGCAATGCGTGTCACTAAGCCCAAAGAAATTCCTCCTTATAATTTTTGCATATGTTGCAGGGTCTTGCGGTTGTATTCCTTATGCATCTCTAGACATTAGACCATAGACTATACAACTGTAGACCGTATTATGAATAAATGTAGAATATGCAATATGCATGCATGCATTTGGACGCTTAAATAGTGCATTTTCAGAACCTATCGAGGCATTTAGCTACAATTACAATCATGATCAACAAATTAAAAATATATAGCATAGCACATTATGTATTTTTTCTTTTATTTTGCTGCCCCACAAAAGTTACCCCAAGGTCACTTTGTTAGGAATGTCACTCGGTAAATTATTCTGATAGGCCTATTGGTTTGAAGTGCCCAAGTTATTTCATGGTCATTATTATCGCTATTATTATAATAATATAGGCTAATTCATCATTAGCCTATTATTATTGTTATTATTATCATTGCTATGCCTGCTATTAAAATATTTATTATCATCATCGTCGTCATCATCCAACGCATTGGTTTCATTGTTATCACTCATATTATCATCATTATCATTGTTGTTATCTTCAATTTTATGCTTATAACCTAACTATCAGAGTTGTAACTATTATCGTCTTTGGCATTATTTTATTTATTATTAACTAATGTTCAATAAAAGACAAATACTAAAATAAAATTTAATTTAAAGATGTAAACATTCCAAATCCCAGTCGTATTCGTCGAACAAACTTCACAATTGTAGACAACACAATGTCATGATGATGGATTCCTTCGAGAATGTTGATCTTTCCTAGAATGGGTCTGAGAATAAAAACTTGACCTTCCTCAAATGTTCCTCAGAATAGAAGACGCTTCCGGTCGACAGATGGATTCAGAGCGGAAGTGACGTCATTCAGTCGAAATCGTCTTCCTCGCACCACCAATACTCCGAGTGTCTCTTACGAACCCAAGTCATCAGAATGCAGGCCAACAGGAAATCGGAAAACTGCAGATAGGAGACACACCAGCCCCTAATGCTATTGTTTGCATCTCTTCTACTAAGTTATATGATGATGGTTGATGATGGTTCTCTGCCCGAAAGCAGGTGCATTGGCATTACGCGCCTGGGGATGAGATGAGTGAGGTGGTTTCCCGTTGCCTTCCCCACAGACAATGATGGGTAAGCAACTTGCCCAAGGTCGCTACGCGGCAGCTTGCGCCCCCGCGTCCCATGCGTGCTAGCCCGAGATATCTAAATCTCTGAGTGTCAACTTCCAGCCCGAGGCTTGAACCCCAGTCGATTGCAACAAACAGACGTACTAAGTTATAGTTTCCATCTAAGCCGAGTACTTATCACATCCTATCTACTTTTAGCTCTAAGCCATGCCCGGCTTCAACTACATTTCTGAGCTTTGTCAGGAGGATAACCTGTAGGTCTAGTTGTATTGCATCATCGTGAGCTGCCAACGTTGACCATAACTGTATATACTGGCTGAGACTCCAATTCCTTCTGCAATTCCTGAGGCAATAGGTTGAGAAAATAATATTATATCAAGGCCAAATATTACGCTTCTTGTAAAACTAACTAGTAAACCTCACAGTAATTAAAAGTACTATGCTGTAATTTTACTTCCCAATTATGTGGATGGTGATATGGTATAATAAGATGCAATGCAAAATTTTATATAACCTCAAATAATAATAATGAAATCAAATAGATTGACCGTTGCAGGTGAGATTGTCTTTCTCACTACATTATCCACAATTACTTACCTGAATGAATATCAAGGACACCATAAAGACGACGACTTTGTGTCCATAGCCATGCACCCATGCGGTAAGGACAGGTTGGCAACCCTGACATGTAAAACAAAAGGATTGAATATTGGTCATTAGACTCATTACACATCGGAACATTACTCACATATTGCGGGTTATTGTCCAGAATCATCGAATATAATATTATTAGGAAGCAATGATGTTTTTAGCAGGGAGATAATAATACTAATACCAAGAACAATTACAGTAATAATAGATAATTCTTATAGGCTTTGTACCAATAAAAATCCAACTATAGGGCTAACCATCCTACATGGGAGCTCTATACACAGGGAGATAAATATTCGCAGAAGACGTTACTGGTATAATTATATCTGTCAAGTTTTGCTATTATTACTGGTTCAGTATTAACTTGATATCAACATTAATCTTGGTATTAATCTCATAAATATCCATACAACATAAATAACAGAAAACGAAGATCATAGATCTGACCTCTGTGTACAAGAATCCGAGTTTGTCACTCTTGTTCTTTGGAGTGACGACGGCTTCGACCTGACAATAGTTTTCGTTGAGGATTCGAATCTTTGAATGTTCGTCTATCTCCTGAACACAGCAAGACATCGGAACGAAGATGCCCTCGGTGACCGGAGTGTGGTTGTACCACGATGAGTCCATGTAATCCTGAGGTCCAAGGACACCGCAGCAGCCCATCTGGTTGAAGATAATAAGGATGTTGTTCACAACATGCAGAGCTTCTGGTGTCTGATGCTTAACTTCAGAGTTGCGCCATATAAATTTAAAGTTACTATTCCTATTCTGAATGTTCGGTTAGCGTATGCAAAAATTTATCGGCAGAATGATGTCTGTACTCTGGTCTTGAGCATTTTGCCAGGTTTTCTGTCATTTTTACACAAGTTTTGTCATCTTGTGTCATGTCAAAATGTGATCTTTAATACATTGCGGTGATTTTTCACATTTGCCAAAGTTATTTAGGCCTAAGTTGAGTTAACCTGCTTGCTAGGTGTTGGCAACTTGCCAGATTTTGTTGCAGCATAACTTATTACCAGGTTAATGGTGCTGCAGCAAGTCAGGCCATTTAGGCTATGACACGTGTTTGAGGAGATTGCTATTTGCTATGTTCTGTCATCTGAATTACGAGTTTGGCAATTAGCATGCATGCTCTACACACACTCTTAGACTCACTCTTTTACAAGTGCACATACAGCATTTTAATATTCAGTATTATTTGGTGCCAAGAAGAGATTTGGATGATGGTTACTAAGTTATGACATTAGCGTGATAGATTCCTGGATTATTATTAGTACGGACAATATAATATACGGAGTAATTTAACCTACAAGTTAAACTAAGTTTTGTCACGTCATGCTTACCCGGGCTTGAAGTGTGTCCCAAGCATTGGTTAGGGTGACGACATCTACTTCCGTGTGTTTGGGGCTCAGCGAACTTCTGTTGTATTCCATCCTTATCTGGTAATGCAGACTGACAAACAAACCGTCCGATATCTGTTACAGGCAGACATTGAAGAGAACAGTTATAACGCAAGACAGGATAGAATTTTGTGCATTTTAACTTGGAATTAGAATCGGCAGCATTTTAGTAACCAATTTAGTTAGAATTAAAAATACAATTAACTCCCATTATTAAATAATTTCTACTAAATTAGACAGACCCCACCCATCACTGAATGATGCAGAAAGTGATAGAGCAGACCATAACAGAAGAGAGTAATCAGGTAACGCTGATTTTAGTGTTTTTTAGACGGAAAGCGATTGAAATTCCATGTGAATAAAAGGCAATGGAATATGATAGAGGTCGAATAACGTATTGTGGAAGTGAATTAAGCAAGCCAGACCAGACCCGAATAGATCAACCTAAAATAGTAGAATAGAACAGAACATTTTCGAACATAATACAATGAAAAAAATTATTGTACGATCTGACGTGGTACGATATGATACGATATGATAATTATGGTAGCCTATGACACAACATAACACAGCAAAACGATATATAGGCTAAAGATAAGAATCAAAATAGACGAAATATGGAACAAAATGAACTGAAATAGTTGGAACAATAAATCGTATAGAGCAGAATGCGACATAATTAATTGGAACCAAGTAATGGATCACGTTGGTGCGGTCTCATACCTATGCCTAAATTCTATTCTGGTGTCGGCGAAACCCAAATATCTCATCTGGATCATTAAGTTGAGACCTGAACAATGATCTTTAACGAGTGACTTTCTATTTATCGAGTGCAAATCTTCCTTCAATAATTATCTGGATGTATGTCTGCTTGGATGCTTCTGCATTCATTTTCCTGTCAATGGGTCTATTTTGCTTTGTATCATTCCTAACAATATTATGTCTCTGCTACGTCCCTGTAGCTCTGCCTATGAGTTTGATCATGCTTGCCTGTTTCTATTCGTCGTTTGATCTGTGTGGATCTTCTTCTCTGTATCTCGTTCTATCTCATCTTATCCGTCCGCCTTCCAATCTGTTCACATTAAACTGTTTCTTCACTCGTCTCCAAGACATTCTCTATTTCTCCGTCACAGAGAGAATTAAGAAGGAAAAGCGGAAATGAATAACACTCGGAATAACATCATTCAACTGACAGATCTGCAATTCCGACCGCAGCACGAGTTTGTCTCCGTGTCTATCCGTGTCTATCTTGTTCGAGTGTCTGTCTATCTCGCGGTTTGTTTCTGTCTGTGTGTTTGTCAGTCGTAGAACGTGATTCTGCACTAAACGGAGGACGGCCGTGAGTTTCGTAAGATAAATTTGATTAAAGGTTATTAGGAGATTTCACCGATATATCCGATGCTTTGTTAAAATGGACTTCTGGGAAATACAAGAAGTAGTGCAACATAAATTCGTAACTTCTAATGGATGAATTAGGGTTAATGTTGCACTGAGACGTAGTAGGACAATAAGAAAGATGGAGACAGCGAGATGGAGATAAAAAGAAAGAAACATATCGACACAGAATGAGAAAGAAAAAGACACAGTGAAACAAAATTAAACTACTGTCTTTAAGTTAAGATTCTTTTACATTTAATATTATTACAGAAAAGTAAAGTAAATGACATTGATGCTGCTGCATTACAGACGATGATGACAAAACCAAAGATAACAGCATTTTCTTGTAACTTTGCCGTGATTATAAATTACGGCTGATTCTATTCTATTATAATTTGTTCTAATTTTTTATTATTTTTTTGTTTTATTTCATTTCATTCTAGTCTTTTTTTCCATTATGGTTTATTCTCCTATAGCCTGATTCTATTCTGTTCTAATCTAGTTTTCGGCAATGTTTTGTTCTGGTCTTTTGTCCAGTCCAGTCAACCCAATTCCCATCCGATCTAATCTAAACTGCGTATGTGCAATGTATAATACACAAATTCTATCACTGTTTCGACTCTGACCTCTTCTCGATATAGCGTGACCGTTATGCTGACGAGAATTTCGACGACGATCGTTGAGAAAACGAGAAGTGAGTACTACATGTATAAAGAACAACACAATTGAATTAGGCATTAAAGGGTTAAGCTGAAGCACGAAATTACAAGGTTGGAAAAAGCAAGGTAAGACAATTGAGGAAAGGCAAGACGAGAAAAGAGAAATTAGACATGAAATTAGGAATGCATTACCGGGAAGCATTCATTATATTAGCATGTAGACTATTACAACCTCACTATTGATTACCATACTTTCTTATCACTACTTAGTGTTATTTTTATACTAATCAAATTTCTTCTGTTACACCGTAATGAATGCTCAAGAATAAAATAGTATACATAATGAAACGGACTAGAACAAAATAGAACATAGTTGTATTTAATCAGATCATACTAAACGAGGTTAGATTAGTTTATATAACTTATTCGACATCCTGGCACTTACGAAGCTGAGGAAGCAGACGCTCTCCGCGCATGCGCCGCAGCATCCCATGAAACTGGTTCCTGCAACGAAGAGTCCGATTCCGATGAGAGCGAATGGGATCCGATCGAAGACGACGACGGGATTCGTCGGATTGTCACGGAGCAGATGAGCGACGAAGAATCCATCACGATTCAGATGCATCCAGATGCCAAAGGCCACCAGAGCCCAGCCGCACACCTAACGTCAAAGGTAATGGCTGATTAAAGTAATATAATCAGGTGTGAAATGCAGGTGCATGATGGGTAGAATAGCTATAGGTAGATGCACAGGTGTGTATGTATGGGCGTGCGTGTGCATTGTATGAATCAACTTTTTACCATGAAAATTCTTTTCGGAGTTAGCCCCAAATAAGACCCTATTACCAAACTCCGCCTATGCCTACATACACTATAAGAATTATGTAATATGTATACGTATAGTCTATGCTTACATACATACATACATACATACATACATATTACATATTTCTATTTTATGTTTTTCAATTCTTTTATTGCTATTCTTTAATTTTTTTAATTCTTTTCCTTACCAGCTCTATTTGCTGGTTTTTTCCGTTGTCTTATTTCTTGCCCTAGTTTATCTATTCTATTCTTTTCCATCATGTTTTGTCAAAGTCTAATCTTTTTATTTTATATTTGTCTGTTTTAGGGTGTTCTTTCTTTTCCATTTGCATTCTACATGTAATACATTCCAGTTCGGTGCAGGTATTGTCGAAAAGTACTTCAAAGTCAAGATACTGTTTCGAATGCTTCCTCAATGACTAAAATTTGAAACGCTTTGACAGCACCAGCTAGCAGACACGCAGACTGACAGACAGACAGCGGCACACGTACAAGCAGTGCTACTCGCAGAGGCATTAGCACTCGAGTCACGAATCTCTTGCAAATCGATACGAATCGAATTTGAAGCAATTTCGACAGTCGTGCCTCGCGACCGTGTAGAACCTTCGAGGGATTGCTGCGTTCTTCGTCCCGAGGGATCAGGCATTTCTTAACCCTGCGTCGTCGTCGTCGTCGTTGTATGAGAGACGACGATGACGACTACAAGGCGACCGACTGTAATAAGTAATGTCTTCAATCGCAGTCGTAAACTGACATGGCGACTGGCGAGGGTTGATTCTAAGCATGGACGGTGGCAGTCTGATATTGGGAGTGCTTCTCAACTCTGCGTCTGGTTCTAATCCTTTTGTTTCTTATACAATACTGGTTATAATGTATTCTATTGCAAACTCATTTAATCTAGTGTAATTCATCGTGATCTTATATTAGATCATTATTACACTGTGCCAATGCAGCACGATGTTATAATGATCTAGTGTGATTTATTGTAATTGAGTCTTATCCAATGCACTATAATGTCGTTTCGTCTAATGTAACCTTATAAAAAATTTAATGATGATCTAAGGTAATTTATCGTGATTTACTTTTATAATCCAATGCAGTGTAATAATTATAATTGGTCAAATGCAATTTTAATGCGATCTTGGCTATCTAAATCGTTTTGCGACTTTTCGTCCTTGCCATAATAATATTATAGCCAATATAAATAATTTTACTATAGCAGAAACAGAGGAAAAACTGAGGCTGAGTTTGGCAGCACTAGACACTGGACAGGGAGAGATACTGACAAGCAGACATACTAGGCAGAGCACAAAAGATTGAGCCATGTGGAGTGTGTGCGTTTTAAGGGACCCAAAGCGAGACATAGGGCCTATTGAAACACAGCTGACGAGCCATATCAGAGTGAGGCTAGAGGAGGAGACGTAAAGAGCCAGAGTGAGGCAAAGAGAGACAGCATGAACCACAGTGAGTTGGAAGGATGAACAATATTTGACCTGGGCAAACCTAACCTAGCATCACTTTTCCTGCTCCCTATCTAATCTCAAATTACTTTATGTTGACCTACTTTACTTCATTGATCTCATAATGGAAGCGACTCACATTTACCGATATAAATATACAACAGATGCCCGTGAAAAATTGTAAGTCAATATTTAGAATCTTGTGGTAAGAATAGACTAAGGAAAGCGCTACCAATACAACTCCAGCATGACGTCAATTATTGGTGTCAAGGTGTGTGTGAGCAGTCGCTTCAATACAGGTGTTTCGCATGTAGAGTGTCACCTATGGATTGGTCATGGCTGTCTCCTTTGAATATGGACCAAACTGCAGTAAGTGGAGAAGGTTGATTTGAGTTGTTGCTCTTATTACAAAGAGTGTTGCTGAAACGTCACTAACGAGCTCTCTTTTGATGCGTCTTGTGGTGTTTGAGAAGTCTTTTTAATCTATTTTCTGTTACCTGCGTGTTCGTCACTTTCTCTGCATGAGTGTAGGCCAATACTTCTTTCTTGTTTTGTCCAATTTTGCGTATAACCGTCTCAGTTTGCCCAATTACGTTTTCCCAGGCTCAGCAGGCTGGCTCATTTTGCTCTTTCTATCTCACTCTGACTCGGTTGCCTTTCAATATTGCATTGTATTGTATCTGACCAGTTATAAAGCGCTTCTAATAGCAAGAGCCTTTCAGAGGCGCTTCTATTGCGTGCAGTCCTGAGCGAAAAGTTAGTGTTTGAGGCAAGAGAAAGACGAGAAAAGACCATCAGAGATGATAAATAGTGAACTAAGGGGTCCATTCCATAGGGTGGGACCTAGTAAAATTATGTTCCTTTGAGTCCCTTTCTGTCCATGATGACGCATTAATTAATATTATGTTTAATTTATCTGCCTCTTTCTGACTCTATTTTGGACAGATTAGAGTCATGGCTCCGTTTCTCCAATGATGTCTCTTTTCTAAATGTCTCCCACTTTCTGTCTCTGTCTGTCTTTCTGTCTGTCTTACTGTATGTCTCTATGTCTCTTTTTCTGTCTTTCTGTCTTTCTGTCTCTGTCTGGTGGTCTCTCTTTTGCTCCACATACATGTATATCCCCAAGCACCAATGCCCTCAACTGATGAGAACACTATCTATGCTATTTCATTGAATTCTTTGTACGGTATTTCAATCTTCTACGCCTCTATGTTCCTTGCTATGCCTGTAAAGGTTGATTCTTACAAAGTAGGCCTCTCTCTCTCTCTCTCTCGCTCTCTCTCTATCTCTCTCTCTCTCTCTCTCTCTCTCTGTCCCTTTATTTGTCTCATCGTGTACCTGTTTGTCGCCAGTGCGTGTCTTTCATTAGTAGACAAAGCCAGTGTCAATGTCAATCAGCGACTTAATGAGAAAATTTGTTGTCAAATAATCTCGTCGCCTCTCTGTTACTCCGAAGCCAAATAAGCATGTATAGTTATTTCTCTAGGCCTACATATCTACCTGCAGCCTCTACATGTATGTGTCTGTCTGGCTCTCTGTCTGTTTGTCTATATGTCTGCTATCTGTCTGTTAATTTGCATGTCTGTTTATTTGTCTGTCTGGCAGGCTCTCTCTCTTTCTTCCTTTCTTTAGGCGTCCGTCTCTGATGGTAAGTATGCGTCAACAGTACTGTTACACTGTTTCAATATCAGTAGCGTCAATGTAGATGGCTTGACTTGCTTCTATGCAACTCATTTGCATTGTCTTTGCATTTCTATCATCATCGTTTCGAATGCTATCGAGAAAAATCTATTTATCAATCAATCATTTCTCAGTCTCTCACTCACTCACTCACTCACTCACTCACTCACTCACTCACTCACTCACTCACTCACTCACTCACTCACTCACTCACTCACTCACTCACTCCATCAATCAATCAATCCATCTACCTATCCATCTATCTATCCATACATCCAACCTTCCGTCCGTCCGTCCGTCTGTCTGTCTGTTTGTTTGTCTGTCTAACAGTGTATATCTATCTATCTATCTTTCTATCTACCTTTCTTTCTTTTTTTCTATGCAACTATCTGTATGCGTGCCTAAAATCTATAATTTAACTCTCCATCCATTTATCCTGTTATCCATATGTTCATCCGTCTGTTTACCTTCCAATTTCCAATTTCCAAAGTCCGTTCCACCTTTTAGTTTCCTGCATGTCTATAAATATACAAGTAATACTATATTGAACTTGTGCTGCAGATAATCTATATTTATGATGTTCATTTTGCCATGCCTGTTGCTCCATCTGTCTGTCTGCACGATTGTCTTCCTTGGTTCTCTGCTGTGTATCTCTGTGTGTGCCTTTCTGTGTCTGTCTCTTTCACCTTCCACTGATATCTCAACGGTTTCCATGGCAATTGATTGATCAGGTATGGCTTCAGGTGTAGCTTCCTACTGCAGATCGTGTCCAGCCATCTGTCACTTCTGATAGGTCTGTTTACAACTTCTGCTCCTTCTCACTCTGATTCTTTTATTTTTATTTTCTTATTCTAGTTTGATCTACTTGATTTCGTTATATTTATTTATGGCTAATAAGCAATTTTTATATCCCTCCTTCTTGTTGCTTACTGTACCTTCATAGTTTTGTTTCCACCTGATCTATTACTCTGTGTCTCTCTAATTCCCCTCTGCATTTATGGCTGTCTTTATTCTTTATGTCATACTAAGTGTCTTCTCTGTTCCTGTCTCCGTCTAAGCTTTCAAGTTCCCATGTCATCTATCCGTCTTGCTGTTTTTCTATTCGTCAATCTCTTCCATCTGCTCATCAATCACGCCCTCTATTCATTTTCTGCCTTCACCGCTTTCATTGAATGTCCAATAATAATTCTAATGTATGTTTTTCTGTATTTACCTCATTCTCTCTCATGCCCTATATTCGCCATTCCTTTTCCTTCCTACATTTTATTCCATCCTTTATGCACTTTCTCCCGCTCTCTCTCTCTCTCTCATGCTCACTTTCTCTGACCCTCCTTAAATACCAGTCCTCTCTAATACTTTAACTATAATTATCCTTTGCCTTCATGTCTTCTGTGTTCTCATATACCCTAAATACGTCAAGCTATCTCTTCACGCTATCTCATGTTATTTTCATTCTACATCGCACCCCCCCTCCAATTCAAACTCTCCATCAATCCCGTTCTCCCATCTTCTATCCATCACTTCAAGCATTTCCTCTGTCTCCGTCCGCCATTCCCATTGTCTATCGAACACAATCGAGCACATCCCTTCCTGATCCAACGTCCTATTCCCTGACACCGATCCGCGATTAATATCGTGCTTCGTCGCCAAGCTGTACAATTAACAGATGAACGATAAGACGAGAAGTTCAACTCGACACCATGTCCGAAGCGACGCATTGCTCAGTACAGTCTCAACGGCGACGCTCACTTTCCCCTCGCGGGCGGCCTCGACCGCCGCCGCCGCCGGCAGAGGCGGCAGAGGCCACGGATCTCTTTCGTCGGAGTCGGGGCCATTCACGGTTGACCCTGCGCCGATCGCTGGGTGAAACTCGATTAGTTTTGCGCTGAGATCTTCCGATTCGTAGCAGCGACAAAGATTCCGTTATTTTCAGTCATTTTTGGATATTGGACGAAAAGAAAGAGAGAGACTGAAGGTGCGACTTATATATGCAGACAAAACGTGTGTATAACACGCACACCCTTGATTCTGTATATTTGTATTATAGCGATATGTGAGCATGCTGATACATCGAAGTATAATGGATATCCTCTATATGTATATACAGATCTAACTGAGCGCACATACATATTATCCACTATTCTGTACATAGATTATGTGCACTCAACACTATATTCATGCAGACCCAAAAAAGTCTAAAGAGGTCGACGTAATTATAGATATCCGAGCATAACATGATGCATATACAATTATAAAATGTACATGTGCATACTTTGGCATAAATTCACTTTTCATTTGAAAAAAATACATAAATACATATGTAGATTTGCATGTGCAAGTGTACATACTTTCAACTGGTGTATTTATGTTCATATGCAAGATCATAATTATATATATTATATATAGGCCTAGCCTATAATATATAAATTATATATACATGCAGGGAATGTGGCGATGCTGTGATGGCATCGGTAGAAATGATAGAGTCGAGAAATCAATGCCCGTCCAAATGAAATGCTCTTCCATGTGAACAAGAATCACCATGTATATATTATAAAAGGACTCATGCGACTATATATGTCCAAAAATATATACATGCATGCAATCTTATATAACGCACGTGTCGGCATGCGATAAATCAAATAAGCAATCATCATATTATTATGTATAGTTGCATAAATAGACATTTAGACTAATCCACATACTTATACACATGATCTTACACGCATACAGAACTGCAATCATACTGACAGATAGACAATATTATAGACATACATATTATTACGGGTCTTCATTCGCATACATGTATGTATACATGCATTCTTTCATAAGTACATAAGCTCATATACACGAAAAACACCTGTACTGCGTTACATGCATCATTTTGTTCCATAAATACAAGCATACATGCACTCCATACATTGATACATCGATTCGTTTACTTATAAATACACACATACTGCGGAGACATACACGTACATGTACACAAACAAGCTACTTTTATACACACAAAGTCATGAGTGCAAGATACTGCATACATACATGCATGTCATCATATTTAAAAGCGTACATGAATATTTCACAAGTATCAGTATTATGTGGATATGCTTCTCCATCATGTACATGTACACTGTACATAGTACAGTAATACAGTCGCCTTTCTTGGGCACAAACAATTTTCTGACGTATCAACGTCTTCGCTGTTGTTGGTCGATAAATCATCTTCGAATACATTTACTGGTTCAATACATTCGATGTAAGTTCAGATCTCGACAAAAGATATCGATGGATTCAACCGAAGATGAAGAAATTGCGAGGATAAGCGGGTATAGGCTACATATCGTCATATCACATTCCGTCCATTTATGATGACTTTATAAACGCTAATGGAAGTTAATGCAAATGTAGGGGTTCACTACAATAATTATAACCAAATTTTAATACCCCGCTTACAATATATCTTGCACGACCGATTTGACCTTACCATACTTATCCGCATTCGTTTCTCGAGTTGTTCAAATATAATTGATGCAGTCATCTGCCTTGTACTCTGAGATCAACGGCTTAAACTCCAGCGCTAGATAAGTCGTTTGCCATGGCAGGGAACCAGCTTGGAATTGCAAGAGGTCACGTGGCGTCTTCAACTTGAAGATGGGTTTGACGGGGAAAAGGAATAAAGGAAGGAAGGCAGGAAGAAAGAAAGGAAGGAAGGCAGGAAGAAAGAAAGAAAGAAAAAAGGGAAGAAAGGAAGGAAGGAATTTGGGAGGGATGGAGGGAGGCAGGGAGGCAGAGAGGCAGAGAGGTAGAGAGATGTATGTAGACGCAGCTGGATAGTTCTTTGTCACGGACTAAACGCTTTCTCTAATTGTACGACTGAGATGGAAGTGAATTAGATGGAGATGGAAAGAGGGAGGGAAGAGAGGTGGGTAGACTGGAAAGCATAGGTGGGACTGAGGCAGTGATGGAGCTTGCAATATATATCATACTTAACATAGCCTACATGTTCGACGCATTGTACGTACGGTGATTTTGTATTGTCTCTCCTCAGTAGTTACGCATTTTGTTCTCTTATAATCGACTCGATTGTGTTGAGTGTTTCAGTTTCCTTTTCTTTGTTTCCTGTCCTCAATTTTTTTATTTTGTTTTATCACTTCTTTCAATCTCTGCATGTTGAAATAGGAAAGTTTGGTTAAGGCCACCAAAATTTAATATCTAAAAATTCATTCGATAACTTGGTGTCCCTAGTTGGTGTTTTTTTAATCCATTTACATTGTAGGTACTTTTTTATGTTACAGAGTTACAGTGAAAATTGCCTGACTTTTTGGTTTGATCACAAAATAGACCACTTTGATTGATTGATTGATTGATTGATTGATTGATTGGCTGGTAACAGTTCAGAGTAATTTATGTTGCCATTTGATGCTGGTGATATCCGGATTCACCATCACAATGCCGGTCTGGACGAGGGAAGGCCGAATTAACGCTGTGTGGAGATGAATTGAACAGGATATGGTTGATGTTATGTAAGTATGCATGAATGTATGAAATGTATGAATACACACAGGTTGGTCACTTGGTTTATTACATGTGTATAATATCATGTATGTAGTCCTGTGTTTCATGCAGTATGTATACTTTTAGGCTTATCGCGTATATAGTATGTAAAATGCATGTATCTCTCTGAATATTGTACCTGATGATTGTAGCCTATAGTATATGTATGTTTCATTGTATATTGTTTAGGCTATGTGGGTATGCACTGTGCAGCATGTGAAAACAAATGTGTGTGACATCCATGTTTTTTGAAAACTTTTCTTCGTGAATGAGTGAATAATTATGTATGCATTTGAGTCTCTATTATGATTTAATTATGTACACGTACTTATGCTCATAGTCACATAGTGAGAAACCGGTAATTTCCTCACACACATCAGAATTAAGCAAGATAAGTAAGTAGGTGATCGAACTCTCACCAGAAAGACGAAGTTGACGACGACGAGAATGGTCTTGGTGCACAGTGACCGACAGCATTTGCACTTCGGCACCGGCGCACACCTCTCCACGATGGCGTCATCACCCGGTGACGTCGACCGCCGACGTCGACGGACGGCAGCGAACGATCCGACGGCGCACACCTCTGCGCATGCGCCCTCCGGCGACTCCCCTCCTCCGCCTCCTCCTCCGCCCCCTCCTACGACGACCATTCTCAGCGTTCCAAAACACTTCCGGAAGTACTTGAGACATCCGGTCACGTGACCGCAGGTGGGAAGGCGGTCGCGGATTACCCGCAGCGCCCCCATGCGGTCGGCGGGGAGTCGGAAGGGGGGTCGGATCGACTGTGGTGAATGTTAAAGCGGAAGTAGGGGAGTAGGGATGAGTGGAGCCGGAAGGAGGTTGGCGGAGTTGATCCGAGTTCTAATCGCTCTGTCATCGATGGAAGAAGGATGTCGTGAGGATTAAGTTGATCCGGATGAAGGAGCTATAAAAAGAAAATGGTTTTGAGTGGAGTTCCTGTTAGACCCTCCTCCTCCTCTCCTTCCGCATATTTCGATGCTTTGTCTCCGGTTCTTAAGATTCACTTACTGCCTCCTTAGATGCCTGTCTGTCTTTTCGTCTGCTTGTTTATCTGTCTTTGTCAGCTTCTGCTCTATCCGCTCATACTGCTATGCTCTTTACCGCTATCGTTGTCTCTCTTACAATGATGTCTCTCTCTGTCTCTCTCTGTCTCTCTCTGTTTCTCTGGCTCTCTCTATTATCTCTTTGGTACCCTTTCCATGGTGTGTTTGTGTCTCTGTGTCTCTCTCTGAACCTCTCTGTCCCTCTTTGGTGTTTGACTATCGCTCTGTCTGCGTCTCTGTCTGCGTCTCGGTCTGTATTTGTCTGTCTCTCCATCTGTCTGTCTCTGGCTCTCTCCCTGTCTCTGCCTATCTGTCTGTATGTCCCCCCTCTCTGTCTTTCTGTCTGTGAGGACGATCATAAAACGATAAAAAAATTAATATTGACGAAATAATTACGACGAAGGTTGATGATGATGATGATGATGATGATGATTGATGACGACAACGATAATGGTTTTAATGCAGGTGATGATGACTTAACATTGATTTTGATGTTGATAATAATGATAGTGATGATGGCAATTGACCTGGGTACACAAGAAGGGATTTTGAAGGTAAATGCAGGCCACCGTCTTTATTTGCGCGGCATATCTCAGGTAGTCTGCTACAATTAATTCCCAACCCATAATCTCTTGAGCTATCTGTAGCGCCCGACAAAGACATACTGACATAATAATTATCGTTGCCTCTTCTTATCTCCGACCCTCAGGAATGAGGATGGACGGCATCATCATCATAACCTACTTAGCCTATATCTTCTGATTTAATAAATACTTTAATAAAATCAATTCCGATGAGAATAAACCCTGATATAAATAATGAACCCATGTCCATCTATGCATGGACAACATAATAGAAGACCTGAAAGATAAGAACATGGATTTGAGGAAGGCCGTGGACACTGTAAGAGAGACTGAAGAATGTGGAGACGGCTTGTAAAAGTATCAGCGTCAACGTACGGTTGACGTAAGAGAGAAAAGAAGAAAATAATAATAATAAACCGGACGCTACTATTTTTGAGTCAGGGTCATCAATGTTTATTTTTAGAGTAAAATGACAAATTGTGTTGAAGGAGCTTCGGGTTAAAGTACAGCTGCATTAATCTTTGCTCCATAAAGATAGCACTGCTAGATGATGAATTAGGCCTATATAATTATTACGAATGTTATGAATAACTGTTGACCGGTTCAAAACTATAAAGCGTTTCTACTAGACGACCTTTATCCGCATACGGCTTCGAACAGAACAATTAAAGTATAGATTTGTAATAATGCAACATTCTTAGCAATATCAAGGTGTAATAGAAAGGCTCAATTCACTCCAAAACACCAACTTCGACCAAGTTCTTACCGTAAGCGATGCAATTTCCTCTTTTCCGGGTGAAATATCTCACGGCGGAGCATAGGATCGCGTCGAAGCGAAGATCGCACGAGATTTGTGCGAGATTTGTGCGAGATCTCGCGACCGATTTATCTGATTTGCTTCCGTTCGATGCGCGGACGCGGTCCCGAATGTCGTCGCTCTAGTTGTGATCCGATCAGACGTAAATGGCGCCCTGAGCATTGCAGGTGCCTCTGTGTGTATGTATGTATGTATGTATGTATGTATGTATGTTAGACTGGTCCAAATTCGCATGGGGAAAAAATTTTCTTCTGGATTTTTGAGGCATGTTGATACATTTGTTCATTTTGATCTAAAAAGTACCTGTGTGAAATTTTATGCCACCAATGTAATATTTAGGGGTCACTCACGAGCATCAAAGTTGGGGTTTTGGGGCTATATATTGATACTCCACACAATTTGCAGTTTGACCTGGGAAAAATTGTAACACAAGCTTTTTAAACGGTTTCCTTCTCAGAATTTGCTGCTGAATAAAATATCCAAAATCCGATAAAATCTGACTACGGGGTCTCCCCCAAAATGGGGTTCAAAATATAATGGTTTTTCGTTCATTTTTACATTGAATATCGGGCAGCTGACAACCTTAATGTTGCTGGAAAGTGATGGTTTCAAGAACAATTTTCATAAATCTGTTGGTTGTCCCTCTCAGAACATTGATAAGTAGGCCCATACTTAAACAGACCTACCCTTAGGAGACTCGAAGGGAGCATTAGGGCACGTGCCCCAATGTTCTATAAATTGAGCTGGTTTCAACGCTGGACCGCAGCATTATTTTTGACCGGCTTTCTAGTCACATCCTATTTGCAGTCCAATATTGTATGGCCAAACGTCTATTTCTTAAAACTCACTCTGGCATGCCAGGGTTGACAGACGAACCATTATAGCGTCAATCTGAGAGATTCCTTCATCCACGAAGTCAAGAAAGAAGATGTCCTCTTAGTTCCACTCTGGAATGGTAAGGTAACTGTAGCAGACCTTACAGGAGAAAGAAGAGGGCGCATAGGTTGGCCTAGGGTGAGAATTACTGGTTGTTTCAGCTCCCAGTCTTTCTTAGAGCCCCATAGTAAAGTATGTTTTTCACACACACCAATTCCAAGTGGATCATGGTCCAACCTCCAGTTATTTTTTCCACAATTCTCACACTGAGTTGACCTTTTCTCAATAATTGTTGATTTCAAGCCCAAATATCAAATTTGATGAGTTCATTGCTATGCCAAAACTTCCATCGGGTAGCCTACTGGAGCTGCCATGACCATTGACCAACATCGCTGTCAAGATCATTGAAGAATGGACATGAAAAAAACCTATTGAAGCTCTGTTATTTGACTCTACTGCTGGCATGGGATCCATTAAGGATGTTAATAACTGTCCAGTGTTACATTGTGTTGACCTTTGTTGCATTTAACTTGTACAGACATCTCGCAACAGAGTCTATATTGGATACAGTCTTCACAGTTGTGATGGACTTATCTTCTGGACCCGATATCTAGCTATTCAAACGTTTATCACCGACAGTGGTCTTTCATCATAACAGTCCGCTAGTCCATGCATTGCAGGCTCTAAAATAGCTGACTGCAGGAAGTGTCAAGATGCAGCCATCGTGGTCATGAAGACTTGTAGAACTGTGCCTCTGTATTTTCTAACAGGGGATCTTCAAACTCCACCATGCACGACAGATAATAAAGTTCATTTACGTATATAAAAACTCGTGATGTTTTGTGAGCAAATGAAACCAGCCAGGATCGGGGAAGCTATTCTCGATCTGAGAAGTGGGTGTTTTCATTGTCCTCATCTAATCTATTACCTGCAGGGTAGTGGCTCCAAGAGCTTGTGATGCTGCTATGAATGACTGGACTCTCCTGGATCACCAACACAACGCTGTAAATGAGAAGTTCACCAAGGCGGCATTTACTACTTTCATACATCATTTCTGGTATTTAGAAATTGACCTTGCTGGGTTCTTATTTTTCTCCAAGAAGTAGTTAATGAGTAAGAAAAGAGATAATCAAGACACAAGTAAAAAAGATGAACCTAGACTGCAAGAGGTAGGTTCCTAAGGAAAACAAGGAGAGGAAATAACAGAGAGCCGTAGGTTTATGAAATCTCTTTGTATTAAGGAGACGTTGTTGGATCTTCCTCCTAAGTAGGCCTACAGACCAAGTCGTGAATGATGGGGTAGAGAGATTTCTGAGATTAGTTGCAACAATCAGCACCTTCAATGACTCGCTGACAAAGAACGAAGACACTAAGCATTACCCCAGGTGGCGGAGCTTCATCGTAATCTTCATGGTCAAATTCGACTTTCTGAACCGTCAATGTGACATGCTGACAGCAATCTTAGATATTTTTTATTAGACACTGGAAGTCAATTAAACACTAATTGCAGCTGCTTTTCGTGCTGGCAATTCAATAATATTGCTAACAGCTAAAATGGAATGCTCAATGCTCGTTGACTGAAGGCCTGCCAGTTATATTGCACCGTTTACAATGTAGTAAGCATACTAAAACTTTGACAGCATTGAGGGACCTGAAGATGGAGCCACAGTGGTTTAATATTTTGCACTGTAGGTTTCTTGTACCAGATGTACAGAAAAAACAACATGCCTTTCAAATATTTCAATGTTCATTTTTTGGACCAGTCTAATGTATGTATGTATGTATGTATGTATGTATGTATGTATGTATGTATGTATGTATGTATGTATGTATGTATGTATGTATGTATGTAGGCTATTTATGTATGTATGTATGTATGTATGTATGTATGTATGTGTATGTAACTATGTATGTATGTACGTATGCACGTATGCATGACATTGTATGTATGTATGCATACAACGAACGTGTTTGCGTGGCTGTATAACGTGTATATGTTTATCAATGACCGTCAAAATATAAATATTCTGGAGCTAATTACTGTTCTTACCGTAAGCAGTATCGAAGTGTAATAGAAAATGCAAAATGTCACCAACTTCAACCAATGAGAATTTGTTTATTAGATCTCCCAAGACTTTTTTCTTTGTCCGTGGCTGAGCTGGGAGCGCTCCTGTGTTGCTTATCGAAGTGGCGCTATAAAAGTCTATAGAATGAATGAATGAATGAATGAATGGATGAATGAATTAACGAAATAACGAATAAATTAAACTATAGACATTGGTTCAAATGTCGTAACCAACCCAAAACCCTTCAAGGTAACATGAGTTTCTGTTTGCTGGCCTATAATTAATAATTAATTATCATCAGATTCTACCTGCAGCTCTGTTCGCACGGTTCATCGAGCGGATAATTTCCGGCAGGCAATTGATATAGCGCCAAAAAACGTTCGCTTCCAACCACAACGAGGCACTGAGAATCATTTGATCAGCGTCGAAACTTCTACGCTTCGCTAGATGGTCGGTCAGAGTCAGTCAACTTGAACGATAGTCGTTAGATGTCGGAACGAAAGCAGGTAAACGTGACTCGCCTCAGACGGATTCATGATTTTGTGTAGATATATAAATATTATATACATCTATAATTATGGCATATGCTATATATATATATATATATATATATAGATTTATATCTACTGCCTATACACATGTTGTGACATGTATATTATTTATATTATTATAGTTATATTTATATATATATTTATATATATATAATATTCTCACACAGATTTATATTTTTTACCTGACCAATTTAGACTTTCTTTTGGCGTTCTGGCAGTGCACTATATTTAGCTCTACTCTAATTTTTGCAAGCTTGACTGGACGTTTGCAGCTACGAAGTACATAATAATTATATCCCTCATGGGTCTGAAAATGTATGCAAGGAGCTGTTGCTGAATGTCTGGAAATTCAGACCTCTTACTCCGCAACATTAGTGAAAGTGCCACGAAACGCTTTGGCGTTGTTGACTGTTGCGCTGAACGCAGTTAGGGTAGAGAGGCGTTGAAAGGTTTATAAGCTTATTAGTCTTCATAGTAATTATTCATCAGCTAATTTAGATAATGAAGTCTAATTGATACGTCGCTTTAGTTATTTTTACATTTATATTATTAATCATTTAAGGAATGAAGTCCTATTGTTACGTCATATTGATTATGCAACACTAATTTATCACTATAGGACCAAAATAGCTAATGTACATTAGGGCATAGATCTATTGTTAGGTCAGGTCAAATTATTGTTTTATCGTAGTTTTATCGCATCTGGATATTTATTAAATGTTTTGTAACTTCAACTAGGTTACAAGTCCGCAAATTATTTTAATTTATAGACCAAATGCCCATTGTTACGTCACTTTATTTAAGAAACAAGTTCATTATTAGCTATTTAAATTTGCAGACTAAGGCAGAGCACGACATTTCAAGAAGACAGTTTATTGCATTGGTGGGTATTGAAGGGTTTTGGTTTGCAATGTATTTTATGGCATTTCATTGTATCGTATTGTTTTGTATGATTCTCGTGGCAAAAAAGCACGCATGCGTGGTAACTACCAGTTGAAAATTAATAAAATCATTGTGATCTTAAACGCAGAATTGACAAATCGATATAATTTACGAAAGCTAAAATGTGTTTCGTCATCTTATATTTGAGCATGAAGAACTAAGCTCGTGCTACCCCAGGAATTGAGACAGTGAGAGAAAGACGAGCTTACGAAATTGTCTGTTAGTAGGCCTATTCAGCTGCAGTTGAAGCCATCAGTGTGTGTTTGCTCGAATCAGACATTAGGCCTACTATTACTGCTCAGACCTTGTTTGACGTTGCAATTTCAACCAATCCCATCAACGGTTCATAGGATGCTGGTTATATCTAAAGCAGAATTGATTAGACGTCATGTCTTTCAGTATGACACATGGTATACAATTAAATATACTATAATTCTGTTGTAATAATAATAAATATTTACGCCTAGGCAAGAACAGTTAACTGTCTTCAACACTAACGGAGTAATCGGTTATTTACATGTAATCGATTATTATCCGACCGAGTCCAACTGCAGATAGGTTAGCACGCATAATCCATAATCTTCACAACTCTCAAGCAAGGGAATTGAAAGATCAACTTGTACGATCCGTAAATCTGATTCTTCACAGGACAGGTTTACCGACGGCGCGGAAAGTTCCTCAGATTAGGCAGTGGCAAAAGAGTCCGTATGACTCTGCCATGTGGCAGCTTTGGGTAGGAGGAAGTACATACTTTGGAGCTGCTCCTGCAGAAAATAATCAGGCACCCGGTCAGTCTTTCAAAACAATCGCGGCCACGACCTAAGAAGCGATAAGCTGCCGACAAATCTTTAGTTCATTTGTAAAACCTTACCATGCGGGATGCAAACCGAAATTTTTAAAGAGGGTCAGATCCGTCCGAAAAAAGACTAGAAAAATCTAGATTGAGAAATGTCTTAGAAATACTCGGAATTTTCGGCCCTGAAATTTCTAAAGACAAATTGCTCATGATTTTTTAAAGCTTTTGGTTCAGAATTCTAAATCTTTCGACTTTTCTTTGTCTTTCTATCTTTTACCTCAAAAATTTGTTACCATAAAAAGTCAGAAAAATCGCGACGAGGAAAAAAGTTAGATCTAGACAAAACTGAAAACCTAGGCCTAGGTGGAAAAGCTATGCATCCCTGCTTACCAGCGTTGAGTACAATATTAATTATAGGCCCTACATACAGTACGGTGACTTCAGTTTCTGGTCATCGCTACTGTAAAGGCAAAATTAACGAGTTTGAAGGTGGAAGCACGTAACGCTAATGAATCTTCTAATTTCTAGTAGAATAGTTTGAATCGATGATTTTGCTTAAGGTCTTCCTCGACACAAATCTTATAAATTCTATAGGCTACTGTTAGTTTATTGATTAACAAAAATATAAAGTTAAATAATTGTGGAAAAAATTCAAGCTTCTATGAATTTAAATTAATAATAATTATGTTATTATTCTGAATTCATTATAATTAGTTAATCAATATTACCCTACAACTCATATTATTATAAATCAGAAACATAACAACTAAGAAATCGTTCCAATAAAATAAAATCAAAATAATAATAAAAATGAAACAGACTGAAATCTCAAAATGTCATCATCAATACTGTTATTATTATTATTATTAGTAGTAGTAGTAGTAGTAGTAGTAGTAGTAGTAGTAGTAGTAGTAGTAGTAGTAGTAGTAGTAGTAGTAGTAGTAGTAGCAGTAGTAGTAGTAGTAGTAGCAGCAGCAGCAGCAGCAGTGGCAGTGGCAGTGGCAGTGGCAGTAGCAGTAGCAGTAGCAGTAGCAGTAGCAGCAACAATAGTAGCAATAGAAGTACTACAATCATTATAGCATTAAAATGAAATAATAGTTGTATTAATAATCAATATGGCCGCAAATAAATGTTGCTGGGCGGAGTTGAAAAGAACTTGACCTTTCAGAAGGTCTGTGACATCGAAGGGACGGCTGCGTGGCTTTCCAAAAATTTAATGCGACCCATTCAGCCGTGTGAGGCTGGAACAGTGGCATCGCCCCTTTCGGAGATTGGCTTTGACGATACCAGTGATCTCCTGCGACTTGGGTCTGAACAACAAGGCCGTGAGGGTGGCGATTAGTCTTCGACCTCTGCGCCGCCGCCTCATCACATCCACATTATAGCGGAGAGGTCAAGACACAGAAGGACGTCATGCATGTTACAGTAGTAGTCTGCAGGCGATCGACGAGGCGTGCAGCACGCCACTTTGCAGTGAATGACATCATCTGAACAGCACTAAGTTAAGAATGGGACATACGAAGATCGAAATAGTCACCTGTATAATAACAGGTCCAGGGTGACGGTATTAAGAGACCAGATGCGGCCACTTCGGTCAGTGGGCGAGGGGCAAGTAGACCACATAGGACGCGACGAGTATAATACCATTCATAATTATTTAATACGTGTGTTGTCTGGAGCGCGGCTGAGCATTCCGCGGACCGGAAGCAGGCAAGTATTACTGTATTCATCCCTCCTCGCTGTCACACTCAAGAGTTCGTTCCTGTGGTCCTAGAGTCGCTGGGTCCCATCAACCACGCAGACAGCGAGTTCTTGCTGGAGTTGGGGCGCTGAATGACCGCCGTCTCAAGAGAGGCTTTTGGAAGAACAAAAATGAGACATATCTATAATAAATAACAGTTTTTACCACTTTGGTTCATGCCTTCATTTGCTCCCGAATTGATTACTGTAATTCTCATTTAATTGGTCTGCTTAAGGTTCGTCTTTCACCTGTACAGTCGGTCCTCAATGCTGCCGCCAGAATAATTGCACGCCTTCCACGCTATTAATTCGAATATTTCTACTTTCATGTTTGAACAACTCCATTGGCTTCCTCTAACTGCGCGCATTAAGTTTAAAAATCCTCATCTTGGTCTCCAAAACTCAACGGGGTCTTGCCCCGAAATATCTAGCAAATGAATTTCACCGACCACTTTCAACCTCCTCACATCGCCCACTCTGCTCTTCAAATAGATTTGATCTTTTATAGTTCCTCCTACTAGAACGACTATGGCTCAGTCCCGATCCTTTGCATCAATTGGCCCCTCTCTTTGGAATACTCTGTCTCCATCTAATCGGTCTCAACTTCTAACTTTTAACCCCTCCTCCTCATTTTCTTTCCTCAAAACTTATTTCTTCTCTCGTGGCCTTGCGCACTGGGAGCGCCTCTGAACGGTTTACCCTAGTAGAGGCGCTTTACAAATGTTTTAACACGATACGATACGAACTAACAGCCAGGAAGGGACTGCGTAAAGTAAAGTCCCATCGAAGAACCCCGAATAGCCGAAAGAACTCAGTAGGCTACATATACGATATAAGCTTACATTAAAATCAATTAGTAGTAGTATCAGCAGCAGCAGCAGCGGTAGTAGCAGTAGTCGATGTAGTAGCACTGTAGCAGTAGTAGTCGTAATCGCATAGTAGTGGCATCGCATTTGTTAGTCGATTCTTTCTCACAAGAAAGGGTTTTATTATTAGAAGGCTTTACATGCACTTATTAACATTTGTTTTACATTACTTTTTATTTATATTACTAATTTTATACTTTCTATGTGTTAACTTAAATTGAATTGTTGCAAATGGATCAATGAAGGCTATGCTTACTTACTTACTTACTTGCTGTCCAAAGACCAAACATCAATCGAGAGCGCTGAGCAATTTTGAGAATAGGCCTATAATTCATTTTAGGCTCATCAATTGTTACGTCACTTTATTATGATTTAAAATTACTTATAGTTTTGAGGTCACAAGCTTATACATAAAAGGTTGTATTGTTACCGTACGTCACAATAATTTCAAACGCGTCCAGTGTTACAACTTCAGATGTAGGCTACATGTAGACGGTCCATGACAGTACTGTAGAGAGAGCAACGATGGACAGGGAACTAATAACGGTGATATTCTCAATATTATTGGATTCCACAAGCCCACAACTCGTCATTTACGGAACATTGGAGTTCTTCCTGCTGGAGATCCATTCAAAGTTGACCTTCATGTCAACTCTCTCTGAAGATTCTGCTTCTATCAGTTGCATCAGATCGAGGTCGTTCCCCGGGATATAAATTGCAATATGCTGCTGCGCGCATTCTTATCTACCCCTTTGGACTATTGCAACAGTCTGGTCAAAGGTTAGTAATAGTTAGCTTCAGTCAGTCTTAAAGTATGCTGCCTTGTCATGTCATTGTCAGAAACCTTTATTGCACGTTATTGTGGAGGGATGGAACAGATTTGATGATCGCCTATGACAACAGTGGCCGTTGTCCTCGACAGAAATTTGTTTTGTATATTACAGCACTTATGTAGCCTACTTCTAAATGCAACTTCTACTGCGCTGTTATTTTTGGCAGACTGTCATCAAACTCTCATCACGAAAATTGTAGGCTATGTCGTGACTTTGTGGTCCAACTTCTAATGCGCCGAAATAGATTATTATCCAACTTCTATTACCATGCGGTTAATTTTCATGAACCTCTATAATTGCGTTGTTATTGATATTGCGATGTTTTTATTTACAACTTGCAAGCTATAGGCCCAGGTCTACCACAACTGGTCAGTATTTTCACGTGCTCCGCTCGAGAGACTTCAGGGCCGAAATGCATAAGAGAGTATAACTCATAGTCTTTAGCTTAAATGTGGCCTATGCGGGAGAAGTGGGTAATTTCCGTATGCATGGCTTGTTATTAGCGAATTACGATAGGTATAACGTTATTCGAACTCGGAGGCAGGTATAAACCCGCTACTCCGAAGGTCAACAATTATAGACAGCCGACTTTGCTGGACCGCGTGAACAATGGGCGGCCGTTGAGATTTCCCTGTGGACCGTCTATAGGTCTTGATCTGTTCACCCCACGCTGGCAACGACCGCATATAAATATCTTTCACGCATGCGCGCTCAGCTAAAATCTATTGAATTTGGGGGAGAGCAAGCGTCATGCATCGTCGGGTTCAAGGAATGTCCAGCTTAACAATGTTTCTTGGTATTAAATGGTCATGCATACGACTACATTCCAACGGCAACGTCTGAGGTAGCAATGTCTTGAGTAGGCCTTCCCTCAGAGGTAGCCTATACCTAATCTTATGCATTTCGGCCCAGAATTGGAAATTTCAGATTGAAGCCATTAAGCAATTTACTACCAGGATTATAATTGTGATGACGATGTTATCTGGGTTCCACGACAACTGGTCCAACGACAACTGGTCCAACGACAACTCGTTGCCCGTAGGCACTGAGGCAGGTTCATTGGCTTTATGTACTTGGGGTTGAGATGAGTGAGGCGGTCTCCCGTTGCCTTCCTCACAGACAATAAAATTATTAATTGTGGTTGAGCATTTTGTCTAAGGTCGCTAGTCGCTACGTAGTTGCAATTTAGGTAGATTCTAACCTGCAACCCTTTCTCCCTTAAATCACTATGCACAGAACTTACCGAACTTACCACTGCATCACTCCGTCCCATAATCCCATTATAACTGTAGGGGGTCTAAAAACAAAAACTATAGCGTTTCAAGCATTAATTCGCTAACAAAGAACTCATAATTTCCAGAATAGCTTACCACCGTGCTGCACATATCACTATTAAAATCAACTTAATATAATTATGAACTTTCGGACCAGCGTGATTTCGCGGCCAAAGTATGATTGCCGAGAAGCACAGCGGCGAGCAGGGAAGGGATTTGGGAAGGGGATGTGTTCCTCCCCATTTTCAATTTTTTTTATTGTCACATTGCGATGGTAAAATCTTAGGTTATCATTTTGACGTCAAAATTTCTTGTTATCTCATTGCATAAAGACATGATTTAAAACTTCAATAAAATAATGTTCTTCCCAATTTAATTTTTTTATCATTCTTTGTGTTTGATGTAGCCTATTTCTCTTGGAATCCACACAGAAGAAAAGCACAATCTTCGTTTTCATGGGCGTCTTGGAGCAGTCTCCCTCAAGTAGGTCAACATACTCAAATTTTGAACAAGAAATCAGACAATTAGCCACTATTTAGTGAGCCAATATTAACACTGTGGAATAGTTTTTCAAATAGTAGCCTAGGCTATTTCAAGTAGTTTTTAAAGACAAAACCATATCCCGCTTTTATGATGCTGGGAGGTGACTCTCGAGCACTGAAGAACACTATTGAGCATGTAGCCTACACAACATAGGCCTAAAGAAACAATGTCATTCAAATCGTCGCCTTCGTCCGTAATAAAAAAAAATGACGGAAGCGGATCGAATAAGAAGGATATCGGGGTTTCCTCGCATTCGCTGATCGGCTTTGGACCAATGGAGTTCAGACTACCAGATGGGATAAAACTGGAGAAATTGTAGGGCCTAACTGAGATTTTAAAAAGTATACTAAAATGGACTAATTTGTATAGATAAGCATTCCCAACAGAGAAAAAATATCTTAAAAGCACATCTTGCCGGCTGATTTCAGGTAGTGCCCATGCATAGGAGGGCCTCGCATGGCCAATTTCTGGTGGTGCCGAGCACTCACGGGCCTCGCAGAGTCGGCGCCCATGAGGCTATGTATGTGTGTGCATGTGTGCAATCATGCTATAGTTTGCTAACGCCACACTGTTCGAGGAGTCAGATAATTATTTCAATACCAGCTGACCGGATAATTATTGTATCTCGTCAGAAGCATAGGCCCTACTTTGGTTTTTCGTCAACATTGACCTTTTCTTCAACTACAAACTAATAACACTTTCACGTGGAGCAAATGTCGAAAATTCAGGAGCACCAAAACAGATTTGTCGCTTGAGGATGCGCAAACGTTTTCCTAAAAATAGACGCGAAGTGCATCCTACATTCTTGACGTAGCCATGGACTTGGACTTATTTGAAGTTATTTCAACACACGCTGTTTGCTGGTCAAGCCTAAATAAGTAGTCATTTTCTCACATATGAAAGCTCCTGTAATTTGGACGATTTGAATCCTAAAAGAATCGTTTAATTAAGTAAGTGGTAGGCTACAAAGTATAAGAATTTTCTCAAAGTTGTTTTCTTCACGGTCATGATGGGTGCCTACGCAGGGAAAAGCAAGCAAAGCGAAAACGAAAGTAATCATGGTCAGCATCAGAATCTCGATATACCATTGTCAAGTTATAAAGCAGGTAAGTGCAAAGAAATTGCTGCATTACTAAAACGAAAGCATAAAACAGCATCGCTGTTTGAATAAAATAAAAGACAAGGCGTGGTTTGAAAGCAATGTAAGTTAGCTCATAACTAATATTGTCACATAATTATGTTGCATCTTTGTATGATTACAGAATTTACACGAGTTTAGGACTAGAGAAAAGAAAGTTGAACGTTTGGAGAAATTAATTTAAGTTTAAAAGAAACGCGTGATGGTTATTATTGAGTTTACGAGTTACATTGTTGAGCTGTTTATTTGGCTAAATGAGGCATAAATGATAATTCATTTAAATCCACTCGAAACAACGTGAATCAGTTTATTCAGAGGCGCTTAGTCAAAACGAAATTGGTAGGTGGGGGAAGGAGTTACTAAGATCCAGGCAGGGATGTAAGTGGAAAATAAGAAGTGCCGGTATGGATTTAAAGACCATTCCAGGTTTTTCTAAGGGAATTTTTACAAGTGTACTATCTCAGCCTCTAACGATTAGGGGGTCTGGGGGAGCGTCGTAAGCTCCCCCAGCGGGGTCTGGGGCGGAGCCCCAGCCGACAACGCATTTTAGAGCAATTGAAGTCAAATGAGACCTGTTTTGGCAATACATTTAAGTGATTATTCATTCACCTAAAATTGATTAAAATTTGAATTTTATTTTAAAAAACTGAAAACTTAGGCGTATTACTAGGAAATAGCATAGGCTACACCAAAACGTGCAAAATTGTTACTAGACTTTATACTATGCCCTAGTGTTTTTAGCTTTAGGCCTATAGAAATATACAGATAGAGCAATCATAAACTGCAGACAGTGGAGAGGAGATCTGCTATATCATATGATATCGTATAGTCACTATAGTGTGAATCTGATAAACTAGTATCATAGAAGTTTCCATAGATCGTAATATGGATGTGATGATTCCTTCGTTGTTCGATCAGGACAATGTGTGTCATCAGCAGATCTGCGTCCTTTCTTAATCCAAGACACTACATAGTCGCTCGGCTTAAATTTGGACAGTGGTGGACCAACGCATTTCAGAAAAACCAGTTGTGCCAAGTGTGCCACATTTAACCTACTTCGGATAGGAGTTGAAATGTCGTTCATGACACTGAATGTCCTCTCGCACTCTGCTGTTGATACCACATATGTGTCAACAGCGTGAAACAGCTGTTGGAGTGCATGCCGCATCTTCGGAATCGCCGTCCCTCGGCTGTCGTCCCGGAATTCACGGAAGGCCAAAATGCAGGTTCTTTCGTCAATCTTCATTTTCTCACATAAGAACTTTATTTCTGCTTCGCCAAAGAGAGCATCGCATTCCTTGTCCTTCCAGCTGTCTTTATTTAGCACATCGATGCTGGCCAATAGGTTGTTGTATTTCTGAATGTTGGCCTCACGAGCTTTTTCGCTTGTGCCAACGTTTGAAGATTCTGTGGTCTGCATGCGACGGCGAAGATTGGCGGCGAGACTCTTAAAATATTGTCCCTGTCGAAGTTCGATATCTACTTTTGTATTTGTGCCCAGACGAATCCCTTTGAAGCTGTTTTCCGCAATGCCTGCCTTGGCTTCTTTAAGATATGGACCAGCGTTGTCAGCCATTGATTCCAGGACGCGTATTTGACGGTCCACAAGTTTTTGTGCCCGAGTTAAGGTCATATCACGCTTCTGCAACTCACGTGACAGGTCACCTAATTCAGTAAGTGCGTCAAGCATCACCCCAACATTATTGACGAAGCCAACAGCGGTGAGACGTTTATTTAGGCCACTGTACTTCTGACGGGTTGTGTGGTCTCTCTCTGGATCTGTGGATGCAGATAGAAAGTGTGCATATAGAGCAGGATAGTTTGTCCACACTGCTTTGAGTGTTCTCTCGCTGCTTGAAACCCAGCGTATGTCAAAAACGCGCCCTATTGACAGTATCTGGCTTTCCAGCAACGCTGCACATGCTTTAAGTTCACGCTTGTTCTTTGGTGAAGCGTGGTATGTTGTGTATAATTTGTCGATGAAAGACTGAAAATTGTTTAGCCCTGTAACTTCCTTGTTTGTATCACCAACTGCCAGCTCAAGTCTGTGATTAGCGCAATGCCACACAAAGATATCGGGAAAGTCTTTGAGTAACAACGTAGCTACTCCAGATTTGTTACCCAACATTGTCGATGCGCCATCTGCTGCAAAGCTTATAAAATGTTTTTTCAGATAGGCATCATTAAATCCATGAGAATCAAGACATTTCAAGAGCGACGCAGTTATTGTTTTTGCATCAGCACTTGAGAGCTCAACCAAGTCAAGGAAGAATGTTAGTGGCCCAGACTCATTGACAGCAGCACGCATACAGACAGTAAGAACTGTGAGACCACTCGCTGATGTTGACTCGTCAATTAAAACAGAAATTTTATGTTCGTTGACAATGATGTTGGCAACGAGTTTCTGTCGCATCTCATTCGCGACATGTGTGATGATATTTGTGCAAGACAGGCGTGTGTGAAGTATGCGACCCATGTCGATGCCGTTCAGTTGCTGCAAGTCAATGTCGTCTGGTAGATCAGAGAACGGACGCTCCTTCTTTGCAATTTTATATGCAGTTCGGAAAACTCTGCATGTTGTCTCGTGTTCGTTTTTGCTATGTTTTGCGTTTGCCTGCTGCAGTAAGTTTTTCTTTGCCGTTTCCGCAATCATCTCAGCAGATTGGTGAGCCTTACTGGTTTTGTGATCGTACATCTTCTTACGAAGTGACTGTTGCTGTTCACCGAGTGTACACCCAAATGGTTCAACACGGATGTTCACCCATTCGGTAGACAGTTTTATTCCTTGGAATTGATGAAGTTTTACAGATTTAGCTGAAAAACAAACTGAACAACCAAGCTTCCCGTTTTGGCAAAGCAACCAGCTGTATTCCTCGCATTTTGACACATATTGTTTGAGAGTCCAGCATTGTGGAAACGATGGGCTGTGCTCATCAATATCTTTAACATCTATGTTACTATCGCCTTTTTTGTCTGCGTGCTTACTCGATACCTCAGATACTGAGTTACAATTTTTGGCATCAGAAACGAACGGTAGTTTGTTGACATCAGTACTGTCTTCGTGATCAGATGCAGTTGAAGGAGTGATTACATCATGCGAGCAACATTGACCTACAGCTTGACCTACACTAGTAATGAGGCTGACGTAGTGTGTCTCTCCCACGAGGCCGATGTTAATGATCATTTCATGCTGCGTATCATTTCTACTTACACTATCGTCCTCATCAGTCTGCAAAGTTAGTTCGGTGACATGACCATTATCATGCAGGACACGAATAGTTCGTGAAACACTCGCACCAACAGCACGCAACATGATCTCATCAACCCACTGACCAATTTTCGACTGACGCATCAGGTATGAGTCGACGTCCTTGTCGCGATGGCTTATCAAGAACTGTTCATTCATGAGCTGTGGATGTGAACGAAGGAACGATACTGCTCGCTGCCTGAGACATGCTGTGTCAATGGATATACCCTGAGCAGACAGCTGGTGCACTACAGCATGAAGTCCACAGTCACCATCAGCCGGAACATCAAATATGCTGAAATTTTTCTCTGCAGCCACCTGAACGAGAGATTTCTTTGCCACTTCAAAGCTGACATATTCTTTGGGACTTTTATGTACTGTGATCACTTGTGCACCTTTAAAAATAATTTGTTCACCGGCGTTTAATGACACGTTTAATGAATCAAAATCCAGAGTTTGTAAACTCCGGTAGTCCTACAGAAATAGAACTTCATGCGTATTCCAAGATCGCTATAATAAGCAGTGTCTCAAGCAGTTGTAGAATATAAGATATATATATATATATATATGCGTGTGTGTTGTCGATTCCAAATAGAATCCTGTATATATAAATATATAACTGGCCCAGTTAGCTACATCGAGGAACTGCTGTTGGTAAACTTCGGTACACCTTCAGGCTGTAGGTGGGACAGTCTCTGAGTAGTAGTGTTCTTGAAGGGGGTACATCCCACTTCTGTTTTATAATCAATATTTTGCATCAGTCATTCTCAAATGTTACCATTCTATAATTATTTTCCCACTTTTGTTTCGATACCCATATTTCGGTAAAAATTGTATTTTAGGGTATTTAATTAGGTAGTCGTGCTATTATATAGGATGTGTTTCAGTTTATTTTTACGCTAAAATATATACACTAAACAGTTTGTAGTCTGTACTAAGTCTGTACTAAGTACTAACCTGGAAGTATCTTGACTGTTTTTGGGCTCGCAAAGGACAGTACACTCTGGCGAAGTTTTTTATTTGGAGGCCCGGCAGCCATAATAGTTAATAATAATTATAAACAAAATGACATTATTTAATTTAACAGTATTAGCGTAGTCCGCCACCTACTGCTACCGAAAATTAAGTGTATCGGCGAATATTTTACCGTTAAAACCTTGGCTGCAAGAGGTCAGTAAGTAAGTAAATTGTATGCTGCAGATATACAATAGCAAGTAAGGAGGTGGATTCAGACAAATGACTAACGCAAAAAACCATCCATTAGGCCACTTCGACAATAAAGCACTACTTGACTTGCATACCGTCAATACCGGCATGTCTTTGCGCCATACCGGTATGGCATTTTATCCTGGAGAGGTGCCGGTATGCTTTCAGCCAAACTGAAGAGGTGCCGGTATGGCATACCGTCTCATACCGTCACACTTACAACCCTGGATCCAGGTCAAGATATAAAAAATGGTCAGGCAGGCAGACAGTCATAGCAAAGATATTAGAGTCGTAGACTAAGATGCGCCACATATTGTATCTGAATGTTCGCCTCACCTGCCTTGCGAGGGGTTTATAGCGCTATAAATAGAACGAAATTACATTGTCCAACTGCCTGTAATAGTCGCACATTTTAAACATCAAACTTCTACTAAAATACATTAGTAAATAAAAGTTATTATTACTAGTCATATTTAATGTGCAGTTTAAATAGTTATGTTAGTTTACGGAGGCTGCAATTGTCCAATCATTGTCGTATATATTTATCTATTTTGCCCATGGCGTCTATGGTTACTAGGGTGGTTGCTATAAGAGCCATCAACCCCGTCACAACGTGGCGCCACGGTTTGTGTGCTTTGACCACCACCCAGACCAAATATACAGCGGAGATAGGAGCCGTCATATCTAAGGTGGATGCTGTTTTGCCTAGAGTTGAAACTGACGGGAAGATGAGGTGAAGAAGAGGAATAAGACTTTTTGAGACAGTATACACCGTGTCTCAAAACAAGCTGTGCAATAATTATGGTTTTTGTCAGAACTTCGTCAAATTTCACCAATCTTAATAGCTTTTGGTATATAGATGAGAAAATGGCTGAAATTTTATGCTATATATGAATTTCCACCTCGCTTGATTCATATCACCGCACTACCTTGATAAACGCATAAGTACCAATTTTTTTTATACACGGTGCAGAGTCCCTTTCTTTAAGCCAGATATCAAAATTTGCAGTTCCCTTCGTGTTCAATGTTGCCATTACAATGTACGAAATGGTCTTCAAGTCACGAGTGAACGAACTGTAGGTAGCTGAGTTAATAATAATTTTACGTGGTCCAAAGGTAGAATTTTTTAAAGATGATTCGAAGATTTCGAACAGGAAAAGAGCAAGAATAGTAACCAATAGTTTAGCAATGTGAGAACAATGCTGAAAGGCACAATGACGCTATACAAAGCTTAACAGTATCGTTGGTAGGCAACTTAAGTTAGTGACTTCTAATAAACACCACGAAATACGAAAAAACTTCACCTGCGTTTGTTTTATTGGCCTCATAAATCATAATAATGAGGCTAAAAGGTGAGGTAGCTAATACTTCACACCGTGCATGCTTTGCATGCTGCTTCCAGGTTATAGCTTAATATGCAAACGCTTTCTCTTTTGGTTTTCAATAGCGCACAAATCAACGCGCTATCATTTCTTCGGGAAGTTCATGTTTTTCAACGAATAATGTAATAAACTGTTCGGAATATAATAAATATAACGCGCAATTCATGATGAAGGCATTTAAATAATTTCTTTACAACTTAATTTTTTTAAACAAAGAACGTCGGGGACTGAAGAATGAAGCAGCTGAACCAAACGAAACTCCGTCTGCTACGACGGTAAGATTATAAATTATTTTACTTAAAGCAAGATAATGGTAGCAACATAATGTCTACATCAGAAACTCTTTGGTGACCTCTTTTGAAGCGACCATTTTGACGGATAGGCCTACTTTGTGCATATATAGGGGCCTACACATTACGATAAAAACGATTAGCCTAATCATTAATCAATGAAAATACCTAATCTCCTAATAAAGCGGAGAAATGTCAAATCGGCATTCTTGCTGTATAAAAAAAATCATTTTTTAAAGATGTCGCATAACTGGACATGATTGTAGTGATTAGGCCTATGTTAGTGTGATTAGCCAATATAATTTAAGGCAGTAAATATCAGAGAAAGCCGGGGACGTCGTTTCGAAAAAAGTATGAAGAATAAGTAGGCTATATTGTATTGTATTACAGAGTAGACTATCTGACAAATTTTATAGCACTTCTTGCATGAAAAACTTTTCAGAAGCGTTTCCAATGCGTGCAACCCTCGAGGGAAAATGCAGGTTTTGAGACGAGAGAAATAATATATTAAGACGAAAGACGGTTTTACAGCGGTTCCTTTAATTCTTTTTAGAAGCGCTGATGGAATCTTGAAACAAGAAACTGATGGAGAAGGCTCAACATCGAGAATAATGGTGACATTGCACTTTCGAACCCGTCCCTGGGCCTGGGCAGAGAACTTGAAAAAGAGGAATAGGCTATCCCTCATGAAATTTTAGCTTATCCAATCACAGGCATCCATTTACTCTTTCAGTATTAACGTTGCCGCCATTTTTACTTCAGCTCTACAATCTTCCACTAGAGATGATGGACAAAATCTTAAAAACTTCTTATCTGCATTGGATTTTTGATTCATCACGAGGTCAAAGAGACGAAGAAGTTATCAGGTCTCTCATGTCAGTGGACAATTGTTTTTATCGAAGAATTGCCGGACAACGGTACAAGAGGGCAATTTGGCGATATCTGAAAGGTGAGGCGTCTCCACTCTCCATTTATTTCTCGCACTTGCCCCTTCAAATTTGCTATGCCTACTCAGAGGCGCTCCCGACTACAGCGCAGACACAGCGTGCACTGGAGTTTCACACCGAAGCGCACGAACAATTGCGAGTGAAGGACTTGGTCAATGTCCCTACATGACTTGAGGTGGATTCGAACGTGGGACCATCCGGTTCCATAGCACCGAGTCCTCCGCTACACAACCGCTCCCCACATGCATTACTTCCATCTTATGTTACTCGATCACAGTTTCGCAGCTATTGACCGAACCATGGCCAGATCCACCCAGCCGAAGGGTTGGTGAATCATGAGCCTGCGCGCGGACGTTTGGCTATTTTCATACATTTGTGCAGTTTCAGAGCTTCTTCTTCTTCTGTCTTCTCCTCTGTCATCGATATGACGATGAGGCCTTTATGAAATTTCTCCAAACTTCTATGCTTCTGATTTGTTCTCCAATCTCGGCTAAACTGGTGCCCTTCTCTTTCAGGTCTTCTTTGATGTTGTCTATCCAGGTCTTCCGCTGTCTACCTCTACTTCTAAAATTCAGGGTAACGCAGTAAGTTGCCTATAAATCACACAAATTTGCATAGCGCCCCTTCAAGATCTCTATTCAGAGGCGCGAGGTGCAGACATGTGATGGTAGGGCCTACACACTATAAATTCGTACTTAATAATTATTATGAGTAACAGAGCGCGAAATTGGATGGAGAAATTGCGTGATTTGGAGGAGTCATGCATTTCGCTTAGGCCTAAATTTTACTTTGTGAGTTGAATCAACTTCATTACATTCATGTAAAAAAGGCACTATAGGCAATATTATATAAGACAGCGGGAGTTTCTTTTGAATTCGGTCAAAATGTTTCTTGCTGATGATATGTTGTGCTGACACGCTGTGACAAGGCGGTGCATGCTATCAAACGAAGCAGTAAAAGTCAGAGCCTTCACTAAATCCACTCTTTGGAACATCCCAAAGATCTACGGGTTTGATTTGGGTATGTCGCAGAGCACCCCTCAGCCTAGGATGCACTGTGACAGTCCATACCTGGGTAACTCCCGGCAGGTGCGTCCACGTCGCGGGGGGGGGTGGATATCGCTTGTCGATAACGAAATCCTGCTGGGGACCCAGTCCCTTGGGGTATAATGAGGGCCCATGCCCTGGGTTATGGGTGAAGTCCTGGACGGCCAAAGGAGCGGAGGCCCCCTATGGGGGGGGGGTAACGGTCTGGAGGGTGGAAGAGGCACGGCGAGTCAGAACGCCGCTGGGCAGCTCCTATTTATTGATGGATGATCCGGCCATCTGACTAGCTCGCGTTTACCTAGCAAGTTACTGAGGGAACATTCTGCTGAAGAGTTTTCCACATGGTGGAAACGGCTACGCTCCAGAGGGGCACGCCAATGATGATGATGATGATGATGATGATGATGTCGCAGAGCAATTTCGGAATTTGTTTCTAAAGATAATAGGCTACATATTAGGCTGATGGTGTCATGGAGGAGCGATGCCATTCACAATATTTTAGACAACAGAGAAGGGAGCAGCCATCAGAAACAATCGGTGTTATTACGGGCTTTCCAGCAGTAGGCATACAGGCCCTTACAGCGAATCAGATTTAAAAGTGGCGGTCATAAAGATGTTTTTTGTTTTTGAGGATTTAATTTGTTAAACCATTGTTATACTCGAGTTTTCTTTGCCCGTTCGTTGCTCGAAATGTTTGCAAGTAATATGTCAATATGAAATAAGCTTACATTTAATATTTTCATCATAATTTATATCTCTCCGATTCAATCAAATTGGGATTTTGTTTAAAATATAGGTGTATTCATGGCCAATGTTTAGACATTTTGTGATCCATGAAAATGAAAAAAAGAAGCACTGGTTTTGTCTTTTTAGACTTCTATGGAGAAAAGATGAAAAGATCTGCGATCATTAGAGTCAACCGAAATTATCTCCTGGAAAATATTCAATCGAACGACGAGTTCATTAATTTGCTGTTGTCTGTCAACTGCATAACGGAAGAAGAACGTTGCTTCATTCAACGACAAAGTTCAACAAAAGATAAGAACGCAGAGCTATTGTACATTATGGAATCATTGGACGAAATAAAGTTTTCTAAATTTGTCAAATTTCTTCGACAAACCAACCAAAGAACAGTGGCAATGATTGTAGCAAGCGGAGGAGGTTCGAAGCATGCGCTTTATAAGCCTTATGAGTTTTACAATTAACACAATTTCCTTCACATTCATTTAAGCTATTAGCCAGTGCCTAATTTACTATGACAACTCCAGTGCATCAGTGTGCATGGGGTAAGAACTGGCCAAAATTTTCATATAGAAAGATCATAAAATTATAGAGTAGGCCTACTTGCAGGCACGAACCTTTTAAAAATATTTATTACCTTTTGACACTATGAGGGATAGCTTTCTCGTGAAAAGCCAACGTGGAGAGTGAATAAAAAATAATGGTTTCCAGATAGGAAATTGTAGTAACATAATTTATATTTACATACCTTTGAATTGTACTAATGCTCCCTTCAAATGATTCCTATTTGACAATAATCAGCTTCTGTCAGCATGGGCGGAGTTTGGTTTTCGTTCGAAGAGGGGGAGGGCTGAAAAGAACTTGAACTTTGTTGCGCGGAGACTTGGTCCAAAACGCCTTTTTTCGGCCGAGAAAAGTTAATGACCTTTTTTTAGTTTTCCCGGTCAAAAAAGTTGATGCCCTTTTTTAGTCGTCGGGCAAAAATAGGTAAAATACCATTTTCCCGGCCAAACAGTTGATGACATTTTTTTCATGGGGGGTTATTCCCAGGGCTGAAAGTGGTTTTGAAAAGTTGCCGGGTCTCACTTTGTGAAGCGCCGAAGGCGCGAAGCTGCGAGTGCCGAAGGCACGAAGCCCATACCGACTAGGGGGTCTGGGGGAGCGCCGTAAGCTCCCCCAGCGGGGTCTGGGGCGGAGCCCCAGCCACCAACGAATTTTTAGCTCTGTTGACCTCAACTGGAGCCCTTTTTAGGCTCTTTTTTTGCCATCCATTTATGAACGATAAATTCATGAAAACTTAATTAAGAAGTCGTTTTGCAGAGTCGCAGACTAACTAGTAACTACCAGTATAAGAATGTCAAAATTTTATTGTTTAAGAAATGGGCTTAGTCTTTACTATAACCACAAAAGTTAAAAGTTTAGGCCTATAGCCTAACAAGTTTATAAGTATACTGTCATATGGGTAGGTCTATATTATATAGAAAAATCATAGGGGCATGTCAGTAGAAGGAGAACTAAGCGGCTCGGACATTTGACCAATACCAGCCTTGACCTCCGCTCATTTGACCAATACAGCCTTGACCTCCGCTCATTTGACCTAAATAGCCTTGACCTCCGCTCATTTGACCTAAATAGCCTTGACCTCCGCTCATTTGACCTATATAGCCTTTACTTTCGGCCATTTGACCTATACTGACCGTAACAATTGAGTGCCCGCGCAGTCTGACCAAAACTATGCTTACTTTTTAAATTCAGCCAATGCTAGCCTTACTTGCTAATCATGAACAGTTGTTTACAAAAGTTTCATACGCTTCATCCTGTTTGCAACCGACCGACCAGCGTTAATTGCCAAAGTCCTGTTTACAGTTGGCGTTGGCCGACGATAATTGCCAAAGTCCTGTTTACAGTTGGGGCTGGCCGACGATAATTGCCAAAGTCCTGTCTACAGTCTGATCGGGGTCGGCCGATTATAATTGGTAAATGCGGGCCTAATTATAAGTACGAGTGGCAGGCTAGGATGTTATGTTCGCAATAAGGCAGAGAGGTTGAGACTAATTGCTCATACATCTAGCTATTCATCTAACCATACATCTAGTCATTCATCTAGCCATACATCTATCCATCCATAAAAAACACAACGAAGGTTTCATAAAATTCGTTGGGGGACTTATAATAATGTTCTACTAGCAGGCATTGAGCGTTGAGAGTTTAGCTGCGTTTAGCAAATTATATAGACGACATCTCGCGGCTAAAATCGGCTTCGTTGTAAATGCTAGTTCAACGCTATTTAGGTCAAATTTAGCAAATTATATAGACGACATCTCGCGGCTAAAATCGGCTTCGTTGTAAATGCTAGTTCAACGATTCATAGCTAGAAGGAAAACAGTTAGTATGAGTATCTGCGGCGAGTTATATAATTTTGAAATTAAATATACCAGGCTTTTGTATATAGTCAATGTTGTTAGCGAAGAATTAGATTGAGATGGTGACGGATTAGTCGACGTCTCAGAAGCAGTATTGTTTTGAAGCAGAGAGGTAAGCGAGCAGCAGCTCCACTCAATTTTCTGCGTTGTCGTCTAACGCCTGTATTTCTGTTCGAATCCTCCCCGCATCGTTCTTCAGCGCGATCAATTCGTTCGATGTTGCGCGAATGGCTGCCGTCATTTCTCTCATTCTTTGTTTTTTTTTCGATAATTCGATTTCGTTTTTCTTAATTTTTCACGAACTCGTACCAATTCGCGTTCTATTTCGCCGATATTAGCAGGTCTTTCGTTGGCCAAACTATGGACGAAGGTTTGGAACTCATCGGCCATTTTCTCGTCACACTTTTGGTAGGCTTAGTGATCGGATAAAATTTTAGTCGTAAGTCGCGACCAAAACGCAAAACAGAAATTTCTTGTCACGCTGTGTGACTGAAAACTAAAAGTGTGACATGAAATCTCTGGGTCACAAGGCATTATAATATACCTCGACCCCCGCACATTCATAATCATGAGTCGTCGAAACTTGGAATTCCCATATTTTCGCCGTTAGTCGCCAACGCAATAGACACTCATCCCCGCGTGATGCAGGAGCGTGAGTGGGCTACGACGTAGATATGTAAATCCCAAGTTTCGAAAATTACTCATAATCATATGATCACAATGTCAACAAGGCATCATTTTCAATCCACGAGTTGAACCCGTCTGGGTATCCTAACCATTTCACAAGTGATTTCTTCCCGCGTTTCCCAATCACTTTTTCGATTCTAAATATTTCTTGAGTTGTTTTCTGTAGCTCTTGTTCGTAAAAAGAGCCTTGTATTTCCTCACCATTAGAATCAGTAATCTTGTAAGTTGGTGGGTCTGTATATTGAACCTGAGATACTACAAAAACCTCCTCCGTCCATCTACTCGTATAACCCTTTTCAAAAATGTTCTTCTTCCTAGTTATTCTGACTTTGTCGCCGATTGAAAACGTTGGAATAATAGGCTCTGAAAGCTCATCGCCGTATAAGTTCATAAATACGGTCTTTTCATTCACTTTCAAACTAGCCTTCGCGGGGGTCATTTTAATGGAGGAATGTCTCGTTTCATTATAATTACTAACCATTTCGTCTAATACATCGATATATCTTCTAGTTGAATTAGCCGTAAAGTACTTGAACATTCTATCTTTCATCGAACGCACCCATCTTTCTGCGATACAACATTTTTCTTCGTTCTCGGTGGAATACAACTCGACTAAATTCTTTACATTTTTATTATAAAATTCTTTCCCTTTGTCGCACCAAACTTTGGCTGGCTGCCGGCCACCCCTGAGTATCTTCATGAACCCATCAGCGGTAGACTTCCCACTCTTGTCGTGTAATGGAACGATCCATCCGTATTTTGAAAACACATCTATAACGGTCAATAGATATTTCACACCATCATTGTCTCTAGCGAAGGCTTGCATATCGATTAGATCTGCCCCCCAAATCTGATCAATCCCGCCAACATAGACCCGCCTCTTTCTAAAATGTCTTACTACTGGTTTGTGTAATTCATTCGCTAACTGATTAGTCCATTTCGGGTCCTGCTGTAATTCTAGGCTTTTTTTAATCCTAACCCGAGACTCGTTTTAGCAGATAATATAGGTTTGACTATCGCCCTCTCTATTCGTTCCCGCACGCTAGGATTTGGTATATTATTCAATTGATTTATCATTGCTCTATCAGCGACATTCCTAGAAGCTGTATCGGTGTGTTGATTGTATGCCAGGTCGTGAACGTATGCGGCGCTATCTACCCTGTTTATTGGTTTGCTCCAATCTTTGGGGGTTTCATTGGCGTTCAGACGAAGATCTAGTCTAGTACCGGGTCCAGTAAACTGGTGGCCCGGTAAATGGACCTCACCAGCAAACTTGGCCCAGGGTAATTTAATGTTGCTAGTGGCGGCGTTCAGTGAACTAACTAGATCCCCACCTTGCGCAACAGCGGCAGGCGCCCTCACGAATTGAGTTTTTGTTTTCCCGCATACGACGCAAACACCTCTGAGCATCGATCTCCCATTATTAGCGACGGCGTCCTGCACATCTCTCGTCTCGGTATGTTGTTTACATTTTACGCAATACATTTCGTTTTTTATAATATATATATTTTTAAAATGGAGATCAAAGATATGAGTTGGGGCACCGCGCTCTCAAAAAGATTCAATAATCCGTTGTTACCCAAAAGCATACGTGGTTTGATAGTTGGGAAATCGGCGTGTGGAAAAACAACGCTTCTTCTCAATCTTTTACTCAGGCCAGACTGGTTGGATTATAATACCTTGCAGGTGTTCGGTACTTCTCTGTTTCAACCGGAATATCGCATTATCAATAAAGCATACGAAGAAAAATTGCCGAAAGAAGCGATCGTTCGGTTGTTCGAGCACCGAGACGAAATCGTAGGTCTAAATGCGTCTCCAGACTTCGTCATGGAAGAAATGGCAAAAAACGTAGAAGCTAAATCCGATATAATTGCCAAGTTCTTTGAGAGCGCCGACGATGTGTCAGACCCGAGAGATTTGAGCGCAGAGAAGAAGAACCTGATGATTTTTGACGATCTTCAATTGGAACGACAAAACAAATGCGAAACGTATTATAATCGGGGGAGGCATAGTAATGTAGATTGTTTTTACCTCGCCCAGAATTATTTCAAATTACCACGTCAAACAATCAGAGAAAATGCGAACTTTATTTGCCTGTTCAAATAAGACCTGAAAAATTGTAATCATATCTACAACGACCATGTGAGTACAGACATGTCGAAAGATGAGTTTCGAAAACTATGCAAAACAGTATGGGAGCAACCTCATGGATTCGTGGTTTTGGACCTAACTAGCGGCAAGTACAACGGCAAATACCGATGCGGACTCGACGAATTTTATATAATCGAGGATCCGCTATTGTAAAAATTCTATAGTATAGTAAAAATGGAATCATCGCTTCTCAAACAGATATCGGAAAACACGGAAAAGACGGCCTGTAACACGGAACCAAAAACATCATTTTCCATTTTTCTGAGCGAACAGAGCACGCGAATCAGAACGAAGTTTAATCCGCTACTCGAGCTGGAGAAGAATAAGAAATATGAAATGGCCTTAGTTGCCCTCGCGACGTACTATTCTTTTCCAAATATCGACGCGACAAACAACGTCTTTCGGTATTCACCAAATGCTGACACAGATTGGGTAAACATTGAAGTTCCAGAGGGTTGCTATGAAATAACGGATATCAACGAATATATACAGAGAGTGATGAAGGGGAATGGACATTTCGACGGAGTAAATGGAGAGTTTTGTATCTCAATAACACCAAACACCAATACGCTGAGGTCTGTGGTAAATATAGCAGTAGGTTACATGGTTGACTTTACGCCAAAGAATTCGATTGGAAAGGTTCTAGGGTTCGACAAATGGATCTATACGAGCGGATACAACGAATCGGAGGACTTGGTAAATATAATGAGTGTAAGCAGCCTGAGAGTGACCAGCGACATTATCGGGTCTTCGTACACTAACGGAACATCGGAAAACGTGATATATTCTTTTTTCCCAAACGTGGGCCCGGGTTACAAGATTATCGAAGTGCCGCATAATTTAATATATCTCCCGATTTTGCTATCTACAATTTCAACGATGGAAACGAGGCTCACGGACCAACATGGGAACCTACTAAATCTTCGGGGTGAAGAATTGGCGATTCGGTTTCACATCAGAGAAGTTTGAAAGTTTTTTGTAATTTATTAATAAAATGAGTCGTTACACATGCGTAAAAGTTAATATTTCAGAAGCGCAGCAAGACAAAATTAAACGTTCACTTCAAGCGGGGGCCGGCGTGAGTATCAAACTATCGCACGATGATTTGAATGGCGAACACGTTTTAGCTCTCACCCAGGCGCAAATCAATAAAATGGCAGCGGCGTATCAAAATGGAACTGGCATGATTATTAAAATGAGTAAAACGCAATTGGAGAACAACAGGAAAGTCGAAGGTGGATTCATAGGTGCTATACTCCCGTTTTTAGCGACGGCGGGACGGTACCTTCTGTCTAATGCGCTGCCAAGTTTGGCGATGGGGGCATTGAGTGGTCTTGGCTCTGCGGCAACTACAAAGATTGTAGATAAAATCAGTGGTTCGGGTGTAATGTATGTCAAGAAAGGCAACATAGCGTGCAAAATAAGACCAGCCGGATCTGGCTTGTACTTGTCGCCGTGGCAGAAAGGCAGCTCAATAACGGCATCCGGGCTGTACATGAAAACAGGGTCGGGCTATGCTAGAGGCGAAGGACTTTTGTTGGGCCCCAACTCTCCGTTTCAAAACATTCCAATTCTCGGCATGATATTATAAATTATTATATTATTCTAAAATGTCGAGACCAATACACAAATTTGGAACAAAACCAACTAGACCGGTAGAGGTTAGAACGCAGCCCGTTTCAGTCTTTTGGAAGATTACGAGCGGCGTTACTCGCAGTCCAGTAAGACAACTAGGAGGTCTGCGATGGGAGATTTTTGCGCAAAATGATATCACGATACAACCGAAGGCGGCAAATACGCTAAGGCTTGGACTCGGTGTAGAAATGACGGCAGGTCTTTGTCTCGTTTCCCTCAGGCAGAGTATCAAAGAACGACGATGCAGCCTACTAGACGGAGTGATTTCAGAAGATGTGGTTGATGATATCATAGTTTCCATTCAAAACAACTCCGATTCGGCAGTAACTATAAACGAAGAAGATTCGCTATGCTGTGTAAATTATCAGCGGTAAAAAATATATATTGCTAATAAATAAACGAATGGAATACGAAGGCATCAAACTCTATCCGAACCTAACAAATATAACACCCTCTGCGCCAGAAGGTGAAATGCAAATAGCCGCAGGGTCCGCACAAACGTATCGACTTCAGAAGATTAGCGAAATCAAAAAGGAGATCGAGCAAGAACGAGACAAAAGAGCAGCGTTGAGTAAAAAGTACCATAGAAGTGTGAGCGTAATCGGCGTAGTAGACAACGTCCTCATGGCGGTCACGATGGGACTCGGAATTTTGGGAATCGGCGTATTGGCCACCATAGTTGCGTCCCCCATCGCTATTGCTATGGAAGGGACAGCGCTAGGTGCGGGGCTATTGAGTATAATCGGCAGCCGAATCTGTAAAAAGCTCGCTCTGAAGGCGGAGAAGCACGAAAAGATCAAAACGCTGGCTGACGCGAAGCTGAACACGATCAGCGACCATATTTCAAAAGCCCTCGTGGATGATCACATTTCAGATGAGGAATATTCGCTGATTCTAAGCGAGATTGAAAAATTCAATGGCATGAAAGAAGAAATAAAAACTAAGTCGAAAGTTGCGATATACGCGATGGATGAGGAAACGAAACAATCACTCATCGACCGAGGGAGAGAAGAAGTCAGGCAGTCCTTTCAAAGCATGTTTGAGAAAAATACCGAATCTGCGAGAAAGACGGCTAACGCGAACATGTACGAAATCATGTAGACCTGTAGAGTTTTGTAGACCTATGTAGACCTATGTCGCTATGTCTGAAAATACGTCCAACCTATGTTTTTACACATGTCGAAAAACACGTCGAAAAACACGTCGAAAAACACGTCGAAAAACACGTCTGAAAACATTTTATTTTTATTAAAAATGTCGTTTCTAAAGATAGATGACCCAGCGAAAAGAAATTTCATAGTCGAAGAGTTTCTGAAAGCCAAGAAGAATATTCAGCAAAACTTTTTATCGGAGAGATTGGGGGATTCAGGGTTGCAACAAGAATTAACCAAGCTGTACAAGCCTATCGTCGATTCGCAATCCGCAATTTCAAAAGAGCAAAATGTGTTACTATCCGCCATCAAAGAAAACTCGATAGCTACTACAAACGCGCTACAAACGCTGCCCGCGTCGTTGAAGGTTCAATTTCCTCAGTATCCCTCGATAGAAGCGTATAGCGACGATCCGACTGAGGATATTAGAACTTTAGAATTAGGAGATGTAGCCACCAAGTACCTTCATCAATACGCCTCCGATAAAAAAATTGTAGACACGACGTTCGGAATACGATCAAAAAATGGTCAATTCTACATCGGCGACACTCCGATTTCTATTCAAGGCGACGATGTAACGGTTGGAAATAAGACGTATAGCGGAACACCTGGGCTTTGGGAGTTGTTGACGATGAAACAGCCGAACACGTCGATATACGATAATAATGATAGAGACGATTACGCCGAGATTCTACTCACGACGGATGCTATCAGACAGCCAAAAAATCCTAACAAACCCAAAGCATCTTCGAGCGTCAAATACAGAGAAATTATCAAACCGATATGGGAAAAGCGGGCTCGTAATACCGCGACAGTGGGCAAAGGCGTCGGTGTAATCGTCATTTCCGAAGATCCAAATGTATTAGCGAAACAGCTGGAGCTGCGATTTCAAAGCTTCAAAGCAGGCAATACCGGCGTGAGAAACGAGATCGTGGCGAAGTGCGACGCGTTATTGAGGCAAGGAGTGCTGAGTAATGATGCTTACAAAAATATAATGATGACATTGTAAAATGCAGGAAAAATGCAGGTCATTAATAGAAGGAGGTATAGAAAACAATACGTTATCGGAGGATCGGGGATATTCGATACAATTTCCGGATTTTTCAAACGATTAGTTACGTCGAACGCCGCCAAACAATTAGCAACGACCGCTCTCAGCGCGGGCAAAGACGTGGCGAAAGAAATTGGGAAAAAGGCCATCGATGTTGGGAAAACAACCGCAATCGACGCTGGTAAACGATTAGTGGACAAGGCAGTGACTAAACTGTTTGCTCCTGCCCCGACTCCTACTCCCAAGAAAATTACGCAAGAAACTAGACAGATTTTAGAACGGCTGAGTGGCGTCGGGTCGACCTCGAATATCCCGAATATGCCGAATATTAATAATCTGATGATGGGGGAGGGCCTGAAGAAGAACGGCGCCATATCGATACAAGATCTAGTACGCTCGCTGAACGGCGCCGGAATGAAAGTCGCGTAAAAAATATATTATCGCGTAATAAAAAGTAGTAAAAATGCAATCATCCGATATTCTGAGATTTACCGAACAACCATTGAGCGATGAAAGCGTCGAACGCTACGAAGGGTACGAGTATGAACCGATATCGGGGGCGAATCTAAACACCTCCGGCGAGATTAGAATAAACATCGAACTTCAAGATCTATTCTGTCATCCGGCAGAATCTTACCTGCTGTTCGAGGGTAGATTGACGAAGGCGGACAACACCTTCTACGTTAATGCCGATGAAGCAACTCTTACGAATAATGGGCTGATGCATCTTTTCAGTCAAATTTCGTATTCCCTGTCGAATCAGGAAATTGAATCGTTATTTCACCCAGGTCAAGCAACAACGATGCTCGGATTGCTCAAATACCCGAATGATTTTCAACTAGCCCAAGGTTTGAATCAGTTGTGGTACAAGGACAGCGGAGCGACGGCTGCTATCGCGAATAATCAAGGTTTCGCCGTTCGACATTCGTATATAATTCAAAAACCAAATGCCAAAGGTACTTTTAGCTTTGTAGTTCCATTTAAGCATATTTTCGGATTTTGCGACGATTACGACAAAATTGTTTTTGGTATGAAACATACGCAAAATCTTGTTCGTAAAGCCGACGATGACGCAATTTTTAGACTCGCCGCCGCGGGCACAGGGAAAGTGAGAGTAGATAAAATCTCATGGTTCATGCCGCACGTTTTACCATCCGATATGGAAAAAATGCAGTTGTACAAAACGATCGAATCGAAAGCGTCGTTGCCAGTTGCGTACAGAGCCCGTCAATGCGATACCACCTCCGTCGCACAGTCGACTAATTTTAGCTGGAGACTTAGCGTCAAGACATTACCTGAGAAGCCTAGGTACATCATCTTGGGTTTTCAAACCGACAAAAGCGGCGATCAAGAACACAATCCATCCGTTTTCAATCATTGCGATCTGAAGAACATGTTCGTGATGATGAACCAGGACCGATACCCAGTTGTCGACTATAATCTATCATTTCCGAATCAACAATTCTCGCGGGTGTACCGAGCAGCAGCCGCGTTCAGTGAAAAATACTATGGAATGGACGAACTAACGACGCAAAGCAATATCACGCCCTCGGATTTCAAAGATCTGTTTCCGATTATGGTGTTTGACGTGAGCAAGCAATCCGAGCGTCTGAAGTCATCGGTGGTCGATATCCAGATCAAAGGCACGTTTAATACGGCGCCGCCAGCTAATACGGAAGCGTACGCAATGGTGATTTCGGACAAGTTACTGAGGTTTCAATCGGATGGTCAGAAAATGAGTGTGGTATATTGAAGTTCATGATAGAATGGTCGGTGAAGTGTAGTATTCAAATTCAAAACTTGATTCGGTTTTGAATTCTAAGGTCGTAAGTATGCCGCCAAAAAATCGCGAACTAAAATATTTACCGGATTAGGCGAAGTAATAAATATCTCGAGATAATCGGTGTTAGTTAATCGAACTAGGGTAGTGCTCGTTGCATATTTTCTCACTCCAGCCTTACCTCCGCCGCCGAGAATCGGCATGTACACTCCCCCACTTTTGAACAAGCCAATGCTTTCGGTATATTTAGCACTATTGTCGCGTATTTCCACACACGTCGTAACCATGTAACAACCGGCTTTCCGAGGAAGGAAACGGTTCGAATTGACGAGACAAATATCCGGATCGAATTTTACATTTCCAAATGATACTTGCGTCAATGTGTTGACTGGGATAGTCTGAGCAAGAGGGGCGTAAACACTAAACGCCGGGCCAAATGCGACCTCAGCAGTAGGCACTATCGAAGCAATTCGTTCGTCGACGTATTTTTTATTCGTCAAATGATTATCGTTCGACGGAGAGCCCGCGTGATTCGTAATCAAATCTATAGCTTGTCCCCAACTTAGCGCTTCATCCATTCCCGCATCCGGATTATTCGTTATTGGCAGGCCTTTGATGCAGTTGCCATTCATATTTAGATTCCCAGTCGCCGGATTTGCTCCATCTACCCGTAGAAAAGTACTGTTTACTTGGGACATCGTAACGCCTCCAGCAATCACTCTTTGCGTAGATCCTGAATCTGTATGTCCAAATTTATCAACAGGCATTTTGAATATAATAATTTTTATTAATTAGGGCCGTAAGAATACCGCCGAAAAGTCTCTACACAAAATGCGCGTAGCGATGGATGAAAAAACGTGTATGTTGATGTAATCGAAATCGTCTAGAAAAACTACGGCACTACCGGTTGAATGGTTATACGAACCTCCCGTAGCCCCTCCGCCCGCAATTTGCATGTACGACGCCCCATTTTTATACAGGTGGACGGTGCCATACGCGGTAATACTATTGGTACAAAATTCTATGTACACCGAAACGAGATAGTACCCAGCTTTACTGGGGAAGAAAGAAGTCGTTCCGATACCCTGTTCAATACCGTGTTTTGCGGTACCGCATCTTATTACGTCAAAAGTAACTGCAGTGTGAGTTCTAGCGATTATAGCCTGTTGAGTTGAACTGTAAGCGCTAACCGCGGGCCCTACCACTGTCGCCACTTTCGAAGTAAGTTGTTCATCGACGTATTTCTTATTCGTCAAATGATTATTGTCGGTCGGGGTGTCGGCGTGGTTCTGCATCAAATCTATTACTTGCCCCCGACTTACAGCCTCATCTACTCCCGCGTCCAGAACATTCGCTGTATTCGTTGTAGGTAGACCTCTAATAGTATGGCCATTCATATTCAGATCTCCAGTCACTGGGTTTGCTCCATCTAGCCTTAGAAAAGTACTATTTACTTGACTTTCAGTAACTCCTCCAGCAATTACTCTTTGCGTAGATCCCGAATCCGTATGCCCAAATTTATCAACAGGCATTTTTTACATATAATAATTTTTGATGCAGGCTGTTTATAACTTCTTGAAAACTCACTCCATCTTTACATGTTTTTTTCAGGACGTGCAGGCATAAATGACCGCAAAACACTTCGTTGTCGGGCTGTACGCGTTCGCTATTGTAGTACACGGGTCTATGCAAATACTCTAGCAGTTCTGTAGGAGGGGGCAGACCATAGCTATCGAAATATATTTTATCCGTGCCGTTCTTCAAAAAAGCGACCCAGTGCGAGCCGGTTCCATTAGAATCGTCTAGATTCAATATCCCGCACTCATTCCGTCTAGGTTTCTTTGGCAGCTCGTCTCTGAGAAATACTCCCCGGAAATTAGGGATATTGAGCTTCTTAGCAGCATCTAGTAGTTCAAAATTCGTCAATGGATGATTTGCGAGGACTACGCCTTCGACATTTATATTTTTCACAGTTGCGTGACTCATTTTACATTTCATCGAAATGTTTCACAAACTAATGAGCTTTCGGGCTTCTACGCTGGCGAGATAATGTTCATGGCTACAATTTTTGCATTCATTCGCCTTTCCATCTTTTTGAAATCGATTTTTGACGTATTCCGATATGTTCTTATTTATTTTACACCGACTGCAAACTTTTGTATCTTTTGTTTCCCTATTTTCCTGTCTCGCGTATTTGTGTGCAAGCTCTTTTACTATGGCATTTTTACAAAGTTTGCAGCTCGGATAGCTTCCGTTCTTTTTTGTATTATCTTTGTGAAATTCGTCCAAGCTTTTTTCCATTTTGCATTTGGTACACACTTTTACCACATCCATTTTTTATTAGTGTAAATTATTCTTTATTTTGTTTAGTTTTCAGCGTGTAGTGCCCATAGGCTAGAGTATGTATGCCGTCGTCCATTATTACTCTTTTGTCGTCGTCGGCAGACAGAGCTATTTTATTTACTTCTTCGGTGTAAATTTCATGGCGGTAGGATCGAATGACGTTCATCGCTCTCGACTGTTGTCTTTTCGTAAACACGCAGTCTTTGTAATCTGCGTGAGTGATTGATTTCTTGACGACGTTCTTTTTCACGCCTTTACACTTCTTGTAGTCTTCACCCGCCATCTTGTAAGAGTACAACTTGGATCGCAGTCCGACAAATTCCTCGATTTGTTTTCCCGCGGCCTCGTCTTTGAACATACCAACCACTTTTTTATTAACGCCGCATTCTATACCGGATGGGTGGTCTTTCGGATAATCTGAAGTATCGAACATACTTTGGACGTCGGGGGAAATATCTTTGTAGAAGTCTTCCGTTTTAATTTCATACGCCAAAGAATCGGTGTCGGTGAATAATAGCTTGGCCCTATCTCCGTACTTGGCCTTGATGTAATTATAATGAAAATCATACATGAGCGTTTTACTGGTGTCTAATATACACATCCCTAGATATATCGGCTTGTTGTAAAACAACTTGGTCTTTTTCATGTGAATGGCGATGAGGTTTTCATCGAAAATCGTTCGTCTGTCGTAATTTGCTTTCGCGGCTAGCTTGATAGCTTCCTTCTCATCACTCACCAATCGTATGTCAACTCGATTCTCGATAGCTTCCATTGTTTTACCGAAAACGCTATTGTTCATCAGCTTGAAAAAGTCTTTCTCAAAATCGTTCGTAGCTTTCGTTCTCAGGTTGGTATTCAGATCGATATACTTTTTCAGCCAGGCACTTTCTTCGAATTTTATTCCTCGATGTATTTTTACGATTTTCAATCCGAGACTTTCGTACAATTTTAAATTTCCGTAATGAACGACGTACTTCTTTTTATCGTTCAAGTTTGGAATGAGCTTCGCTACAGACGATCCCGCGGGTTTTACACTCTCTGGAGCTAGCGGATAATCATTATGCAGGTCGTGCAATTCCTCCGGATATTCTAAATCGACTTCTAACACACAGCCCACGCCATCTCGTTCGGTAATGTTTTTCCAATCATTCAATTCGTCATCGCTCATCCATTCAAACCCATGAGTTGGTAACGGTTTGCTCATCGCCCATCCGTACAAGTTGTTCGCGTCCAAGTATGGAATGAATACTGAATGTTGGGTGGGATTGAAAGCTTCCCCCATGTACTCGTTGTTCGCTTTCGCGTATCGATGTGAAATCGTGCTGACACCCCCTCGTATTCCCTGCTTGATCATCAGCAACATATCGTAGTCACTCAACAACTCCAACTGCACACCAGTCGACTTCAACGCCGCGTCCCACGCCAATCCTGGGCTAGTGTAGTACCACGCAGGATCTAGGTTGTAGTGCTTCATACAGACGTCTCTGAAGTTTTCAAAGACATCCGCTAATAATAGAACATCCGATAAATTGTACAAATCGTGATATTGGCGTAATGTTTTGCATTCAAATTTGTCCCACACCGTTTTCGCGTGCTTGTAATCTTTTTCACTAATACCCGAATCGTTTAGTTTTGAATAGAAGCTATGCTTTGGCGGCAATTCGGTTTCGTTTAGTCTTTCAACACCGTCGACGTAATCATACGGGTAAACGCCTTTTCTGAGTAAAAGATCCAACTTCTCACCTTCAGAAAATTTCCCCAGGTTTTTGCACTGATCTTTCTGAAGATTCTTCGATAACGCGTCGAGACTCGAGGGCATGAATCTAAAACTATCGATAAAACGTAATTCGCGCTTGACTTCTCTCTCTTTCCCATCTTTGTCTACAAATTTATCGACGACGACCTCTCTGCTGAATGAGATATACTTTTCTTCGTTGCAGGGAATGCATTTGATTTTCTCGCCGTGTTCACCTCGTAATTTTTTGATAAATAAATGGCTGTCGTATCCGGTCAAATTGTGAAATATGACAGGGAAGAACTTGGGGACTTTGTATTTCAGATTACAAAGGTTATGAGCGGCGCCTCTAAATTTTCCAGTCAAATGACAGTGATCTCGTACTGGTTTTTCATCGTCTATAATTTCTCCTTCGCATATATGGCAAACAGTAGCCGAGTCGAAGAGCTCCTGCTCTTTCTTTCCAAATATCATTTTCTTTAGAAATTTGAACTCGTTGTATATTCGTTTTACATTTTCTTCGAGAGAATCTATGAATATCTGGGTGACATCATCGTCGTCGTTTTCCGCTGTAAACCTCACGGGCTCTTGAGAATAAACCTACATCGGCGGAGTCTAGAATCACCTCAGTCCTTGAAACAAATGGAAAATCTTTGGAATCTACTTCTCCAGTCTTCATGTCAACGCGTTCCATTGTGCAAGTAAGGACAAAGTTGGTTTTAGTTCGACGATTTTTTGTCAACAAGTTTACCACCCGTGTTCGAATGGCGCTGAAAAATGATGTAGCATCAATACCGGCAGTCCCCTCTACCGTGTATTGTTTCGTGAAGCCCTTGATAGCCGATGCCGTCTCTCGAAGTTCGAACCTATGAATGGGCGGTTTTATTTGAGGGGGTAACTTGCTAATCTCACTAGTCAGCCAATCCGAAAAAACTGTTTTATTTTTCCCCGTATTCAAAAATTTCCAAGTAGTAGACAAGAATGTCGTAAGTTCCGCTTTTGCTAATCTCGAGTATCCTCGCACGCCTCTCTTTTTTGCAATTTCTCGCAATTCTCGCACAGTGGCGGGAGTATGCGCTGGTGCTTTGTTGACCTGGGTCCGAGCGCCTAGTCGATCTCCCTGCGATATGAACGCTATGAGTTCCGCTTTTCGCAAACTCGAGTATCCTCTTTGTCCTCTCTGTTTAGGAATTTGTCGTAATTCTTTCAGATTAAATGTTGAGTAGTCCATTTTGTATTGGGATCTCTTGTCTTTAGATCGAGGTGTATATTCCATTTTTCAGTTATTTTCTATACGCAAGAGAAAAAAATTTGCGTCAGACGTCAAATGTGAAAAAAATGTGAAATGTGAAAAAGTAAGGCTAGCATTGGCTGAATTTAAAAAGTAAGCATAGTTTTGGTCAGACTGCGCGGGCACTCAATTGTTACGGTCAGTATAGGTCAAATGGCCGAAAGTAAAGGCTATATAGGTCAAATGAGCGGAGGTCAAGGCTATTTAGGTCAAATGAGCGGAGGTCAAGGCTATTTAGGTCAAATGAGCGGAGGTCAAGGCTGTATTGGTCAAATGAGCGGAGGTCAAGGCTGGTATTGGTCAAATGTCCGAGCCGCTTAGTTCTCCTTCTACTCATGTCATATGTAGGGAGTTTTACGAGTACAACCAGTGGCGGCGCCAGGATTTCAGTTTTGGGGGGCTGAAACCCAAGCCCTTCCTCTCAGGGACGCAAGTAGAACATTTTCCTTAGGGACGGTACGGTAGATCTGCATGCACTGGAGACGCGAAGCTGCGAGTTCCGAAGCTCGTATCGACTATAGGGGTCTGGGGCGGAGCCCCGAAACCAGCGCGTTTTTCGCTGTTGACATCGACAGGAGCACGTTTCAGGCTCTTGTTTGCTAATTGTTATGAACGATTTTCATGAAATTTTTTGAATTTCCACATTGCAATAATAGCATATGGGCTGTCATTTTTACTAAATAGCTCATCATTTCAATGCTGAAAGTCGTGGATTATGACTTCAAAAGTGTCCCCTTGTATAGGTCATTGTTTAAATTTTTTGGAAATCAGCGCTTTAATGGTAACATTTTAGGCTATCGTCTTAAAAATTTTCTCATAATTATTTCATTGCTGAAAGAAATGGTTTATGAGTTCAATCATGTTCCTCCATGTTGTATTTAATTATCAAATTCCACACTGCAAGGGTATACCAGTTTTGCTGTCGTCCTAGCAAAATTGTTCATGATGAATAAACAGTAGATAACACTCTAGGAACTTTCAATGACATTTTCGAGATATTTTTGAAATATTGGGGTAACAGCATCTCAGTCCACAATCACAAACTTCGGGGTCTCGTGGATCGTCCCTTGGCCCCCAAGTCTCCACCCATGACTGATGTTGCTAAATGAACACCCCATTTCCCAATGCATAGTTGTGTAGAACTACCGGCTTAGCCCCTCAGCAGGCCGGCGGGCCGGACATGATGCACATAACCTCATCACGGTCTGCGGCACATTCTATTAGCATAAGCATCGGCACGCTATTGTGGAGAAATTCAAAATTGCTGTCCTTGTGAATCTCATCCCCTTCTTCCGCCAACCCGGGCTCAACACCCTTCTCCCGCCAGCTCGGACTCACACCGGGCCAAACCTCAGCCCCCTTCCTCCGCCAGCCCGGACTCACACCGGTCCGGACCTCAGTCGCCTTGACCCCCGCGCAGACCTCAGCCCCTTTCCCTCCGCCGCCTCGGACCTGCAGCCCCTTCCTCCCGCTAGCCCGGGCTCAGACTGGTCCGAATCTCAGCCCCTTCCGCCGCAAGTTCAAAACCTACTGTAACAGTCCTCTTTCCTCTTCCAGACCGGTTCGGACCTCAGACCGGCCGGTACCATTAGAGTATAAATAAGAGGACTGTATGCATGCATTGCTAGTGTTGAGTCGCAGAGAGAGTCGATGTACGGGAGTCGAGCCCAGTGGCAATTGATGTCTCACATGTGAGTCGATGTATGACCGTCCGCCACAGTTGAGGTCCGACAATAAGATAATAACTTGTAAGCCGATACATGGACATTCATTGCTTTTTGCTTTGGGATGAGGCTGAGTCACATTCAGGTGCTTAGCCCCCTAACCCCTCCCCTGGTGCCACCAATGGCATAAGCATCTACACTATAGTTGATTTTGTTGCCCAGTTGGTTATTGTCTAGTTTCCTTATTACGAAGTAAGCCGTTTTAGACATTTTCAGCCTTTTGCTTTGAAGGGGCTGAGCCACGTTGCGACCCGGCTGAGACCCGGCAACAGGAGGTCTCCAAAATCGATGCCGGGTCTCAGACCCGGACAGACCCGGCTCACTTTCAGCCCTGGTTATTCCCCTATCCCCTGGTAAACTCCGCCCATGTCTCGCAATTTTTAATTCATATAAAGCTATAGGAAGCTGCGTCTGAGGCAGTTAGACATTTTAACCACATTTTTGCTTTCAGGTGTAATAAAATTAAAAGTGCAAACAAGTGGTCCAGGAAGTACAAAGTCAATACAAACACAGCTACTTGCTAGAAAAATTCATGATCTTTCGAGCAGAACCAAAAGAGAGTCACCCGAGGATGAAAAACTCATCAGTCAACTGAGGGAGAAAGGCATAGAAATCCTGAGTTCTCAACTGTACAGACAGACTGTTGTTGTTTGGATCTGGTGTCATATACAAACAGCAATTAAACATGTTCAGAAGTTGCACCATACAGAACAGCTGAGAGATGTATTGTTTGAAGAAATTCAACCATCTGTTCCAAAGCTGATCAACATCGACAGAAATCAATTCAAGAAAACTATTGGTAAGTTCTTGAAAACACATTCATCAAAGAAAAACACAGGGATAAATTCTTGGTCCACTCTTATTTCTATTATTTATTAACGACTTGCCTAACTTTTCTGTATGGTGCAACTTCTGAACATGTTTAATTGCTGTTTGACAGCGTCCAAAGACCTGTGGTGTGGAACATCCTCACACAATATGGTATACCAGAGAAGGTTATAAACATCATAAAAGAAATGTATAGAGAAAGCAGGTGTGCAGTAAGAACGGAGGGGAAATTAGGAGAGTGGTTTTAGATTGTCACAGGGGTGCGTCAGGGTTGCATCTTGTCACCATTGCTATTCCTGATAACGATCGATTGGGTGATGAGACGGAGCACAAAAGATGGAGAGTGTGGACTGGAGTGGGAAGGAGCCGGAAAGCTGGCGGACTTAGACTTCGCGGACGATATAGCACTACTGGAGGAGTCTTGGGGAGGGATGAGTAAACTCACGAACAGTGTGGAGAGAGAGGCGGGTCTGGTCGGATTAAAGATCAACACCACAAAAACAAAGATTATGAAAATAGGAAAATGGACAACGACGGAGAACATCAAAGTTGGGGAGGATGTACTGGAGGAGGTGGAGCACTTCTGCTACCTGGGAAGTGCTATTTCAAACAATGGCAGCTGTGATAAGGAGATTGGTAGCAGAATGGGAAAAGCCAATGCCACATTTGGAAGGTTGAACAACATATGGAGGAACAAAGGACTCAGTATAGTAACAAAGACAAGATTGTATAGAGCTTTGGTATTGACAACGTTGCTGTATGGGGCAGAGACATGGCCTATGACAAAAGCCAATATAAAGAAACTGGAGGCAGCACATCATCGTTGGCTGAGAAGGATATTGAAGATCACTTGGAGGGACAAGATCAGAAATGAAGAAGTAAGAAGGAGAACATCTATGGAGAAACTGGAAGACATGATGAAGAAGATGCGTTTACGTTGGTTGGGTCACGTTCATAGATCGGAAGAGGAGAGAAATCTAAAGCAGATACTGGATTGGACGCCGACGGGATGGAAAAGGAGTCGAGGAAGACCCAGAAAGACCTGGCGAAGCACGGTTACTCAGGATTTGGAAGACGGCGGAATGACGTGGGAGGATGCTCGGATGACTGCAGAAGACAGGATAACGTGGAGAGGCTGTGTCGCCCGATGCGCTGCCAGCGCAAGGACGGACTAAGTGCTAAGTAAGTGCCTAACTTTTCTACTGTCCTACACTTCATTATGTTTGCAGATGACTCAAACGTTTTCTTATCTCATACCTCGTATGACCGTCTAATACAAATGGTGAACAATGAATTAATGTCCGCCAATGAATGGTTTATAAGCAACAAATTATCACTTAACGTAAAAACATCCAATTGTATCATATTCCGCTCCACAGGAAAATCCATCCCAAGCAAAAATAGCCAAATTTCTTTAAATAATATTACTATTCTTCATGTATCCTCGGCAAAAATTCTAGTAGTCTACATCGATCAACACCTGAAATGAAAAACACAAATTTTTGAAATTAGCAACAAAATTAAAAAGAATCTAGGCATCATAAAAAGAGTATCTTACCTTCTCTCACCTCATGTCCTACGGAATCTCTACTATACCCTCATATATCCTTATCTTGCTGCAACATGTCATGGACCTCTACATATGACTCCCATCTTAAAAGCATAAAGATCCTTCAAAAAAGTCAATTGGAGTCATAACAAAATCTCCCCCAATTCACACGCTAGTCCGCTATTTTTTAGCATAAATTCCTAACCATAACCCAAATAAAATTTCTACAATCTTGCATTTTCATGTACAAATAGGCTACACTAATAACCTCATCCCATCATCATTCTCATCCTATTTTGATCCTGTACCTCATCTTACCTTCAATAAAAGAAACGATGACTTCAGATATGTGTTTGTAAGGACTAACGTCCGTATGTTTTTGCCTCGAGTTCAGGGCCCTGCCAACTGGAACAGTCTACCTAAAGAACTCCGCATGGTAACATCCCTTAGCCACTTTAAAATTCTTGCACACTAATTTATATTTAACTAGCTGTACCCGACTAAAACATGGCATAGGAAATAATGATTGGAAAAAGCTGATGAGTGCGTTAAGACGAATAGGAGTGGAATGGCAGGAAATGCGATTGATAGGAAATCTATATATGGGACAGAAGGTGAAAATAAGAATTGATGGAGAATACTCGGAACCAGGAAATACAGGAAGAGGTGTGAGGCAAGGATGACCACTATCTCCAATACTGTTTAACCCTCGAGTGCCCAAGGGGGGGTCCGACCGGACCCCAGGCCTGTTTTCTCGGGATAACTTTTTAACGGCTATTAATCTGCAGAAATGCTTTTAGGTATTCCTAGACCAACCATTTGGGCATAGAATGGTATATTTTGCGTGAGTATTGTCCTACCCTGTACCCCACAATCACAGCATATACTAAGGGTACCGCAAGATATTCGGCCGATATTCATGCACGCGTATAGGCTTTCTTCGATAAATAACGCAAACAAGCATAAAATGTGTCACGAGATTTTTACACTATTATTTTACACCAGGTGGTGCAATTGTAATGTAAGATACATCAATCGATTGCAAATTTATTTGGGATTACATAGAACCAACTTCTGTTACGATATTCCAATCCCTTCTCAAGAAATTAGCATGAAAACGCTGGGGTCCGCGCGGACCCCCTCTTTGGGCCTTCGTGTACCAAAAATTACCTTGGGCACTCAAGTGTTAATATCTATATAGAAGAAATTGTAAGAGAAACACGAGAAGAAGTGAATGAGGGGATGAAGGTAGGAGGAAGACTGATTAAAGCTCTGAGGTTTGCGGACGATCAGGCAATGTTGTTGGCAGGCACTCAAGAAGGATTACAAAGAATGATGGATCGATTGAACATGATATCGACAGAATACGACATGAAAATAAACATCAAGAAGACAAAGGCTGTGAGGATAAGCAAAGGAGGAAAGAAAGCATTTTTTAAGATCACATTAAACGGAGAGGAAATAGAGCAGGTAGAGAAATTCTGCTACATAGGAAGTATGTTCACAGATGATGCTAAATGCCATGTAGAAATAAAAAGAAGAATAGCCATGGGAAAAGACGCATTCAATAAAAGAGGGGAACTCCTCAGAGGAAAACTAAATATGAGTTTAAAAAAGAGGATGGTCAAGACTCTGGTGTGGAGTGTGGTCCTGTATGGGTCAGAAACATGCACAATGAGAAAGGATTACATAAACAGATTGGAGGCTTTCGAAATGTGGATTTGACGAGGAATGAAGCGTGTCAGCTGGAGGGAGCACAAGACGAACGAAGAAATACTGCAGATGGTGGAAGAGGAAAGATTAATGCTGGAGAGAAAACGGAGGCAACAGAGAAACTGGATTGGCCACATCATGAGGAGTGACACCATAGTAAGAGACATCATAGAAGAAAGAATGGAGGGGAAAAAGATAAGAGGAAGACCAAGAACAATGCTACTGGACTGGATGATGACAAAGGACGGTTACAGAGGGCTAAAGATGTATGCACAGAACAGATAATATTTATGCGTGGCGTCATTGGACATATGAACCTGCCTGACGGCAGAGAACCAAAGAAGAAGACCCGGCCACGCGTTGCTATGGCTGAAAAGAGTGTCCAACCATTGCTCCCTACTTAAATTCCTCTCCACACACTTCTCCTCCCTTCCATTCCTCCCCTCCCCTCTTCCCCTCCTCCCCGTCCCCTCCCCGTTCCTCGTCTCCCTCCTCCTCCTCCTCCTCCTCCCCCTCCTCTTCCTAAGTAATTTACCATGGACGATGAGAAGGAAAAGGAGTTTTGAAGTTTTAAAAATTCCTTAAAAACAGCTTTGCAAGTCAGTCAGAGTGGCAGTCGGTCTTCGGCTCGGTTCCTGTTTTATATGAACAACACATATTAATGCTCTTGCGGTGCCCCGGTGGCCGATGATGAACTGCATGGGCTCGCCTGCGGTTTGGGTCCTAGACATCATTCCCCCGAATTATTTAGTCCACCAAGGTTTGATCCGGTTGGGCTTTCCGTCAAATGCGAGCCGGCGGGTTTGCTAAAATCTGATGGCAAAAGATCCGATGGCCATTCTCTGGTTGCATAGCGGGTAGGCCCGGTAGTAGTAGACCGATGTCTAGTCTGGGACGCGGCGGTGACCAACACCATGGCCTTGTCAGAGCCTCTTACACAGTCGGAGCGGCGGCCGAAAGAGGGGCGGCCCGCAAACACGAGAAATATCACCAGCTCTATACAACGCACTACTTTGTCCCCTAGCATTCGACACCATGGGGGTCGATAAACAGTGAAGACCATGATTGTCTTTCTATCAGATCTAGGACAAAAGCTCGGCATGGCTACGGGAGACCCACAAGACTAAGCTGGCAGTTCTGGATACCTGTGTGTCCAGCGGAGCATTATACGCATGTGATGATGTGAAACATGGGCAATAACCAAGGAAATTGAAAGACGAATACTGGCTTTGAAAGAATATGTCATCGGAAAATGTTAAGAGTAGGATGGAGAAAAAATATAACAATTGAGCAACTATTCAATCGAATAATTATTGGTCTAAGAGAAACTGTGCTACACAAAGTGATCTGCAGAAAATTACAAAGTTCTGTTTGGACATGTATGCAGAAAACTCCAGACGTTGGTGTTTGGTCTTATGGAAGGGACGAACAAAAGGGGACGTCCCTTCAGAGAATGGAAGCAGAGATCCTGAGTGGCCGAGTGGGTTTGTAGGCCGCTCGCCACGCCGGCGGCCCGGTTCGATTCTCGGTCGGTCGGTTTATCAGAGATTAATTTCTCGGATCTTTACTGCGGGTGGCTCGGTCGCAATATAAACGTGGAGTGTGAGATTGTACTCTGCCTCCGGCACTAATCATCTTCGATATATAAAGTGTCGTTAAGCCCTAATACAACAGAGAATGGAAGGATGACATCTCGGAATGGTGTGAAGCAGATCAATGCAACAATTGAGCCACATAGCAAGAGAAAGAGACAAATGGAGGAAGATGATAGCATGAGCATCAAGCACCTACGGGCGATGAACTCAAGGACATTGTTGATGATTGATGATGATCAATAAAGAAATCATAAAAATGATGATAACAATAAAATACTAATTGTAGCAATGAGCAGCAGCAGCAGCAGTAGTAGTAGTAGTAGTAGTAGTAGTAGCAGCAGCAGCAGCAGTAGTAGTAGTAGCAGTAGAAGCAGCAGCAGCAACAGCTACAGCAACAGCTACGGCAGCAGTGATAGCTTTTGGGCAGTGGCATAATGATTGGAGTCCAGCGGTTCCTGGAGCTCGGAGATACTGGAGTTTGTCTTAGACCTGGGACGAAGGTTGACCGAAGCAGGACGTTTTGGCGCCGCCGTTTTGGCGCCGGACGTTTTGGCGCCGCCGTTTTGGCGTCGGACGTTTTGGCGCCGCAATTGCTTTCACGCCCATCCTAGAGTATAAAATTATGATATTGTAGGTAGCTGTAAAACGGTCGCGCCAAAACGGCGGCGCCAAAACCTCACGTACCGATGGTTGACCGAGGCAACACAAGGCAGACTCGAGACAAGTTACTTGTGTCAAAGAATCTCGGTATCAGTTCACAACAACAACAACAATAACAACAAAAACAACAACATCAACAGATGTGAGACATCTTTTCCCTTCCAGCGCCAGTCTATTTTGTGCCAAACGGCATAAACTTGATCACATTCAAAGGCACGTTTACCTTTAAAAAACCTCCGAAGATGAGGTCTGACCATCGAAACAAATTTCCTGCTCCTAATAGCAAATTTTCCTAAATCTAGAGAGGTCCTTGATACCTCGGGTAAAAAATAACAATGGTAAAGAAAGTTTTAAAAAATCGGCGGTCAATTAAGGTATCAGGATTAATAAATATGAGGGGGAGAGATCATAATAAAAGTCTGTTGCGTATTTATAATTTTTATTTTGTTTCATTTTAGTCGAGTGTCCGGTTTCCATCAACTTCACTAGAAGATTGTGGACGCGAGGAAATGGACAAGTACATGGTGTGACAAAACTGCGAAACGAAATCTACGTCTTCCATCGATTCAAATCTACTCATATACTTTATGTCTTTGTGGATCGAAATACATGCAGGCTTCAGAAGCAAATCAGTGTTAACCAGTTAGGATTTGCCAGAGACATGAAATCCAGCGAAAATGAAAATTGCCTTTACTTCTTAGATCTGACAGGGAAATGCGTCTGGAAGATGACAATAGAAACAGATGACGAATGCAAAATCAGCAAATGGCTGACCATTGATTATGTTTCAAATAGACTGTCAGTGTCCAGTGATGGTCAGCTATTGATGGTAAACGATACATCGTCCATTCTGATGATCTACGGATCATCTGCAGAACTTGTTCAATCCGTTCGGTTACCAAGTAACATTGAAGTTCATCATACAGTGAAAACATCCATCGGAAATTTCATCATCCTTTACGCCTACAGGTGGACGGAAAAAGAGGAGAAAGGACAAGGAGGGTCGAGTGGGAGAACGACAAACTGGGTCATTAGTGAATTAACCAGCGATGGACGGATCCTCCGTAGTTTTATTCCTTCCAATCAAACGCAACAACTGAAAAGTCCGTATTACCTCGCACTCGATTCAGACGATCGAGTGTTTGTGGCTGAGAGGGGTAACAGTAGAGTCATACTCTTGGATTCCGATCTTAGATGGAGTCGAATTCTCTGTCCAACAGGCGATGAAGAAAGGGCTAGCCTAATGCCATTTACGATATGTTACGACGAAGAAAAGAAAGGGTTTGGTTATCTGATTGTCGGATATGACTATCGCGAAGAAGGAGTTGATGTTTACACTTTAACAATATTTAACTGATTATAAAGATAATATGACGTGAATATTTTTCTGCGTATATTATTTCAGTTTTGAAATTCCTTATGCCATGATTTTGGTCACTATCACACACTGTCAAACACTTTCAATGATTGTATTGTATTGTATATCACCATGTATAAAGCTCTTCTCGCAGTAAGAGCCTTTCAGAAGCGCCCCCGCAACCCAGAGAGAAAAGGTAAGGTTTTAAGACGAGCGAAAGCTGAGGAAAGACTACCAGAGAGAATGACACAGTAAACTGGTGGGGGGAGACCATTCCATAAAGAGGGACCAATGCAGGCAAATGACCTTGGTTGAGCCATGGCGGCCCTGACTCGGGGACAAAGAGGTCAAGCCGATCAGAGTACCTAAGAGGACACAGTGAAGAGGCAGAATAGGAGCGAAGTATGAGATCTCACAGATACGTCGGAGTAAGGCCCTATTGAGACTCGAGGATCAAACTCAGGACTTTAAGAATTGTATACAGGCCGAGAGTGGAAACCAGTGGAGTTGTTCAGTCATGAATGGTGAAATGTGGGAGAATCGAGGAATAGATCTCTACGGGCAATGGGCCTAGCAGCAGCATTGAATACAGACTGAAGATAACTATGGGGAGGTCAACAAACACAGAATTACAGTTACTGTAGTCAATCCTAGAACAGACAAAAAGCGTGAACAATTAAAGTAGATAAAAGTCGTAGATGAGACAGATTTGCGAATAGCCCTGAGACGCCTTAGCTGGAAAGTAGGAAGAGCGAGTAAGCTTGGCGATGTGCTCAGTGAATGTATCTAGGGTAGCCTAATAGCCTACCTGAGTCTCGCACACTAGAATAGAAGTTGAAGTGAGGAAAACTTCGAATCAGTCACAATAGGCTATACTATAGAATAGACCAGAATGAGCGTGGTAGAAAAAAAATAGGCGCAAAGGAAGAGTTGCGATAATGCGTTGTGATAGAAGACAAGCGAACAAGAAGAGCTCAATTTTTAAGGCGGGCAGGATAGTGTAGGCACTTGTTAATTGATTGTATATTTATATATTCATTTATTTATTATTGATTGACTCACTTATTTAGTGATCTTTGTGTGATTTTTTTCTATGTGTCGATCCGATCGATCATAATATTATTATTTCCGTGATCAAAACTGATACCTGTTTCCGCAGAACTGAAGTGATAGGACGAACCAGTAGGTATAATTATTACGGGTCTTCGGCCTGCGGGTATAACCGTGTCTGCGGGTTTACTCGTACCCGCAAGTCGTTTACGGGTCGGGAACACATTTCACGGATTGGGTCGGGTAGAGTCATCACGGGTACGGGTATACCCAGTTTTACCTGCGACAACGTGCATTATTATGGTTACATGTAACTTATAGTGAATCTTGCGCTGTCAGAAATATACTCGCTCTGGTTACCTTGCAAATAAATTCAGGTACACATAGACCTCTGACCTACACTTGCACTTAATTGTGACACATCTGACTAAAACCAGGCGCATGTCGACCCACACACTTCTAAGATAATGACCAAAATGGGTAAAAACTAAATTTTTCCAGTTTGGTGTTTTGACAGAAAATGATAAATATAGGTATGTTTTAAACACATTAAAATAACAATTTGTGAACCATTTTATTTTTATTGATGTTTTGGATGAGTTTAAAGATTTTATTGTTTAAATAATTCAATGACTTTCCGAAAATTTTCGACTTTCCCGCCATTAATTGACATATTTGGCATAGAGATAGCATGACAAATAAGGCATGAGAAGCCCATACTTCCTTCTAGCCCTTTATGCAATCCGTTTATTTTTCGCTAATTCAATTTAATTCTAAACATAGTTGCTAAAACATTTGCATTCTAAAGTAATGACATACTTGACTTATAGTGTATGGCCTTGGCGATGATCCAGCACGCAGAAGCCGTTCATCTATGGAAGCTTCCATCTCCTTCTGCTCCCTTCCCGATGCATGGCCTTCTGTATCGACAGACCCATCTCCTGGCAGTCCTCCTTTATCATGTCCATTGTCCCTCCATCGTTTCTTTGGTCTTCCCCTTCTTCTACCACCCCTGTATGTATCCACTGAAGGTTATCTTTGGATAGCTCGTTATTCCTTCTGGCCACTTGCCCAAAATAGCTCTGTCGACTGTTCTGTATTCTGCTCACTATGTCGTTCCGGATGTTTAATCTTTTGTATATCACCGTGCTACGTATTTTGTCTCTTCTTGTAACTCCCTCTATTTTTCGTAAGCAAGCCATTTCTAACACCCTCAGCCGTTGTTTCTGGGTCTCTCTTAGTGTCCAAGTCTCAGAATTTTACAGCAATGCGCTTAACACCAGCGTTTCGTACATCTTGACCTTTTGTGACTCTGCCTATTTCCTTTGCGCTCTATATTTTCCGCAGTGCTTGCCATTTTTTTCTCACTATTCCAATTCTTCTTTCCTCATAATTTTTTTTCAAAGTATTAGGAAACTTTAAATGCATTTTCCTCAAAATTTGCAATTCGAATGGTTGAACCATATTTTTACTCATAACTTTGGATAGGTAGGCCTACATGGTAGAACAATTATAAGACTGATAGCATTTAAAAGAAGAATTCTTTCTTTTCAGAGATGTACGACACTCAATTTGTGCAAAATCGAGATGTTTCTGGTTTTGGTCAGATGGGTCACATAATACACATACAGTGTCAGTCCTTCATTTACAAATTGACACATCATTATCATCTTCATCGTCATCACCATCCATTTCTGACACCACCATTTGAAGGGCTATGGGTGGTATATATAATGGGTACGAGTAAAATTCAATGTCTCCTGTCAATGTCGCTGTTGTTACTGCTGCTATTACTGCTGCTGCTGCTACTGCCACGACCACTGCTGTTACAACAGCCGCTGCTACTGTTATCATCATCATCATCATCATCATCATCTTCATCTTCATCATCATCATCATCATCACCATCATGGTCGTCAACAACAACAACATATTCATTAGTATTATATGCTAAGTCAGCTAAGACAATAAGGCATCGTATGGCGGATCAGCATTTATTTTTAGGAAAGGTAAATCCTGAATTTAAAACCGACCTTAATTATAATGGCTTCATCAACGGATATTTTATTTTATTTTTAGTACAAACTGTTTGGGACATCAGCGCACTATTTTGAAGGCAACTAGATCATTGATGCAATAAAATAATTCTAATGATCGCCTGGTTTTGCAGTCGAATATCTACACAATTTCATTTATTAAACTAAGTTGGTGAATTGGTGTATATCGACGGTAGGCCTACTGTTTTTCTCCCTAAAGAAATCTAGTCTCTAGAGTAGGCCTACGGAAGGATGCTGAAACTCATTTTAATTCATTGTAATTCATAACTTTAGGCCCTACTGTGAAATTATTTAACAGTATGTTCAAATTTCCCTTGGTCCATTACATTCGAACCAACCTACTGCCTCTGTCACCTGTACCAGATCGGGACTTAATTGCACGGAACTGCAATCTTATTAACCTCTTTGGACTATTGCAACGCTGGAGGTAGATTCGAACCTGCGACCCTTCGGTCACCATGCACCGAACTTAGCCTACCACTGCATCACTTCCGTCTCGTTGTAAGTGGGTTGTAACTGTAGGCCCTGTATGGTGTCTAATAAAAAAACTCTCGCCTTTCAAGCATCAATCTGCTATCAATGAATTCATATTTTCCAGAAAAGGTGACCGCCGTGTAACGAGTGTAGCCTAAGAAGCAATCATAGTAGCTGCTAACGACAGGCTATTCGAAGAGTCAGATATTGCAAGACCAATATTGATGGGCCTAGCTAATTATGAGTGTTCAGAAACGCACTTGGTTTTTTGATCGTCAACCCAGACTTTTTTATACATGTAACTACAGACTAATAAGAGTTTCACGTGGGCAAAAGTCAAATATTCAGGCGCAGCAAAACAGATCTGTCGCCTGATGAAGCGCAAACATTTTCCTAAAAATAGACACCAATCACTATTATAGTCGTCCTACATAGAGTTGGACCATAGATATAATAATTATGGACTTTATTATATCTATGAGTTGGACTTATTTTCACACACGCTATTCGCTGGTCAAGCCTAAATAAGCAAGCTTAGTCATTTTCTCACATACGAAAGCTCTTATAGATTGGACGACTTGAATCCTAAAAGAATCGTTTAATTAAGTAAGTGGTACCAAGTATAGAAACCTTCTCAAAGTTGTTTTGTTCAAGGTTGTGATGGACGCCAACGCAGGGAAAAGCAAGCGAAGCGAAAGCGAAAGCAATAGTCAGCTTCAGAATTCCGATTCACTATTGTCAAGTTATGAAATAGGTAAGTGAGAAGAAGTTACTGCATTACTAAAACCAAAGCATAAAACAGCATCACTGTTTGAATAAAACAAAAGACAAGGCGTGGCTTGAAGGCAATGCAAGTTATCGCATAACTAATATTGTTACAATGTTACATAATTGTAATTGTAAGTGTAATCGAACATTTTTATAGCGCCAATTCACGAGAACTCATCAGAGGCGCTCCCGACCTGACGCGAAATCCCAATAAAAGAGAATGGTTTTCAAACTCTTGCGGAAAAGGGGTAAGGAAAGACAAAGAAGTTCATTACAGAGACTAATAGCCTAATAGGTAATTATAATTAATAATTAAATAGTTTTGTGGCATCCTTGTATGATTACAGAATTTGGTAGGCCTACTATAATTTTAATTCACCCGAATTAATTTCGAATTTGTTTCAGCGGTAATTAATACGTATCGTGTAAATAGACTTCAAGTCGGATTGACAAGGTTACATTATATTGAGTTTACGAGTTAGGCTACATTGTTCAATGATTGTTGAGCTGTTTATTTAGCTTAATGAGGCATAAGTGATAAATCAGTTAGGCTAAATCCACTCGAAGCAGCGTGAATCAGTTTATTCAGAGGCGCTTAGTCAAAACGCAATTGGTAGGTGGGAAGGAGTTACTCAGACCCATGTCAGGATAAAAAAAAATGATCAGGCAGGCAGACAGTCATGGTGGATGCTGTTTTGCCTAAAGTTAAAGCTGACAGGGAGGTGAGGTGAAGAAGAGGAATAAGAAAAAGACTTTGTGAGCAAGTAGAGTCCCTGCAGTTTCTTTACGCCATATCTACAGTATATCAAAACTTGCAGTCCCCTTCGTGATCCTATCTTGCCATTACAATGTGCGAAACGGTCTTCAAGTTGTGAGGGAAAGAACTCTATGTAGCTGAGTTATTAATAATTTTAAGTGGTCCAAAGGTAGCATTTTTTTATCAAAAGACGATTCAAAGATTTCGAACAGGAAAAGAGCAAGAATATAGTAGGCTACTGTTTAGCAATGTGGGAACAATGCTGAAAGGCACAGTGGCGCTATACAAAGATTAACAATATCGACAAATGTTGGTATAGGCAACTTAGGTTAGTGACTTCTAATAAACACCACGAAATACGAGGAAACTTTAACTGCGTTTGTTTTATTGGCCTCAAATACTGAGGCTAAAAAGTGAGGTCGCTAACACTTCGCACCACGCATGCATTGCATGCTGCTTCCTGGTTAGCTTAATATGTAAACACTTATCTTTTCGGCTGGAAATTATGACGGTATCTTACACTAAGTACCGTATAAGACCTAAGGGATTTGGCCCTACTAGTTACGACATGTCTTTGTACTTGCGACATGTGCGATTCACAAGGCACACTTGGCTTGGCACACTCGTGAGGCGCGGTGGTCTAGTGGTGGCGTCGTTGCCTTGGAGCCGGAAGGTCCGAGGTTCGAATCCACCTTGCCGCGTAAGGACCTTGGGCAATGGGCAAGTCCTTCACTCACAATTGCTCAGCGTTCGGCGTGAAACTCCGTTGCAGTGTCCGCTCTGCATCGGGAGCGCCTCTGAGTAGAAAGCTTGAAGGGGCGCTATAACAAGTGCACATACAAACAAACTTGGAAGATCACTTACTTAGTCAGTAATTAAAGCGTGGTTATAGCTAGCGCGAATGCGCGACATATATTAATAGACGTCCGCATAATATGTGATTTCCATATAATTATAGGGAAATAAACATAGCCGTTACGTCGCCCGCGGAAGATATCTCAGGCGCGTGGACGGACAAAATGTCCCCGGACAAAATGTCCCGGACAAAATGTCCCGGACAAAATGTCTCCGGACAAAAAGTCCCCGGACAAAATGTCCCCGAAAAAATGTCCCCGAAAAAATGTCCCCGGACAAAATGTCCCCGGATAAAATGTCCCCGGACAAAAAGTCCCCGGACAAAAGTCCCCGGACAAAAAGTCCCAGGGTAAAACGCCCATAACACACGGCACAATAGGAGGGTCTCATTTGCAGCACTCAGTGCTAGAATAAGGAGAAGGGTAGATGATCCATGGTGGAGAGCTCATCACCAGTTCATGACTGCCGATTCAAAGACACGTGACGCCCCGGATAGACACTAACCACCCAGTCAATGACATCAATTCTAGAATAACAACAGCCTTTCTTCTCATATGGACCGCAGTAGTGCAGAGTGCAGACCCATCGGACACCCAGGAGCTTACGTTGGGTTTGGTTCTGCTGCCATAAATGATAAACCGATGCGTGGAGCTGGATCGCCAACAAGTCACTGGCATCTTTGCCGCTGCTCAATACACGACCTACCGTGCACCCTTGGCGTTTTGTCAACACTTTCCCCTTATCCTCAGAAACAGTAGACTTGTTGTCACGCTCTGCCCACTAGATCACCTCGAAAGAGGCAGAGTCGGACTCCAGCGCAGAGTTTACTAGTGTTTTCTTTCCTAAAGAAGCGATTGACCCTGGACTTTTCTAGACATGGACTGCGATTGTGGGCAACGGCGAACAACCGTTGTGCACTGAAGGTAGACAGGGCCGTGACTCGGTTGGCTTCAGACGGGGAAGTGGGCTGGTGTACACACTGTACATTCCAATTCCCGAACAGTGAACTACTAGCGGGCCGTGTAAGCCACATTATCACACAGGATTACCGTGTTTACAGCTATGGGAGTCCTGACACTTTGCAAAGATTTACTACGCTAAAAGATGCGTAGTACGCTTCTTTTCAGTTGCATACAAATGTTTGTATGGTTTTAGGCCTACTAAAGTGGTTAATTTTGTAGTTTTAATAAGCATAATTATTGTAATCTACTTTGACATTATTTTATTGTCTTTTATTATGTTTTCGCTATTTTTTGGTAATTTCCAATCATGCCAGTTGCTTATTTTGTTTGATCGGAATTACATTAGATTAGAACATTTAGAAAAGCATTGGGCCTAAATAGAAAGTTTATAGATCTAATAGACCTAATACTGATCTAATAGACCTAATACCGAGAAAAAAAATTTGCGCAAATAACTGCTGCTAAAATACAGAGGGACTCGTAAAAGAACGTGCGATTTTTATGCTCTTTAAAGAGACTATTTTGTACAGGGACTTTTGTCCCGGGTCATTTTATCCGGGGACGTTTTATCCGGGGACTTTTTGTCCAGGGACATTTTGTTCAAGGACTTTTTGTTCAGGGACATTTTGTCCGGGGACTTTTTGTCCAGGGACATTTTGTCCGGGGACATTTTGTCCAGGGACATTTTGTCCGGCACATTTTGTTCGTGGACATTTTGTCCTAGCACCCTCAGGCGGTACATTTTGCGCTCTAAAATGCGTTTTGTCACACATTAAAAGCATTTCGTGACGGCGAAAACGAAAAGCAAAAATTAGTTCATCGTCCAGCACCAGCGGAACAGTGGCGTAGCTACCATCAGTGGCGGCGCTACGCCAGGGCATGGCAGGGCAAATGCCCTACCAAAAAAGCCTTTGCCCTACCTGTTGCCCTACCAGTTGCCCTGCCAGAAATTCTGCCCTGCCAGAATTTATTCAGGCATGTTGTTTATTACTGTTCACGTCCGTCCGCTCTCTGGAATGAAAAATCATTATGAAAGGCAATAGTTCTGGGAGAGAACAATTTTGGCAGGGCAATAGTTCTAGCAGAGAAACATTCTATCAGAGCAAACATTCTGGCAGGGGCCGCAGGGCAAAAGTTCTGACAGGGAAAACGTCTTGCAGGGAAAAGTTCTGACAGGGCAAACATTCTAATAGGGCAAAATTCTGGCAGACAAAAGTTCTGCATGGAAGGCAAAAATTCCGGCAGGGAAAAATTCTGGCATGGCAAAAGTTCTGGCAGCGTAAATGTTCTGGCAGGAAAAAATTCTAGCATGGAAGAAATTCTGGCAGGAAAAAATTCTGGCATGGAAGAAATTCTGGCAGGGATTTGCTTATATTGAAATGTCGAAACGGTTTATGTCTGCAAAGAGCTTTTTCTCTCCGTCACCATGCAGATTATAAATTATTCGTGAATTGACAACATAAGATCTTGGTTGTGAAGTTTCAAATGAAAATTAGTGGAACAAAAGGCATGTAACAGAACCATTTCACATTGAATTTCACTATAAATACAATGTATATTGTAATGCTCAGTGCACATGCAGAATATTCATGCGTTGTAAATACAATGGTCCAGTAACTAAAATAAACCCAAAATTTGACTCCCCCAAAAAGAAACCCAGACGAAAGTAAAACTCTCCATAGGCTAGTAGAAAAACACAGCTGTGGCATCACTTTATAGCGAGCACGGTAGCCAGGGCCGGATTAAAAAATGTGGGGCCAGCTGTTTGAAAAATTTGTTAGGGGATCTTCGGCCAAAAGTTTTTTTGACATTTTTTCAGTCGTTTGGTCAAAATTTCGGCAGAATGTACCAATTGTTTCGTTTAAAATAAATTGCATGTGTGGGACCAGTAAAGTGTGGGGCCCTAAAGTGCGGGGCCCCTGTTCGGCCGAGCATGTTGAACATGCCTTAATCCGGCCCTGACGGTAGCGCCAAAATTATAAGCTTATGTAAGTCCGTACTACCAAGCACGCGACTCGACCTCTGCCCTGGTTACTTGTGTGACTGCCCTGGCTATGCCCTGGCTACAAAAAGTGTCTGGCGCCGCCACTGGCTACCATGTGTGCAATGTGTGCAAAGCACACGGGCCCACAACCTCTAGGGGCCCACAAGGATTGCTGGAGATTGCTAAATATTTTTTAGTATTAATCGAACCTAATTAGTGATTTACATTAATTTGTGACAAATGTAGTTTCTGTGAACACACTTAAATTACCTCTTTACTTTACCGACATGGCAACGTAGTGACCTAGCTGACATCCCCCTCAACCAGAGTGAGATTTGTCGGGGCTTGAGGTGGTAGTTAAGTCTTCTTGTCACTTTTTCACAACGAAACTCCAATCCTCATACTGCTCTCACAACTTCTCTCAGTTTTCACCCCACAATCAGGAAGACTCAAAATTGAGTATGTGTAGATCAGGTTTGTAGGAAATCACGTATATTCACCAATATTTTGCCCTTGAATATTGCTAAGCTTATTTTTATATAGGCCTACAATAAAAAATATTGATGATCGTGCCTTTTTGGTGTGCACATTGCAAATCATGGACGGTGAACCTGAATTCATAAATGATCGACAATTTCTGCTGAACAAAATGCTAGAAAGAAACTCTATAAGGCCTACTAATAATAAGTGGATAAGCAGGCTATACTAATTATGCTAAGTGATAGATTTCAAATATTGGAATAAGAAATTACCAAAGCTACAGCACTTTAGTTTATCTGTCTCATTCATGCTGCATTCATGTTTATTCTGTGAGTTGTATTGCATGTGTTAGGTTTAATAGCAAAATGTTATTGATTAGCGTTAGTGATCTTGATTGCATGCAGATTAAGAATTGCGGATGGTTGTGGATTTAACCGCCAGTCTTTCTTTGGACGCCATCATAAAGTCCTCATCGTACGCCCAACTCCACATTATTAGGTCAACGTCTGACCCCGTGTTATTTTTCTACAATTCTCATGCTGATTGCACGAACACAAAATACCGGCCTAACAAGGTCAATCTGGGGCCCATGTGGAACTTCTGCACACGGGCCCATGAAAAGCTAGCTACGCCATGCACTGCAGCGGAATTAAATGTGGTGCCACTAAAACACTCTTTGATGGTGTAAACCGCGTCGAAGTGGACGAATCGCAAATGTTCCGCCGGTGTCACCTGCCATGTTTTTTTAAGACAACGCCTAGATACTTACACGATCCTCCCAGGCCGCCTAGCGTTAGTCGTGACTAAGATGTCTGAGAGGTCGTGGTGAATTCCGATTAATTTTATGCGTTAGTTGCCCACTAGTCGCAACTAGGAGATAAGACACGTCTGAGATACCGTCATGGTTTTCAATAGCACACAAATTAACGCGCTATCATTTCTTCGGGAAGTTCATGTTTTTCAGCGAATAATGTACTAAACTCTTTGGAAAAGGAGAAATGCAAAGAGCATTTCATGATCAAGACATTTAAATATTTTCTTTACAACTTTATTTATTTAAACAAAGGACTGAAGAATGAAGCAACTGAACAGAACGAAACTCCGTCTGCTACGACGGTAAGATTATGAATTATTTTTTTTATCTAAAGCAAGATATATGGTAGCAAATTTCTACATCAGGAACTCTTTGGTGACCTCACTTGAAGCGACCATTTTGACGGATGCTTTGTGCATAGCCAACACATTACACATTACGATAATACGATTAGCCTAATCATTAGCCTAATCAATGAAAATAGGACCTACCTACTCTCTTATTAAAACGGAGAAATGCCAATTCAGCATTCTTGTATAGAAAAACATATTTCAAAAATGTCGCATAACTCGACATGTAGCGATTGTATCAGTGTGATTGTAGCCAATAAAATTTAAGGCAAGTAGGGTTCTATCATATAAGTCGGACACCCTTTTGTTCTGACCGAGGTTACTCCGTAACGGAGCATCACATCTACATGATGTAAAGTTTATTGTTTAGCTTATCTCATTCAACTAATACAGTCAGTTAAAGCTGGCCAATTGTAAATGAATTCGATCAGGAGTGTGCCAAGTACAGCAAGCTGGCGAAATTAGAGTTTTCGGTTTTTCGGGTAATGTTGGACACTTTGGTTGGTAAACTCGGACAACATAATATGCTTATAGGATCTTATGTTGTTAGAGTGGGACAATCAATAAACTGAACAATTTGTTGTTAAAGTCGGACAATTTATAAACTAAGCAATTTTCACTTATACGACCTTATGTTGATAGATCGGAAAATCAATAAACTAAACGATTTTCAACAAGATCCGTGCCTAATTTACCTGAAAGATAACATTTAACATTGAAAGTAACCGAAAAAGTCAACCAAATGTCAGTATAGGCCTGCCTACATTCAATAGGCCTACAAAGGTTGCACTAAGGGGTCTACTAAATGTGCAATCGTCCCAGACCGCCACTGTATTCGTTCCAGCAATGTTTGTACAGTTGACAGACCATTTACTAAAAGCAGTTTGCAAGACCTTTATTAAGCAACTCGGTGAAGGTGGTAGCAACCTTAGTGAGCTAGGTTAGACCTACAAAGGGTCCTTCGTAACAGAAGTCCTATGCATCAGACGAGCATGAAATACTTAGCTGTAAGGCAGGCATATACACTACATAAACTCGACTAATAATAGATCCAAGAAAAAGTCGACAAGAACATGAATTTTTCTAATAACTGAAACATTCCTTACAAGTAAAAATATAATAATCATCATAATAAGCATTAGCGTGGACCTCTTTTTGTTAAAGTCGGACACATTTCAGCAGGGTGTAATAGTTTTGTCCGACTTTAACAAACGCATAGCCTATATGACATTGTTAAAGTCGGACAGCAAACAGCTATAGTTTCAACCATGAGACCAATTCAATATCGCTCAAACAAGTTATGCAAAACATATATTATGCTGTAATCTGTCGGGGAGAAAATTGAAATTCTTCCTCTTCACCAATAACATTTTCATAAACCCTTAGCAGTGAAAAATGGGCTTCACTGTGTCAGATTTTAAAACTCTAGAAATCGACATGCATCGAAAAGAGGCTACATCTTAAAATTTTGTCAACGATCTCATCAAGGTTGTGAAGTATAGATCATTAGATGGACCCTCTGCAAATACAATCTATGATACAGCCATCTGGTGATCGAAGTCTCTTCTGCGTGGGAGGCCGGCAAAACTTTTGTCTGACTTTGCCTGATGTCCGACTTTATGTTAGTTCACCCTACATACATGTATCAGAGAAAGCCGGGGGCACGTCGTCGCGACAAAACTTGTGAAGATTAAGTAAGCTTCAGCAGTAAGTAAGCTTATAATAATTATTGTATTGCATTATATAGCATCTGACAATTATTTATATGGCACTTCTTGCAGAAAAAGCGTTTCAGAAGCGCTTCCAATGCGTGCAACTCCGAGGGAAAGGCAGGTTTTGAGAGAAAGGTGACGAAAGACGGGTTTACTGTAACAGTTCCAAACATTCCTTTTAAAAGCGCTGATGCGTGGAAACTGGAAACAGGAAACACGAATCAGACGGAGAAGGCTCAACATCGAGAATAGCGATGCCATTGCACGTTCGAACCTCTTCCTGTGTAGAGAACTTGAAGAAGAGGAATATCCCTCATGAAATTTAGAAGTTTATTTTGGATTATCCAATTACAGGCATCCATTAGTATAGCCTAATAGTCTTTCAGTATTAACGTTGCCACCATTTTTACTTCAGCTCTGCAACCTTCCGTTGGAGCTATTGGACATAATCTTAAAGAAGTCTTATCTGCATTGGATTTTGAATTCATCAAGTCAAGGAGACGAGGAAGTTATCAGGTCTCTCATGTCAGTCGACATTTGCTTTTATCAAAGAATTGCCGGACAACGGTACAAGAGGGAAATTTGGCGATACCTGAAAGGTGAGGCGTTTCCATTTATTTCTCCCACTTGTTCTTCAAGCTTCAAGCTTGCTAGGCCTACTCAGAGGGGCTCCCGACTACAGCGCAGACACAGCACCGGAGTTTCACCCCGAAGCGCACGAATAATTGCGATGCGAGTGAAGGACTTGCTCAAGGTCCCTACGTGACTTGAGGTTCATTCGAACCTGGAACCCTTCGGTTCTAAGGCACCGAACTCACCACTACACAACCGCGCCCACATGCATTACTTCCATGAGAGCATCAGTTTCGTCAGTGGGGTTGTCTAGTTATCCAAACACTTGCAAGAGTGCATTTTAAGTAACCTACCACACATAGCGCCACCCCTCAACGGCCTAACTGATATGAAAATTATTTAAAACAAAACATTCACGAGCAAAGGAATACTGCTTGCATAGCTGGAAATGTGGAAAGTGACCATTTTGTAGATCCATGAACACAACAGTTACTACACACCCAAAGCAGTACAATCATGAGTTAACCGCTTACACCCTTCTAGATGAATTCCAACTATAACATTATGGTGTGAAGCTGATATTCGTTGTGTACAATATAGGTGGATCCAAAAACATTTTTCGTCGCATCAGTTATTAAGAGTGAGGAAATGTTTCCTTTGCTACACCTATTGTAACTCCGTAAAACAATTTTGGATTCAACAGCATCTTGAGGCTCCCCAGAGAGGCAAAAAAATTGACCAAGCCAGAATTTCAAAAATGAACGGTACGCTGGCAGTTTTACCAACGTCTTCCCATTCCTGGCATTTTTGGCAGCCTCCGACACTTGGAGTAGGCCCTAATCAATATCTATTGCAACATGTTGTTTGAATGCGAGTACAAAGTAAAAATGCAGTGGTGAGCCGATAGCGATGCCTGCAGCAGCTACACAACCTAAAACATTTTCAACATTTGCAATGGCCTGTGACAGACATGGACTATCAGACCGAACTGCAGCAGCTGCGGCGTCAGCGGTTTTGCAAGACATTGGTGCTACAACAAAAAAAAAAAACTCTTCCAACGTTATGGATAGAAACAAAGTCAGACGGGAACGCAACAGGAAGCGCATCGAATTGCAAACATGCCAGACACAAGATGCTTTGGTGGGTCTTTTCTTTGAAAGACTTTGACGGACGAAAAGACAAGACAAAGATCATTGCAAAAGCAGGAGAGCGTTTTCATAGACGATATTTTTAAAAGAACATTTTGTCAGTGATCACTGATCAGTGAACCAGGCTCATCATACCTTGGTCATGCGACACCCTAAGGTGGTTCGGCTGAGTGCTTGAGATCGAGCAAATAATTACTTTGTGCTTCCCTCACTCTTAATAGTACTTGTCGAAGAAAAACATTTTGCCATGGGGAATCGATCCACCCTACTGTACAATCCACATTCTAGCATCTTTGTATCTCTCAGAAAAGATACAATAATTATGAACAAATAACCTACAAGGGAATTCCGAAAAAGATGTCGATGATGTGCTAAAACGGATTTCGTTTGGAGGCAAGTAAAACCAAAAGCTGAGGGCACGATGACATTTTCGTAATGATTAGACCCTACTACTATTTCTTTCTTGAAGTCTGAGACTCGTGGACACAAGCGCTTCATGTACAAAAGGCTGCAATTTAAAGTTGGGAAAATGAAAAATAATCGCCAGTTAAGAGATTGAGGAGTGGATTAAGGATTAAGGTCTTTATTATTATTATTGACCTTTTATATAGCGCACATTCAAGGTATCTACTCAGAAGCGCTCCCAGTTCAACAACGGCTAAATAAGGCAGTTTTTAAGTGAGAAAGAAACATAGTAGTGTGACCTCTAGGCACCAGACGGAGAGCAACAGGGAGCCCATTCCAGGTTCTAGGGCCAGCCACTGAGAAAGAGCGCTGCTGCATTATAGCGGTTCGAGAACGAGGGTCAAGAGTTCAGCTTGATCAGCTGATCGGAAGTCAGATCGCCGCTGGACACCAGAGGTGGGACAGCAGAGTTCTTCTAGGTACATGGGAGCAAGACCCTCCATGCAACGCCAGACTAGTGCAGAGACCCCATAAGTGATCCGCTGTGTAATTGGAAGGCAGTGGAGGACATTTCGTATGCATTTCGTGACTTGATCAAATTTAGGAATGCGACCAATAAGACGTGCAGCTGTGCGCAGAACCCGATCAAGACACCCAATCTGGATCGCCGGGAGCCCGACAAAGGGGGAACTACAATAGTCGAGGTGAGAGACCACAAAGGCATTAATTAGGCTATTATAAGCCTTTTATAATAAAGTTTATGCTGTAAACCTCCGGATCGCCGGAAAACCGACAAAGAGGGAACTACAATGGTACCAAGATAAGTAAGTGCAATAATTTTTAAATGCCTTGTTGTACAAAATAAATAATGCTTTTCTGAAATTCATATATCCTTCGCCAAATTTGGGACATTGTGGCAAATTCGTCTGAATGCTGTAATCCCTGAATGTGGAGTGTAGAAGCAAAATAAATAAATAAATTGTGTTTTCATATTTCTATAGAAAAACGATCAAAAAATCTGCAGTCATTAGATCGAACCAGGGTCTGTATAATATTATAAGAGCATAAAATGTTTGCTCTGGAATGGTAGGGTTCAGTTAACGGTGACTATTTAGAGATGTGTAGCTGCATAGCCCGGTTTCTGAGCAATTATTCTGGTCTACTAAAACTGAAGAACTGCAAGTACTTCTCACATGGCCGACCAAAAAAAACAAGATAAGTAAGTGAAATAATTTTTAAATGCCTTGTTGTACAAAATAAATAATGTTTTCTTGAAATTCAGATATCCTTGGCCAAATCTGGGACATTATGGCAATGTCCTGTGATCCCTGAAAATGGAGAGTGAAAGAACTGTTTATATAAATTGTGTAAACTTTCAGATTTCTATGGAAAAACGATCAAAAGATCTGCCATCATTAGATCGAACCGAAATTATCTCTTGGAGAATATTCAGCCAAATGACGCGTTAATCGATTTGCTGTTGTCTGTCAACTGCATAACGGAAGAACAACGCCAAGTCATTCAACTTCAATGGTCATATCAAGATATGAACGCAGAACTGTTGTACTTCATGAAATCATTGGACGAAACAAAGTTTTCTAAATTTGTCAAATGTCTTCGAGAAGCCAATCAGAGGACAGTGGCAAAGATTATAGCAAGCGGAGGAGGTTCAAAGCATAAACTTTATATAATTAATACAATTTCTTTCCCATGCATACCTATTTAGGCTTTATCGAATATTATATAATTCAGAGGCTTTGAATTATGTTTCCTCTAGCTACCTAATAGCCATTGCGTAACTTACAAGCATAACTCCATGCCTGCGCTAAAAACGGATAGACGAATCGCGGCATATTTGGTCACATGGGGGGGACCGGGGGATCGTTGACTGCGCTTCATCAGGTGGTGAAGCATCTGACTGGGCATTGACACAGGCTGCCGGATGTGGCGGAATATCAATAGCAACTGAATCTGTAGCAATGAGAAACATTGCGGCCAGATACAAGTCAGAACCAAACATTGAAGGTGGCTTTGGGGTAAGTTGCAGTGATGCTACAGCCAGTTTCGAGAAAAAAAATGTTACAACTTGCACCGGTCACGTGCCTAAGACGATTAAATAAACATTTTCAAACGTCATGTTAGCTAACGAGATTTTTTTATCCTGTCATGTATTCTAAGAGAAACCAGCTTTCCATTGTATAACACGAAGTATAGGCTACACTGTGTCTTGATGAAAAGTAGTACACAACTAAAAGTGTCATAACCCGATCAAAACTTTTAGGATTTGTCTGAAATTTTTAATACAGCAACAGTGACCATATGTACACGAGATCCTAAAGCCGATTATAAATATTCGTGAGTTTGTCAAATTTATGAGCGTTTGCATTGGAGCACCGAAAAATTGAACTTTCCAACATGAAAAACCTGAAAAGAAATGAAATTCAGCTATAGGGCCTACTTGAAAATGTTCTCCTTGTTCACGAACACACTACCGTAGACGTAATGGACTAATAGCTGCCCAATTGTCCACGGAAACACTCGGCTTCATATCTCGCAGTTGTGGTCGTCCGGCAGTCCAGACTTTGATCCGGAGTACATGTACTGAGGAGCGCGTTTTTCGTTCACGCGTATCATGACATCGATAACCGTATAGGGCGTAGGCTATATGGCGCGTCTGTTTGAAGATTTGCAGTTGTTTAACCACGTGATCATCGACCGGGCCATCAAACAGTGGCGTCCGCGTCTGCGGTCGTGTGTCCGTCAACGAGGAGGACATTTTGAACACCAGTTGTAGCCGAACTTCACTCTCTTATGTGAGGGCCCATGTTGGAAACTTTAATTTTTCAGTGCTCCATCGCAAACGCTCATAAATTCGGCAAACTCGCGAATATTTGCAAACGACTTTGGGATCTCGTGTACATATGGTCACCGTTGCTGTATTGAAAATTTCAGACAAATCCTAAAGGTTTTGACCGGGTTATGACACTTTTAGTTGTGTACTACTTTTCATCTGGACACAGTGTAGATATCGAGCGTCAGGCGCACACAATGAAAAAACAATGCGCGTAGAAAACTTACTTTTAGGGGTGAAAATCAAAATGCTTGAAGAAAAAACTCCGAATTGCAATAACAAGAAACAGAAGAAATTATAAGCCAGAAAAGACAGGAAGCAAGGTTTGAACTGCATACGCTGGCTTCCTGAATCTCAGTTTTCGTTATTTATATGCTGCCACAACCTGCTCTCAGTTACAATCAGCCCCGGTCTCCCCTACTTACAACCTAACAAAAGTTTTTATTTCAGCCGAAGTTATATGGGTCTAAACTATGTCTGAAGAAGTTTGACATTTTAACTACGTTTCGGCTTTTAGGTGTAATAAAAATGCAAGTGCAAACAAGTGGTCCAAAAAGTACAAGGTCAACACAAACACAGCTACTTCACCGAAAAATTCATGCTCTTTCGAGCAGAACCAAAAGATGGTCACCCAAAGATGAAAACATCATCAGTCAACTGAGGGAGAAAGGCGTAGAAATCATTGACTCTCAACTGGACAGACAGACTGTTGATGTTTGGATCTGGTGTCATATACAAACAGCAATTAAACATGTTCAGAAGTTATACGAAAGAAATCAGCTGCAAGATGTATTGTTTGAAAATATTCAACCATCTATTCCAAAGCTGATCAACATCGACAAAAATCAATTCGAGAAAACTATTGGTAAGTTCCTGAAAACACGTTCATCAAAAGAAAACTTAAGACATGTAATCAGCATAATTATAGGGCTTTGGTTAATAAAATTAATGTCCTGGGCACGAAGTTAAACTGCATCCATCCTCCGCCACAGGGGACCATCAACTTCCCTGTGCCGGTCCTAAGCCCGGACAAAGGAGGAAGGTTTGCCAGATGGGTGGCGATACACTGGCAGAAAAAGACGAAGACGATTGAAATCCGCAAAAACCACGACACAAGTGACATAGCTACCCAGATGCTTCAAGGTGTCACGATGTGAAGCATACATGCACAGGCTGGTCAGGACAGACCGTATGAGAGAGTCGGGGGGAGAGAGCGTACGTGGGACACATACGGGCATTGTCCCAGGTTGTCCTTCGTGCCTTTCTCCCAATATTCTCTTCAATCGGACAAGGTGGTCTAACTGCTCCAAGATGTTAATGGTATGGAGCAGACCTGCTGACCGGACCGGTTGAAGCTGGGAAGCATGATGCGAGACAGACTCAGACAGAGAGTGGCGTCGGACTCCTACGGGCATTGAGCCTAAGGATGTTGATGATGATGATGGAAGTATATTAAATATTAAGCCAAGTATATAAAATATTATTTCAAATGCCATCTAAGTAGTACTTATATTTTAAAAAAATTATCAAGTATTTATACTTTTATTTAAAATGTGCGCTTTTGGTGGTATTTTGTATTTTAACATTTGTAATGTAAAGTACGTCTTAAAATACTTTTATATGTCAATCAGCAGAGAATTATATCATGCTAATGCACCAGGCTTGTATTAATAAGAACGGGCTCTTATTATTGGGCTGGCAATGTTTAATCTAGACGTATCTGGGGGTAAGTTCCCCTCCAGGATTGACATTCCCCCCAGAAAAATTTGACAAAATGATATTGGTTTTTAGTTACTGTTTTCATCATTGTTTTACATGAAGTGTTATAATATACCGTTATGTTATTTACTATTATATGATTATAATGACATTATTTACTATTATTATATATGATACTATCATGTTGCAGTTAGTATAACTTAGGCCTATTGTATATACATGCATTTGTATAAACACTATTTTTGCACAACTAAAAACAGATATGACATCCCCTCCAGAAAAATTTGACAAAATGATTATAGTTTTAGTTCCTGTTTACATCATCGTATTACGTGAACTGTTATAATATACTGTAATATTATTTATTATTATATGGTTAATGGTTATAATGTGATTATTTACTTTTATAATATGACACAATCCTGCTAAAATGAGAATAACTTACTGCTAATATTTGTACAAATACTACTTGTATACAACTGAATGGCTTCTCGCCTGCAGTATCCTTCATATTTTAAACTTTAAAATTTCAAAATGTTTGGTCCTATTATTTGAACACATAGTAAAACCTAAAAACAACATCATTACTACACAATACACAATTACACATGGCTTCCTGAATTTGGCACCGGTAGTTTGTTAGTTCTTGGTTGGTTTGTGTACCATGAAATAGGATTTCAGAAAGTATGTCCTGGTCAGCAATTCAGGATCATCTTGGGAAACAGGGCTAAACTGATATAGTGCTGAAAAGTCAGCTTATGTAGGCTACTATTATATTCATGTCTGCATTTATTCATTAGAATAACTCAGCAACAGGAGAACTGAGCTGCTGAACCCGATACATAAAATATATTTTTATTGTAATTATAATCATATATTGAAATCCTAAAGCACTTTTCTATCATTACTGAATAGTCTAAGGGAGTTATTTTGCTAAAATGGCACCTTAAAAGGGTGCCATTGTAGTATGGAAATAACCCCCCCCCAAATGTTTTTTAAGTGTTGCTTATATTTATTGAAGTCTTAGCCCACTCTTATAAGCACTAAAAAGTACAACTATTTTGAAACCTTAAAATGCTGCCAATACAATGTGGAAATTCAAAAAGTTTCTGATGAGGTTCTAAAAAGTACAGGTATTTTGTTAAGATAGCACCTTAAAATGCTCCCATTGCAATGTGGAAATTCAAAAAGTTACTCATGAGGTTCTAAAAAGTGCAGGTATTTTGTTAAGATGACACCTTAAAATGCTGCCATTGCAATGTGGAAATTCAAAAAGATTCTGTGGGAAGGGGACACATCTCCCTCCCCATACCCTCCCCCTACCGGTCTCTGCGCTACGCGCCTCACGAGCGTCCAAAGGACGCTCGATTGTCTCCCCCCCCCGAAACCTGAATTTCCCTCCCCCCCCCCCCAACGGAGGGAGACTAGATTAAACACTGGACGATGACGATGGTTCCAACAACAAATTTTGGCGGTCAATTAAAGTATGAGGATTAACAAATATGAAGGGAGCTATCATAATAACAGTCAATAATTGCATATTGATATTGTGCTTTATTTTAGTCGAGTGTCCAGTTTCCATCGAATTCATTCGGAGAACGAAGATACGAGAAAATGAACGAGTATGCGGCATGACAAAACTGCGAAACAAAATCTACGTTCTGTATCAACCAAGTTCTTATAAGGCCAATGTAAGCCTACTTCGAGTATTTGAGGGTCGAAATGCATTTAACCTTTTGAAGGAAATTAATGTTATCGAGTTTGGAACTTCCGGGGACATTGTATCCAGTGAAAACGAAAATTGTCTTTACATCCTTGATTATTATGGAAATAAATGCATTTGGAAGATGAAAATAGAAATAGATGGCGAAAACAAAATTATCAAATGGCTGATCATTGATTATCATCCACTTACTCTGTCAGTGTCCAGTGATGGCCAACTATTGATGGTAAATAATACATCCTGCATTCTGATGATCTACGGAACAGATGCAGAACTTATTCGATCCATTAAGCTACCAAGTGACAACATTGAAGAAGTTCGTCATGCAGTGAAAACATCCATCGGGAATTTCATCATTCTTTACACATGCAGGTTGGTAGAAAAAGAGAAGAACGGATCGAGAGGAAGAGAGTCATATAGTTTCATTAGTGAATTAACCAGCGATGGACAGATCATCCGTCGTTTTATTCCTTCCAATCAAATGCAACAGCTGAAAAGTCCTCGTTACCTCTCACTCGATTCAGACAATCGAGTGTTTGTGGCTGACACTTTAAATAATCGAGTGATTCTCTTGGATTCCGATCTTAAATGGAATAGAATTCTCTGTCCAATAAACGAAGAAGAAAGGAGGATTCGTCTGCCACGTAGATTTTGTTATGACGATGAAAGGAAAGGCGTTGGTCATCTGATTGTCGGAGGATATTATGATTTCGGGGAAGGAGTTGAGTTTTACACTTTAATAATATTTAACCGACCCCATAAATGCACAGTGCACACCTTTATATATGAGTAATTGAATATGGCTCGAAGACAGATACAGTTTCGGTTTCAGCTGCATAGTTAAGCACTTTGCCTAGAAGACGTGTGGGGCTTATGAGGAAGAACCAGAGAACTGCCATTTTCAGTATCCTGTATATCTATACTGCAGCCCAACATTAGACAACCATCAGAATGCGTTGTCGTCATTGCATTTTTTTGTGGTGGAGCAGTACTTGAACTTCAGTGTTTTCTCAGCGCGCAACCACCTGTCCGCCACCAAAGCTACACCATTACCAAGTCCATTCCGGCATCTGATGCGCTAGTCCTACAACACTTCGAGATATAATTTATACAAAGGTGGGCCACTGGGCATTTAATCCATTTATGGGGTCAGAAGACCAGTATATCTGATATAATTATGTCCATCTCAGATTGATTTGTTGATTGGGGCTGGACACAACGATGTGACATGTCTACGGACTCCACAGTGACAAGCATTCTATCAGGTTTGCAGAGAACTATTTAAATGTTGGTGCAAGGAGTGTGCATGTCAAGTATAGTTGCTCTCTATGATCTTCTGGTGTTCCACGTACGCTGGTGGATTTCAACTGTAGAGGGAGATGCGAGATTAATCCTGGTTAAGCAAGTCACTTCTTGCTTTTATGCAAAGGTGAAATTTGAAAACTACTTAGCAAAAGCCTACATGGAAGACTCCTATAAATAGAACTGCAAACCATCCAGATTAATGAGGAAAGATGCCAAGATAAGCTGGAACACAAGCAACGAAAAGAAGAAAAAATATTTGTTTTTAAAAAACAATTTGGATTTTTTTGGTAATAAATTGACCATATATGGCTTTATTTTGTTGCCCTATGATGATATTGACCTTATTATTCGTGTTCTTCAAGTCAGAAATAATAGGTAGCCTACTATTTTAGCGACACAATTTGTGTGAATGTTTTGGATGTAGGACGCCATTTCTAAAACAAGCCGCCATTTTTAGTTCTAAGTGCAATTCCGAATAGTTTAACTGCTTAATAATTAAAAACTGAGAGAAGCCATTTAGAGTTATGCGGGAAGATGCCGCAAAGAAATTGGAAAACAGGCAATGGAAATGAAGAAATATTTGTTGTTTTTAAATAGCAATGTCGCGGTTTTAAAATTAAAATTACCTTGTTTTGACTTCATTTTGATGTCCAATGTTGAATTTGACCCTAACAATAAACGTGATATAGCCGACATGTCCCACCATCGGGGCAAGATGGACCACTAAAATCGCATAAAATTGAAGAAATTTAGTCCAATCGTCGCTCGAGAAGTAGACTGTTCTATGCGCACTTTTGGCGAAACGGAGAAAATCAAAAAAGAAAGTTTAATGACTTTGCATTTTGTACTAAAAACACTTGGCTGTGACAAAATTGAGCAATAATGTTTAGAAAGCATTTATGCAGACACCTGCAACTTAAAAAAATCACAAAGATTGTGACTTCTGTCATAAGAAAAGACAATTTGAAGGCGACTTTCGGAATTTGTTCAAATAGAACAAAATGTTACAGAAATAGCCATGGACTATCGTTACATGGAACATTATAATTGTTAGCAAAACGACTTACGACTTACTGTTATAATGTTCTATATGCATGTGCGAATCACATTTTGCCGTTCAGACCACGTGACCGTAAATAGAACAAAATAATTCTGGGTTATATACTCATGAACACAACTTCTTCTATAATACAGGTTTACACGTGATTAAATCTTTGCAACATAATTGGTTGGTTCACATAGAATATTGTAATTCCTATCAGTTAGTAAGCATATGCAAATGGAATAAAATAATTCTGTTCTTTTCCTCGTAAAGACACCATTTCAACAGACGGGATTTTGTACCAAGATAGAACAAATTACTCTGAATCGGCCTGTGCACTTAACTCCAAAGTAAACAAAAACGCACATAGAACACTATAATTCTCAGGCGACGCAATGTAACTTCTGCGTTATTCTCACTATTTTACTTTATAGACGATCACATTTGTGCATGAAAATATTATTCCACATGTACATGACATTGTGGTTAGAACATGCTATAATAAAAGCCTAATGCGAGGGGCATGATTGATTAGACTTGTCCATCTTGCCCCGGTGTGGGGGCAAAATGGGCCATTACTACTAAATTTCTTAATTTGAAAAATTTTCTTATCATAAAGGGATGCAGTTAAATTCGTGTTGCCCTTAGCTATATTACTTTATAAGCTACGAGTAGAAAAATATGTGTGCCCGTGATGCACGTTTATGGTGTCTGAAAACCATAAATGCGTTACGGGGTCCGCCTCGCCTCTAGGCCTACTTCTACTAAGCATCCTACTTATTTGTAGCAGTGAGTTAGGATATCCGAAAGCTGTGAGCACAGAGAACACCGGTGCAAAAGAAGTCAGTAATTAATTATAACACCTAATATTATTAATATTTGTTGATATGGCCATAATGGGACATCTAGATCAGGTACAAGGTTAAAATATTTTTTCGACAAATTATAAATTAACATCGATTAATCATTTACAATATTATTATCAATATCGTTATTCAAAAAATTTGCAGAAGATTTCCTCAATAGTAGGCTACAGCTGGGATGTAATTAAAAGATTTGCAAAACTTATCTGCGAAGAGCTAATTGAAGTAAAACGCCACCACATACCAGAAGCGCCTCTACCGAATACTTAACTAAGCATGACTGCAACCGTTCGTTTATTCGCCGGGGGCGCCATTTACTACAGGACATTTTCATCTCTAACTTTGCAAATTACGTCAGTATCATCAACAATGCAATGAAAACGTGATTCATTGTGGTGTGATAAATATTTCAAGCATAATTTATACGACATGTTGTTGTCACAGGCTACATACATGGCTATTATGCAATATTAGGTGTTTATGGGAATTACCGCAATATTCCATAATAGGCTACGTCATAAAATTAATATTAATGAAGTCTCTAGCGGACACGTGAATAAGTTTAATCTATGTAGCATGTTGCTGGCAATCATGTTGTAAATTTTGTAATTGTAATTGTAATTGAACATTTATAAAGCGCCGCTCACAGATTCAGTAGCGCTCCTGGTCCAAGTCAGCGCACCCTCTAACAAATAGCCTAGTAGGCCCTACAGTCTTCAGGCGTTTACGGAACAGAGGGAAAGGGAGACCCAGTGGCGTAGCTAGGATATTTGGCGCCAGAGGACGAACTACGAAATTGGCGCCCCTCCCTGTTTAATTTGTACCCATTGCTTTTATTGTCTGTAGGCTACCTCTTTAAAGTGCTTTTAGGCCTCAGAAGTCAGAAAGGTTATCAGAAAATAGAAATGGGCGACAAGGGGCGTTTTGTCCCAGGTGCGGGGCTGCAGCGGCGCCAGGGGAGGCTAGGGGCTAAGCCTCCAAAAAACACGAACAGCCCCCTAAAAATGGAACATATCTATGAGATTTTGACCAAATGACTAAAAAAGGTCGTCAGAAATTTTGGCGGATGAAAACCGAAAATTTCCGAGGATTATTCAGGCCCCCAACTGAAATCCTGGCGCCGCCACTAGCTGGTGTGGTGTAAAACTCCCCTTTGAGCACCTTGTATTTAATTATTTTTTGATGTCATCTATTTGGTATTTTATCATACACGGTAGTACTGTATTTAGGATATTCAGCAATAGATCTTACAATATTTTACGTTTGACATGACATTAGGCCTATACTCGCGTTGTAAATTAGAAGAAATTCAAGAAAAACCTTTAAAGAGGCGTTCCCCTCTACCCTAATGACGGTAGTGTGGTGGTGATAGTGTATGACTAGAATCATGATATGATCGGTTGAAGAGTTCGGTTTTCAGTCGAGAGTTCCACTAAATGGCAACTGGCAAGTAGCAGAAGTGAGTAGCCTATTAGCGAATGAGGCGAAATTAAAAGTCAATACAGAATTAGATTAAACTGGCGGAGGTCATTTGGGAGTTCGCTCTACAAAGTATGCTAATTATCTTACGTCTGTAAGTAGGCCTAAAACATTTTTATAATTGGTATTTAGCATTGTAACAATACCATAGATTTCGGTTTTATGCAAACAGCACAACGAAATAATATTAAACTAAAAACTATGTATGGCCTATCATTCAAAATTTATTAATGATTTATCATACATAAAATGATATAATAGCACATATAGGCTAGGAGGCCTACCTGCTGTCGATGAAAGAATAAAATTTAATATCTACGTACCGGCCGGTAGTTGATTGTTTTGTACGAAGTTAGCCTATAATAAAACTAACAAATTTGATATTTAAAATTAAATATTAGGCCTAATTATTTGCATTCGAACAAAATAACATCATAAGACAGCACATAATGTTATTTTTTTAATTTTTAGGCTATCTAATACTGCTTCAGAATTGAAATCCAAGGTCAATGCGGTCTCTGCCTCTACGAATGCCCTCTTGAAAGACCGCTTGAACTATTGACCTGTTTACCCAATGAAGCAGGCAAATATCTATCTGGGACCCACCCCTGCCAAGGTTCTTTGTGTTGATTGATCTTGCACACCTGCTATCTGGCATCAGTTTCATAGACATGCCAGACTACGAATTTGTACTAGGATCATTAACTGGGGTGGGGAATTTCTGAGTGGGAATATCTTGGGTACAGCCAGACTGTGTCTGTCCATAAACATCTAGATACATTGCTTGCCCGCCGAAATACCGTTGGCACGGCTCGGCCTTAACCCATCCAGCAGAGCTCATTAGCCGCACTACCCTCCCTGTCCAGGCGCTAAAGATAACATCTTTATTATAGGAACCCTTGGTTTGGCCTAATAACCCTGCGTTGTGGTTTGGTCACCTACAATGAGTATGGGACGCCCGTTAGTGCTCAATGGGGCGCCAAAATCATGTCTGGCAAGCGGTTTGTAGGTCATATGAATCTAACTGCATGTTTTGGGGCGCCAAAATTGAATCCTACAAATTTATGTGAGATAAATTAGCTAAAATACATGTGTAAAATTGTTACTATTAACCCTCATTTTGGCGCCCCCTTCTCTCGGCGCTCAGGACACGAGTACCCCCTGACCCCCCTAGTTACGCCACCGGGGAGACCAAAGAGCTCAAGACGTAGCCGGTGGGGGAGGCGATTCCAGCAATTAGGACTATTATTGGCAGCAAGAAGCATGGGCGGAGTTTGGTTTCCGTTCTTGGAGGGCTTATGCCCTCTTATGAGGAGCTAAGCCCAGAAAAAATATAATTTTCAAGGTAAAAAAGCTGAATTTGGGCCTTCTTGGGGGGGGCTCAGCTCCCCCTATTCCCTGATAAACTCCGCCCATGGCAAGAAGGGCCTGATAATGAGAAAATGGAATGAAATCTGAACTAAGACTAATGCCACACGTTTTATTGTCATGATAATATCGACAATGAACCGTTATTAGAACACAGCGAGTTCAAAAATAAAAGCATTTATCCTAAACATCCACGAAAATAACAATGAGCGATAATAGATGACACGACGTTATTGAAACTCCTCTGCCGTGAAACCTACCTTAATGGTTTCATCAACGTACATTATATTTTTTTTTTAGTATGCTACAAACTGTAGGCCTACTAATATCAGCGCAGACTTTAGAAGGCAGATGATGATCGCCTGATTTTGCAGTCGAATATCTACGCAATTTCATTTATTATTCTAAGTGGGTCAGTTGGTGTATAGGCCTACATAGGCTATCGCCTATCAGCAGTATTGGTTTTCTCTCTAAGGAACTTTTTAAGCTCTTGAATAGACCTACGGAAGAACGGACGAAGTATGCTTAGTGATGCAACCACGTATCTTAAACTAACGCCTTTTTCGATCACTTAAAGCTCAAAATATCGTCAGCCGAAAACCAATGTTGCAGAAGTGTTGAACCGAGAGGTTAAGTGATTCAGACAACAAAATATAATAACTGTCCAGAGTTCATGAGGGACCACAAGGCACAGATGATGGTAGACGGAAAGTTTCAGAGTACGACCGGAAAGCAGAGGAAACAAATGATAATTATGCAAATTTGCTGCATCTCGCAGTCTAAGTAGACTGATGCAGCAACTCACTCGATTTCATTGTGTAAGTTTACTGTGAAATTAATTAATGCCTATGGTCCAATTTTCTGTGATATTCATATTTCGTCAAACGAAACCTTGCAATGCAAACGCATTGCATGCAATATGCCGGTTATGGTGACAGCACCCTTGCAAAACAGTGACTTACTGTTCGAATTACATGAAGTTATTCTTACATGCAAATCAAATTGATTACTTGTAGTGTGGACCTGTGTGAAATTAACAGTTAACTTCCAGTTACATCGTATATTGTATAGTTTTTGCCTTTTTACTCATTGTACACGTTCTTCTACATCAACGGACCAATATCACACCACACAATACAATACAACAGTTCTATTGTTTCACTGCTGCAAGCATTCATTGACAGGAATAAGTATTTTGTTGATGTGACAGTTATGGTGTCAACAGGTAATGGCTAGATGCTAATCGAAGGCAATCCTATGATACCAACTTCACACACTGTATGCAGTTTTGAACTATGTATTTGTGTATGTAGACCTATGTAGTATGTAAGCTATAATTATGCATGTGTGTGCATGCATGACATTGCGGTATGAGTTAGCAATAGCAGGCAGAAAAGACAGTAGGGTTGACTTTCAGTCTTCGTCTATCTGCTAAGTACTTTCGTGAACGTTTATGACTCCGTATATTTTTCACAAATAGTCCCTTGTTTTGCTAAAGTTTTCTGTTGAATATAATTCATATCGGCATGGCCACAGCGAAAATTTGTCTAACACAATGCACACAATCAAATGTGTTTCAGTATGGTTACTACGACTCCCGTCGCCATTTTTTGCAACATCGTGTAAATTCTTCCTCGCATTACACAATGTGTAGTTCACACAACTGTTCTGCGACTCTCCATGAATCTTACCCTCGGTAAAAGGACAATGTCACGTATTTGCACCTTCCGAAATGGCAATAAAAAGGATATCCGGTAATTGAACGCACAAAATGTCGCAAGTGACCACACAGGTTGTGTTAACAACACATTCTGGCAACTGCCGAAAGTGGCAATAGACTACACAGATGTGGCAACTTATCGCACCGTAGGTGGCAAGTGCCATCGGACCACTATGGTGTTTTGTCAGACACGTTCTGGCCACACAATCATGTGCCAATTCCAGACATGACTTTCAGCAACGCAGACCACACTCACTGTGCTCTACTTATCAGACAACGCAGTTGCACGAACGTCCTGGTTAGGCCTACTGTACAGTAAACTGTTAAGTGTCGACCGTGTGTGGACATTTTTCTTCCAACGCTCCTTTCAGACCAGCATAGAGCACGAACACGTGACCTCTGCTTCAGACACGGAACATAAATTCTGGCGCTTAATTTCATATCTATACTGATTCCCTGCTCGACATCGTGCGTCGCTGGTTCCCTGTTGCAGTTGTGTTTTCCTGCGAAACCTGTTTAACATATCGTTCCGTGCTGACTGTGGCCTTCGCCGGTTGAGACCCGGTGGCCTCTGTGGGATAAAGAAAGTCGCGGCGATGGTGCATGCCACAAATCAAACACACAACTCGTGTGTGTGTGTTTCTGTTGCAAGCAACACGACAGCCGTCTTGCTAGATCCTTGCGTTTATATGTCTCGTTATACTACTGTGTCCGTTCAGAAACCGCTGTTCCCTTTCTCTGACACAGTAACCGTTGTCATTGTCCAATGTCAACGCTCAGCTGTCAATGTTCTTCTCTTCAATTATTGATATCGTATTTTGACTTCTGTCATTGTCAGCATCCGGTGATGTTTGTTGTTTTCCTGTCATTGTCTGTCGTTGTGTCTAACATTCATTGTCTCAGCTTCCTCTGTATCCATCTCTCGCATGCATGACTCGTTCTTGTCCATCTGTACAAACAGTCACTCATAGCATTTACCTATGTTTTTTCAATATAAAAAAACAAGTGTTTCAACAATAGTAGAACTCCAATGTCTCCTGTTTTGTACTTCTTGTTTTTGTTAGCAATAATCTTCTCAGCATCCAATGTACTTCCCAATTGTCAGTAGCAGATGTATCAGCGTTGCTCACACAGTAATTCTCGTCTTTATCTCCATCTACGGTTTTTCCTTTATTGTTGCTTCTCGCAGTCTCCTCCAGGGAATCAGCATCCACTATTTCTTCTCTACCAGACTCAGTACCCCATTTGACACTGTCTTGCTGAGTTGCTATTCAGCACACCTTTCCTATCCTGACACAGGATTTTCTATTTGTCACAGTCCGAGCACAGTAATCTTTTCATCGCCAAACGCTCTTCCTCAACCTCTCCACCATTCAACGCTCTTTCCCCGTCGCTCGACTCCATCCAAGAGATAACATTCTCAGCATCCTTCCTATTTCGTCTCTGTCTCAGTACCCATCGAGGGCATCCTCTTTTTCCGGTGGCATCGTGTACGCCATCCAGTAGATGATGTTGAACAGCACGAACGCCAGAGGGAAGCACTTGCGAGCGAATTTGTCCACGCGACGAGCCTTCATCTTTCCATCGGTGTTGTCTACGATCTTCGTCGGTCGAAGGGGATTCAGTGGCATCGACCGTTGCTCCTTCTGACTCACGATCCCCGTTGACTACAAACGAAACCAAAGCCATGTAAACATTTACAGTCTAATCATTGTCAGATGCATGTACGCTTAGGATACCACGATAATAAGCATGGCGAAGTGGACAAAATTTCAAGCCAACCATGGGCGCCCGCACATAGGGGCAAAAGGGGTCTTCCTTTCGAGAAAGCAGCTATAATTTGTTCTTAACAAATTTTCTTCGCAATTAAGCATCTATTAGTGATGAACAATGTGAAACTGAGGAATTCTATTTATATTTTGAAACCTATGTGAAAAATACCAATGCTTTTAATTTCCTGCGTTGCATCTTTTAAGCTCATGCAAAACATTAAAAAGCGAACATTACGGTTTTGTTCCTTCTGCAAAAAACTTTCTGCGTACGCACATAAAGCCATTGTAAGAGATCAGCTACATCGCTAGAACTGTTTGATTGCCATGTTGCGCTCTCTTGAGAGGATCTAAAAATGCAATTTAATTTGCCAGATACATAATTGAGCGCAATAAGAAAAAGGTCAGTCTGAAGGTGGTTGGAAATTGTTTCTTCAACGATCTATAATGAAACAGTTTGCACATTAAACTGTCGCCTGTTCCCGAAGAATTTTCCAATAAATAATGTACTTCATTATTGTGCGGACGGAAGCGCGGAACTAACAGATCTCCACTGTCAGTTGAACGCAACGACCTTTGGTTGACCTGGCTGGAAAGGGTAACATAGTCAGATTCATAGCCATAGATTGAAGCTCTTCCTTGGACACCAACTTTTTAAACAATTATCCACGGCCAATTTAAATCGGGGCAAGTAAAATTAATAATAATAACAACAATAAAAGAGCCGTAGCCTTAACTTAAGGCTCTTTTCCCGTTTCTCATTGCAACATGATAGAGACGAGAGTCAAGTTAGTTCTAAGAAACTAAATATTCGCACTATTTATCAAATGCTTAATTTCTTAGAACTAACTTGAGCGTTACAAAACAACAAAGCAATAAATAATATAAATAAAAAACACTAATAAAATAGACCTGGTCCATGTGATCCTCGATGTCGAGACGTGGAACCATCGAGAAGAGTCTCGGTCGTTTCGGTCCACTTCCCGTCCCCGTTCCACCCGAGTGCGGCGCTGCCGTCGTCGTCATCGTCGTCGTCGCTCCGGTCGAGTGGTCCGTCCCTTCCCCTCCAACGGTCGTCGTTGCCCCGGGTTGCCCCGTTGGGTTGACGATGCGAACCCCTCTTCGACGAGACAGGACGTTGACGAGGGCGTACTCGAGGAGGGCAGCGAAGACGAAGACGAGGCAGGCGGACATCCAGACATCGATGGCTTTGATGTATGAGACGCGAGGTAGGGTGGCCGTGCTCTGGCTGCTCTGTGTTGTTGTCGTGAGGACGGTGAGGAGACCGATGGAGACGCGGGCAGGAGAGGCGTCGACGTTGATCCAGAAGGAGACCCATGAGAGGATGACGATCAACATCGATGGAACGTAGACCTGGATGAGGAAGTAACCGACGTCTCGACGCAACTCGAAGCGGATCTCGAGGCAGGGAAAGGCACCTGCAATGCGAAAGACAAAAAATGAGGAAGAAATATCACTCAATGTAAATGCTGCTGAATTATGTAAGGCAAGGTCCTAAAACGACATACCTGCGGATTGTATATTGAACAGTGAACACACACAAACACATACACAGAACGCCAGTCAAAGAACATAGCAAATCTCTGCGCTACCCAATAAAATTATTAAGAACTACAGTACACTATGAAACCAATAATAATAGCAGACAGTGCATTCTGCATAGTCAACAGTTACGGTAGCCTACTAGAAGACACCCGTTGTAGGCATGTGGGTCAGCCAACAGTTGACGTTGCAACTCAAAGCAAAAGTCACCAAACCACGTAGCAGAAGACGTATAACCAATATCATCAACAAAACATACGCCTTCTTTAAATCCTCCGTGGATACCTCACCATAGAATCCTTTTGCTGAACCTTTCACCCTTCGATTCGTTTACCCAACCTTCCCCTCACTTTTTCACTGTTCCATTCGCTTTCCGTTCATTCCTATTGCGTTTCCACCCACCTCTTCTTCGCTTCCCTGCCTTCCCCTTTCCTTCTCCACCCTTCTCATCTCTTCTGCTGATTACCAGAAGACATTTGACGACGCAAACGGTACTTAGGCAAAGCCCGCGATTTATTAATCAAGCGCCGTCGTAGATTTCGCTCCTAATTGAAGAGATTTATCAGCGACCTCTTCAGTCCAATATCAACCCACGGCCCCCTTCCCTTCCCATCCTTCCCCGACTTTCCTTTAGGCTCTTCATCTTACTCCCTCCCTCTGTCTCACTGTTCCCATCACTCCCTATACGTCTCCCTGTCTCTCGCTCTTTCTGTGTATCGCTGTCTCTCTTTTTATCCGTTTCTCTGCCTCCTTTTCTTATAACCCCCAAACGTTCTTTATTTGCCTCCTTGCCGTTCTCGTATACCCCTCTGCTTCCATCTCTGTTTCTGACTTCGTTTTCCTACTGTATGCTCTGATTTCTTCATTCTTCCTTTCAGATCCCATTTCCTTCGTTCCTTTCCTTCCTTCCCTGCCTCCTCGCTTCCTTACTTACTTCCGTTCTACCTGCCGTTCCAATCATCTCCCCTCCGATCTGCCAGTCTGCTTTCCAACCTCCCGTCGTCCGCCATTAGTCTCCGCTGTCTGTCATCTTGACGTAGCATAAGGACATGACTTGAATTCGACGCAGAGGACGATGGAGGACGAAAAGAATAGGAATAGAAGGAAGAGGAAAAATCATAGGAAGATGAGAATAGGATAGAAGGAAGAGGACAAAAGAGGAAGAGGAGCATACGAATAGAAAGAAAAGGACAAAAGAGGAAGAGAAGAATAGGAATAGAAGAAAGAGGACAAAAGAGAAAGAGGAGCGTAAGAATAGAAAGAAAAGGACAAAAGAGGAAGAGAAGAATAGGAATAGAAGGAAGAGGACAAACCATAGGAAGAGGAGAATAGGATAGAAGGAAGAGGACAAACTAGGAAGAGTAGAATAGGATAGAAGGAAGAGGGGAAGTTGGGAGGAAAAAAGTATTAGAGAAAAAAAGAATGAATAGAAGAAGAGATAAATAAGAGGAGGAAGAGCATGAGGAGACAGAGAATAGAAAGAATGGTGAATAGATAATCAATGGTCTGAAGAAGATAATAATTGGCAAGAATAGAGGAATCGGAGAAAGAAAAATAAAATAGAGATGAAGAAAAGAGAAGGTATCGCGTAGGATGAGAAAACAGAATAACTCTGAAAGAGAGAACGACACGTGAGTGAGCAGCATCTTGTTGCAATTGGAACAATAATAATAATCCATCCACTCACGTATTGCAGATAATTATAGGTCACATTAAGTAGTACATTGTGGATGTAGATATACATGTAGTCCACTCCATTCAGGTGGGTTGCCCAACTGTAATAGAGAAGGCTCGGTGATGCGTGAAAGATGAATAGATCAAGAAGACAAGAAGCTCTCCCCTGGGTGTTGAGCTAAGATCATTGCAGTGGTCAAGGTCGGATACAGGGATAAGAGAGAGAGGATTAAGTTTTTTTAGTTTTAGTCTTGGCGAACGAAAGCTGCTGGCTGGTAGGCCCTACTTTCCCTTGTCGAAATAATGATGCTCATCTTTAGTCATTGGCACTTATTGCGAATGAAATGAATACGACAGAGGAAGACAGATACAGACAAAGAGAGATTATGCAAAACCGGGGAAATACAAAAAAAGAGAAAGAGTGACGCGGGGGACACAGAGAAGCAAATAACCCGTCTCACTCATCAGCTAAGTCGTGTGAAGTCAACAGACATCCTGCAATGTCTGTCTGCCTTGGAAGGGTGGGGGTAGGGCTTCCAAACCTCGATCCTTCCCCTTTAAGCCCCCTGACGACATCTTTGAACTCTCGTCTTATTTTCACCGCATCACCTTTCCTTGCATTTTTTAAATCCAGCGCTACATGATCGCGATGCGAGTCGCTTGATCCATCGACTCCTGCTCACCACACGAGTTTCTTCCTAGCGGCGTTTCTATTTTGTTTGCCTGTATGACTGCCTGAGTGCTTTTCCCGACTGCTTGTCTGGATTTCTGATAGTATGTGGCGGTCTGACTGGGTATCTTTTTCCTTCTGATTGCCTGGATGTCTGTCTCACTATGTCTGCGTTAGGTTGTCTGTTTGATTGCACTTTCCTTTGGCTGTCTTTCTGGTTGCCTGCTTGGTTGTCTATACAATTATATGGCTGTCTGGCTTGTATCTTGTTTATCTGGGACTGTCTGCCTAGCATGCTATGCTTCCGTGCTTCTCGTTCACTTTTTCTGTCATACTGTCTGTCTGGTTGTGTGGCTGTTTCTGTCTCGCTACTTGTCTGTTTGGCTATAGTTTTTCCTACTGTGGTTGATTGCTCAGTTAGTGCATGGTTATTTGCTTTCGTCTTGCTATTTGTCTGATATCAAGTGATTCAAGTCTGATTTCCTATGTCTCTCTTTCTCTTTCTCTTTCTCTTTCTCTCTCTCTCTCTCTCTCTCTCTCTCCCCCTCTGCGTTTCACTCTATTTATACATGAATGTTTCTTCAATTCTTTATTTTGTTCCATGTCTTCTGAATTGCCCAGACATTGACCCTGACTGCAACTTCTTCAATGACCTAACGTACAACTCTACCTATTCCATACCACACACCCTGTCGACACAATATACACACTCAACTACACTCCTCTCTATAATGCACTTGAATGTCCGTAGCATATTAAACAAACTAAATGAAATAAAAGACCTGTTGTCACTTTTACCTGTCACCGTGCTGGCTCTCTCGGAGACCTGGTTAACAGAAAACCAAGATGATCTAATTAATGTCCCAGGCTATCGATTTATAGGTAAATCTAGAGGCGATGAGACGGGGGGTGGCGGTGTGGGGTTCTTAATAAAACAGGAAGCTTCCTTTGAGGTCCTTACGGATATATGGGAAGCTTCTTCCTCCCGCTCGTTTGAAGGATTATTTATCCGTTTACCACTAAACCGAGGATCCTCGATAATAGGCGTAATATACAGACCTCCTGATCAAAACTTAGATGACTTTACCACTGAGATAGAACCTGTCATAAGTAAAATATCTAAAAAATCTAAGGATTTGTTCATCGTCGGAGACTTCAATGCAGACCTATTAAAAGTCAATCTCCACAAACCCACTGAAGGCCTGTATAACTGTATGTTATCGCACCATTTCCTCCCAATAATAACCAAACCAACCAGAATTACGGATCATTCCGCCACTATAATTGACAATATTTATACCAATGCATGGCGTAAATTATCTTGTTGCTCAATTGTAATTAGCGACATATCCGACCATCTTCCTATTTTGGCTCAGTTCGAATATGAACTAAAACTCCCAAACAAGCCCCAAACTCGAACCCACAGGTTGATTACCCAGGAATCCTTAACCGCTTTCCAGGACTCAGTAGCAAAAATCAACTGGTCGCCAGTTTTAGTTGCCTGTCGGGATCTGGATACGAATAAGGCTTATGATACTTTCCTCAATGAGTTTAAACAGGAATACGACAAGGCATTTCCAATATCTCAAAGTAAAACTACCAGAAGAAATTCTCCCAAAAACCCATGGATGTCACAAGGTCTACTTAACTCGTGTAAAAAGAAATCCAGACTGTATCGAAAATTTATCAAAAACCCAACCCCGCAAAACAAAAACGCATTTGTATCCTATAGGAACAAGTTTAAATCAATCCGTATACAGGCTGAATCAAATTTTTACGCAGCTGAATTTTGTAGATATAGCAATAACCTCAAAGAAACCTGGAAAATCTTAAAACATTTGATAGGGACCACAAATGGGGGAGACAGAGATATTTTATCGCTAAAAGTAAATAACATCTCTACTACAGACCCGATAAAAATTGCGACGGAACTCAATAATTACTTTACAGGCATTGCACATTCCTTGGCTAAAAATATTCCAAATTCCAACTCTACTTTTGAGCAATATATGATTCCCTCAAAAATGGACTCCTTTGGACTCACAGAAGTCTCAAAGGAGGAGCTGATCCTACTAAGCCATACTATTCATCCATCTCATGCCAAAGGAGTCGATGACATAGATCCTGCTATAGCTCTGCCAAGCCTACCCAATATCGTTCATCCACTAGTAGAAATTATAAACTGTTCCTTTAAAACTGGAATATACCCACAATCTCTGAAATTAGCTAAGGTAGTTCCGATTTTCAAAAAAGGGCCAAGAGACGAAGCCTGCAATTATCGCCCTATATCTGTTCTTCCTTTTTTCTCAAAATTTTTTGAAAAGGTCATGCATGAGCGCCTCAATAAGTATATTTCAAAGACCAACATTCTCTTCTCCTCTCAACATGGCTTTCAAGCTGGCCATTCAACATTCATGCCCTTAATAAATATGCAAGACAAAATTTCTGATGCTATGGATAAAAATCAATTTTCCATAGGAATTTTTCTAGACTTGGCTAAAGCCTTTGATACCATCAACCATGGCATACTGCTAAAAAAGCTGTCCATCTATGGCATTCGAAACACCCAGCTAAAATGGTTTGAAAGTTATTTAGAAAACAGAATGCAGCTAGTTAGCTGCAATGGTAGTAAATCACCTCTAAAAGAAATTAATTACGGAGTCCCACAAGGCTCTATCCTTGGCCCACTGCTGTTTATCTTATACATAAACGACCTGCCTAGTGTAGCTCCTGATCTATTTTTTCTATTGTTTGCAGACGACACTAATATTTTTAACTCTCATTCCTCACTTGAAGCATTAATTAATCATACTAACTCCGACCTAGAAAATATAGCAGAATGGTTTCGCTCTAATAAGTTAACTCTCAATCTCGATAAAACTAATTACATCATCTTTAGGTCACATAAAAAAGCACTTCCAACGTCTTATCCTAATTTATGTATTTTCGGTACACCTATCACTTTAGTGCAATCATCGAAATTTTTAGGAGTTTACGTAGACCAACACCTGTCCTGGAACGAACACGTGTCGTATATCGCAACAAAAATAGCAAAAAATCTAGGAATTTTATCACGCATATCCAGAATTCTCCCACCACAGACCAGAACCTCACTCTATTATACACTCATACATCCATACATATCTTACTGTAACATTGTTTGGGCTTCTGCATATAAGTCAAACCTCTCGAAAATTCTTGTCCTCCAAAAAAGGGCAATACGATTTGTTGCAAAAATCCCTTATCGAGCCCACACGAAAGCAGAATTTTTAGGTCTAAAAATACTGCAACCAGATCAAATAAGGCAATTACAAATTGGAATATTTATGTATCGATATATTCATAATCAACTACCAGCTACCTATAAAGATTACTTCAAATTCAGAATTGATATTCAAGAGCGTGGCTTGAGAAATACTAACCCTTTCTATATTCCCTTTGCCCGCACTAATACAAGGCTTGCATCTATTAAATGTATTGGACCAAGAACATGGAATAGTATTCCTCTTGATATTCGCTCCCTGCCGTCTCTTCGTCTCTTTAAACGGGAGCTTTCTACCTTCATCCAACAAGGAATGTAGACCTCTACCAATCTGGGGAAATACTGTTAATTCACCTTCATACGGGAGTGTGCACTTGTTTTTCGTGTATATGACTGCACTGACTTTATTCCACTTTTCTAACTCACCTTTTGTTTTGTATTAGTATGCTAGTTAAGATATTTTGTTCATAAAGCTGCTTTATTTTTCCAATCGGCCGTGCTGAATTTTTCTAAACCAATTCTCTCAGGTGGCCCTGGCTAGCGGGACCTTTGGCCCCTTTTGGGTCTCCTGTGCGATCCGACATAAGACATATATGATGTAGAATTACAGTATCTTTAAAGTTTGTGTTGGTTGCCGAATAAAAAATGTTATGTTATGTTATGTTATGTCTCCCTCTTTCCTTTTTCCGTCACCATGTCACGTGTCCCCGATCATTTTCATAACTGTCTCTGCTTTTCGTCTTCTTTCCTTTCCTCATCATTCTTCATTCATCTCTCTCGCTGTGTGTCGTTTTGTCTCCCTCTGTCTCTGTCTGCCCCTCTCCGTCTCTCTTCTGCCGGTCTATGTTTATCTCTCTATCTGCCCCGTCTGGCTTTCATTCTGTCTGTCCATCTGCCTATCTGCCTATCTGTTTATCGGTCTATCTGTACGTTTGCCCATCTGCCTCCCTTTCTACCTCACTCCCTGCCTGCCTTCCTTCTTTCCTTCCTTCATATCTGTATGTCTGTCTGTCTGTCTGTCTGCATGTCCGATTCTGAGGACGACATGAGCTCTAATCGAGGAGTTCTTCTCTTGCGTTGGTTTTATCGTGACATGGCGATGTCAATTGCATCTGATCCATCAAACTAACGGCTTTATTGATTTGAAAGGAAAACGTCGACGACCGCTTTGTAGCGCCATCGTCCGATACAATTCGTCCGATATAAAACGTCGCCATCCAGTCAGTCAGTCAGTCAGTCGATTTCTCGTTCAGATATCAACAACAAACGTCGCAATCGGTTTACATCGTTTTTTAGTCGATGTTGTCGCTTTTATTATCGCTTTTATAGTCGTTGTTCATACAACTGATACGGTGCTTCCTCTCAATTTGCTTATTTTTATTCCTATTTTTTAAATATTTTGGTTGGTTCTTAATCGTTTAGATGTCATAGCTACAGGTTTGTTGTTTTGATAGATTGGGTACTGGCTTACCGGTTTATCAGTAGGCTATACATGTCATAGTTAATGGTTTATCACCTAAATGTCATAGTTAGGCTACTTGTTTATTTAGCTGTTGTCTGAGTTAATTCAGCTGCCATGCACTGGTTTTGTTCTCCTCATTCTATTATTCTATTCAGTTTGTTTCTTCTTTGTTTGTTCCTTCTCTTTCCTTTGTCCTATTGTTCTATCACTTTCGCTTGTCCTGTTGCTCCATCTCCTTCCTTTGTAAATTGTTTTATCATTCCTTCTGTTTTCTTTGTCTTATTGTTCTTTCTCTTTCCATTCTATTATCATTCCTTCTGTTTCCTTTGTCTTATTGTTCTTTCTCTTTCCATTCTATTATCATTCCTTCTGTTTCCTTTGTCTTATTGCTATGTATCTTTCCTTTGGCGTATTGTTACTTACAATCGTCTATTTTATGGCATGGTCTTCGATCAACACAGCTACTATATTTCTTCCTGATCCGGACTTCCATTCATTTTCGTTCTGCCATATAATAATTGTCATTTTTTAATCGCTTAGATGTTTTGTTTATATCTATCGTAGTCGTCGCTTTAATAGTTCCTACAGCCTAGTCCATGTTTAATGTTTATGCATAATATTTTTATCTTACCATATTATTTTGTTCTCTTTCAGACTAACATTTTAAATTAATTGTTCGCAACTTTTGCCATTTATTTTTTTACTGTTTTCCTGTTGCTCTCAGTTTCAATCAATCTGCGCTGTGCTGTGGTCCAGTTTTTGTCATCTTCTTCATTTATATCGTCTTCATCTCTTTGACTTCATGTTTTAAATCATGTTTTCTTCATCTTCTAGTACTTTAGAGCCAGCCATAGCCATTATCACCATTGTCGCCTATAATACGCCTCTTTCTACTCTTTACTCTTACTCTTCCCTGTTAGACCTACTGCTGCTTCTGCACACTACTATACTACTACTTCATCATCATCATCATCATCATCATCATCATCTTCTTCTTCTTCTTCTTTCTTCGCTCCGTGTGTATATTGTTTATCTCTCGTCTGTTTCTTCCTTTTCTTCTGCTTCTTCTTGTTTCTTCTCGCCTTCCTATATACTTGTTTTCCCAGTCGCACAGCATTTAAAACTAAATAAAACGTTCAAAGGTGAGACATTGTTTCTCGAGGGAAACCGTACAGCGAAGGGGAAAACGGCGGAAGGAGGAGATCTGATCCACTCCCACCTTGTCTCCAGCACTACACTCGAGTATTTGGGAAGTGAGAAGCGTCGCCGATTTACGGTACGGACTCCATCTGGCGGTGGATTTCGGAATCGAACGACCAAGCGACGCGTGGCCCGCGAGATAAACAGCCGGGATTGTCGGCTCTCAAAGGGCGGACAAAGGATGGAGCGCAGCGCCACCAAGCGACCGGTGATGGCGATGGAATGCGACGACGATAGACATCGATATCAGCCATCGGTGGAGGAAGGGCTTGGAGATGGAGGAGAGTTAGTGGGGAGGAGGAGGAGGGAAGATTGAAGGGGAGAGGAGAGAAGAGGAGAGAAGATGAGGTGGTGAGTGGGAGCATTAAAGAGGAGAGCAGAAGAAGAAGAGATGGAGGAGGAGGGAAGGATTAAAGTTGAGAGAAGAAAGGAAAGAAGAGGGGAGGAGATGGATTGTGAGGAGGGGGGTGATTAAAGTGGAGAGGAGAAGAGAGGAAAGAAGAGGAGAGAATACATGTAGATGAGGAGTTGGAAAATAAGAAGATTAAAGAGGAGAGAAGGATGAGGAAAGCGTAGGGATTTAAGCAGAGAAGATGTAGAATAAGATGCCTACAGAGGATGGAGAGGGAGAAAATGGTATTGGTTAACAGAAGTGAAGGGAGGGTAATGAGCTAAAGAAGGAGAGTAGGAGTATGGGTCCGGAGAAAGAAGAGAAGGGAGAATTATAGTTTTAAAACATTTCCACAAGAAAGAAGCTGGAAAGTAGTAGGAAGATGAAGAACGAAGAGAAAAAATAAGTGGGCCAAAAAACAGAAATACACTGAAGGGAAAATTAGGAGTGGAGAGAAGGAGAAAAGCACACGGAGGAAGAAGATTAGGAGGAGGAGGAGGAATAAGATTAGGAGGAGGAGGAGGAGGAGGAGAAGGAGGAGGAGGAGGAAGAGATTATGGTGAGGAGGAAGAGGAGGAAGAGGAGGACGAAGGGTCACAACGTTTGTCAAGATTTAATCTCACAATCAGATCAGAAGATGTGGAATAAATGGAGGAAGGGAGTGGAGTGGGAGGTGGTAGAAAAATTAAAGGAATGGACTGTGCATCGGGCAGTGTAGCGAAGGCAATGGGAGGAAGCATTGAATAATGGAAAGAAGAAATGCACAGGAAAGACAAGAAAGAAGAAAGGAAAGAAACAAGACAGATGAAAAGAGGATATCATTTAACTGGGTATGTGAGATGATAGGAGGACAGGGAGGGAGAAATCTCTGGAAATTTCCAGGACTAGACGAAGTTGGAAAGGGTCCAAATGAAAACGTTTTGTGGAGAGAAAGGAGGACAACAAATGGGAAATGGTTTTCCTAGTGGAATTGCCATCATGCTATTGACGATTATAAAATGTTTGACAAAAGAGAACCCTTTTGCATCACGAGAGACTGATACACCGATACATATAAAGACACCGACAAAGATGCAGACAGAGACACAGACATAGACACATACAAAGGCACCATAAACAAGACAGAAGCAGTCAAACAATCACGCAGACTGGCAGAAACATTAAACAATGACCAACACAAGTTCACAACCTTCCGACGACATTGGAAGATAAATAGAAACACGTGCAAGCAAAAAGAGACGGAGTTGAGAATAATTGGGGAGCTTAGACAAACAGAGTCACAGGAATAGAAATAGAGATATACAAACACACAGGCAGCCAGAGAAAGCGATATATACACACATATGTATACATATATATTATATATATATATATTATAAGCTTATATAAAGCGAAATGCTTGAGCAAAGATATAACGGTAGACAAACAGAGACAGTGAGAAGCAGAGACCAGTAAGAAAATCTAAGACAGATATATGCAAACAGAGACAGAAGTAGTCGAACTGAGACATTATTTCAGATAATATAAGCATAAGCACAGTTAGACAAGAAACGGACTGAAGCAGACAAAGAGAGATAGACGTAGAAAAAATAAGGGGCATGGCTTTTTTAACGTGCAGTTGTAGCCTACACAAAATGCGCAGTTCTAAATGGATTTGTGCAGTTGTAGAGGGCTAGAAGCACTTCTGTAGGCTACAAATAAAACCAGCAAAAAATGGTCATTGTCCTCCGATTGGAAGTACTTTACCATCATCATCATCATCATCATCATCATCATCATCATCATCATCATCATCATCATCATCATCATCATCATCATCGTCGTCGTCGTCGTCGTCGTCGTCGTCGTCGTCGTCGTCGTCGTCGTCGTCGTCGTCGTCGTCGTCGTCGTCGTCGTCGTCGTCGTCGTCGTCGTCGTCGTCGTCGTCGTCGTCGTCGTCGTCGTCGTCGTCGTCGTCGTCGTCGTCGTCGTCGTCGTCGTCATCATCATCATCATCATCATCATCATCATCATCATCATCATCATCATCATCATCATCATCATCAACATCATTGGGCTCAATGCCCGTAAGAGTCCGACGCCACTCTCTGTCTGAGTCTGTCTCGTCCCATGTTGCCCAGCTTCAACCGGTCCGGTCAGCAGGTCTGCTCCATACCATAAACATCTTGGAGCATCTAGACCACCTTGTTTGATTGAAGAGAATCGTGAAAAAGAAGCATGATGGACAACGTGGGTCAATGCCCGTTGTGTTCCACGCTCTCCCCCGACTCTCTCCATCGGTCTGTCCTGACCGACATGTGCATGTCTGCTCCACTTTACCATGGAGGATGGGAAAGGAAAAGAAGGGTTTGTGCAATTCCAAAAATTTCTTAAAACAGCCCTGATAAGGGGTTTGACAGGCAAGACAGACGGAGACAGAGACAGAGACAGGGTCTGTTTCTTGGGCCTTCCCATTCTCAGTACGACCTCAAGTGTTGAAGCACACAAAATAATGTCTTCTTTGCTACTTTCTTCTCTCCTTCATTCTGCGGCACCCTTTCTTCTCTGCCTTTTCCTCTGCCTCAATCCTATTCTTCGCCTCCTTTCTATTCTGCCACTTCTGAATGGAATTTCTGCACGCCAAGCTGCATCGATTTCACAGTACAATGCAAGACAAAACAATCCAATAAAATGAAATATAACGTAATTTAATGCTGCGCATTGTAATACAATATGATAATACAGTACAATGCAAAGCAGTGGATGAATGGATGGAGCATTGTATGCACGGACGAGCGTTCGAATCAATGGATTTATGGAACCATCGATGCAAGGGTGAATAAAGTCTTATGCATTGATGCATGTAATGCGAGAGAGAGAGAGACAGAAACAGAGACAGAGACAAACACGGAGAGACAGAGGCAAAGAAATGGAGAGACACAGAGATACAGAGAGACAGAGAGAGACAGAGAGAGACAGAGAGAGAGACAGAGAGAACGACAGTGTTGTATATCTATGTACCATTATAGTCTCGCATACAATATTACACTGGAGGGGAGAGAGACACAGAGGCAAACATAAAGGGATTAAGAGAAAGACATAAAGAGAGAGACAGATTATAACCAGACAGAAGGTAGGAAACCATAGAGGGAGGATAAACACAGAAAATCATGGACGGATGAAGACCAAGGTTTACGTTGACGGAAACGTGGAGAGACACAGAGGGATAGAAGGACAGAAGGATAAAGAGATAGACAGCTGGATAGACAGAGCCACAGAAGAAGACATATAGAGAGAGATGTTGAGACATGCAGAAGAGCCTTTATAACAAGACAGAAGGTGTCATGAAGAAATAATTCAGAAGAGGTCAAGAGGACACCAGAATGACTCTATGGCATATAATTTACATGATACTACACGTTATTATGTGTGTGGCTGTGTGTACTACTGTGTGGTTGTGTGTATGTAGGTATGTGTGTGTCTTTGTGTGTATCTCTATAGTTACCAGCTGTGTAGTTTTGTGAGCAGTCGCGCTGCGCATATCCTTGCATGCTGAACTGTGGCATCTGTAGATTCTTTTCGATGTCGACTGGCTTGTCGATCCACGTGAAGTACAGCGTGTCCATCGTGTAGCCGACTGAAACAAGCACACAAGACATTTGCAGACGATTAGGTCAGACGAACGGGTGCAAAGACGGCCATGGGTTATCTCGGTTCAATGGCATTGTGTATGCTAATGGACCCATCTCGTCTAAATATGGTGCGGTTTTATTTCTTCCAACAGCTACATGTAGTCCGTAGTAGTCTATTCTAGTCTTTTCTGGTCTACTGCAGTCTACTCGGGTGTGGTGCACTATAATTCAATCCAGTATAATAGGCTAGTGTTGTGTACTCTATCATAGATACTCGATTAAAGAGAACTCTACTTTAATCCAACATACGGTATACGAAACGAAACGCGTAGTCTATAGTCAAGTATAGACAAGTAGGCTACTTTCCAGACTGCTTTAATCTAATCACTGCAGTGCATTACAAACCCTAGTTAGCCTATATCCCAAATAGTGCAATCTGCTCTAATCAAATCCAGCTTCGTCTGTGCATCTAGTGTTGATTACTTCTTAATCTACATGTGAACCAATCCAATGCAATGTCATTACACCTAACCTAATCAAATCAAATCCAGTATAATCCCATTCGATCTCATTCAACCTCACCCAATTCAATTTGATTCAATCCAACTCAACCGGTTCATATAATAAAACCCAGCTACTCTTACAGCGAGTTTTCTTCTAATGAATTGTGTCTGAGACGAGAAATTTCCCTAACACAGACCGGTTGGTCCTGAAGGTCTTCAAGACAAAACGACGAGATAATCCGATTCAACAACCTCGTGAAACGTGCCATCTGATCGCAGTCGTAATGAACAGATATCGTACAGTGAGGCACGGAAGGGTCGTCAGCCGTAAAGCACCACTAAACCGATTAGACGATGGGAAGAGAAGCGATGTGAAACTCCAACGTTCTATAATAGTCTACATACTCTGAAGTCTCTGATATTGGATAGTGGGTCAACTGCAGCAAAGTGCGATTGAACTCAACAAAACTATTGATCACAGACAAGTTAACTAGGTATAGAGCACGGCGATCTTATCCTTTCATTGAATGCACAACAGAAATCAGAGGTAACGATTTGATGCCACTGTGCATGAAGATGCCAATCTCGAAATCAGGCTGAATTAGTACCGTGCGCCATGCGTTGTCAATATGTATTCGCAAAACGATTCGTTCAACTGATTCAGATAATTACCAGGTACCTTTTAGAAGTGTATACAGTTCTTACCGAAAATTCGCCCGTATACCACAATCCTTCTTTTACTTAATCAAAATACTTTTCAAATAATTGCCAGACACAGTTGTCCCGAGGCCTACTATTCTAAGATCATTGCTCCTTCCGATCGGACTACCTTTCATTTAGCATAATCTGCCTCGTAATTGATTCTACTCAAAGGTCTTTTCGATACTCAATCAAACTACCTTTCAGTTAAATGTAATGCCCGACACAGTGCCCTACTCACTGTACTCATTTCTCTTTCCAATCAGAATACCTTTCAATAATAGCATAGACTTTTCTACACTGTCCCACGCAGTTCACACTACTCAAAGGTCTTTCCGATACTTAACCAGAATACCTTTTAATTAGATACGTTTCCTACGGAAAGCCTACAATTTTTTTCTCGTCACATGAATTTCTTATATTTAATCAGTCTGTGTTCACTTAAAGACAATTTGCCCTATATATGCAGTTCGCTATAATTTATATCCACAGCTCTGCTGAGTCTGCTCTGCTCTTGCTGATTAGAAAATCTCCTTGATTGGTATATTCTCTATACACAGCTCAGACTTCTCTCGTTGAAGCAACATTCGCTTCGTGCACTTCGTTGTAGCCCTGAGTTTTTCCACAACTTCCGCCAGCAGCTAATTGTAGCATGGACAACGGAAAGCGAACCGGTAATGGAATTTAGAAAGCAGTCAATCAGCAGGACACGGTTTCAATGTCCATTCAGCTCAGATCGTGTCACATAACGTTGAGAGTCTTAGCCAACGACGCAACTTTATCACATGAATAATAATCTTATTCGTTAACGTCTTCATAACGCTTGCAGGCGTAGTAGCCTACTTGTAATAGATTATCACGTAGAAAAAATAGTAAGATAGAAAAGTAAAGTAGTAATCTTAACAAATACTCTGATAGTATTCGGCCTATGCTATAATTATTATCATATTAAATACATTTACTATTAATTATTATTAGGCCTAGGCCTAAACAGTTGCGTCTCGACTGCACAACTATAGACCTACACACTTCGGATAAAATTAACAATAAAACTCTGACGCTGCTGATAATACTAATTTTAAAATATCAATGATAATAGTGGTTATAGTAAAGATGACAACGAAAAGGATAATGATGATTATGATGATTATAAAAATAACAGTAGGTCTATGACCTATTAATACTTTTCTACATGAATGTAGGCTAAAATCTATCTCAAAAAAAGAACGAGACAATAAAAATTTAATAAATAGGCCTACACAAATTTAATAATTAGCTTATTGTGTAATCTGCTTAATATAATAGTTTATTTTTAAATGTAGGCCTATGTATTCATTGTACACAATGACTTGCATAATGCATATGCACATGACCATGCCATATCGAATTGAAAGCAACTTACTTGCTGACTTATTCAATATAACGACGACATGATGAGAAATATATACTTACAGCTCTCAAACATCATGGGACACTTTTGCGTGTCGAGTGGATATCTCTGTAGTCGCATAGGACATGACAGCGTAGCAGATATTCTAGACATCAACGGAAACAACTCATTACCTTATCATTAAATGTAATTTAGATCTTATTACATTGGGAGCTAAATAAATCAGAACGTGGGAGCATTATTAATAGCACATGCTTAGGTCTATTTATATTTCAGTGGCTTCTGTTACGCCACTATGACAATAATACACGACACATCAATCGGAATAATGAATAAGCTACAAATAGAAGTCTGTAAACATATAATGGATAATTAGTGTATATAAATAAGCATTCGAATCAGATGATTATTCATGGCATAGAGTCAAAAGGTGTTGTAAAAGTCCTGATGATTTAATCCGATTATTCATCAAACAGAATTTTTATTAACGTGTGATTCTAAAATAGGCTTCGGCTTATATAATAGTAAGAAGATCGCATGATGTCTAATAAAATTTTCTGATCTCATGTTAAAACATAATGTTTGATGTAAATCACCTGATAATTACATCGCATTGCCAGCTGTTAAAGGCTTTACCAATGAAAAAATTATTGGCTGCACATGAAGTGAATTTCTACTTCAGTGAGGGAAGTCCGAACAGCGGCAGAAAAGACGGCGAGAGCCGAGAGCAGTGCGTGGAAACATTATTTCACTTAGTGATATTCAGATCTCGGAAGATTAAGAGCTGTGGGTCACAGTGGGTGTTTTAATACAAACTGTTTGAGGCAAATTTGTTTCAGCGGGAAAAAATTAGGCATGGAAAAAGTCTACAAATAGAGTCAAATGTATGGCGTCTGAAAAAATCCTGATCAGGCATAGGAAAGAACAGCTGAGTAGAGTCAACTTTGTGGGCGGCATAATTAATTTAAATCTAGACTGATTAAGTAAAGGAAATAGGCTACATGTTGCATATGCTACAGAGCCAACTGTGTAGGGCGATAATTTTATATATTTAGTGGACAGTTTGATTTGGTGAAGAATGTACCTGTTGAGCTAGTCTGATCAAGTAAATATAGAAAATACCTATTGAGTAGAAATTGTGTGGAACAATATTATAATCAACTGAAAGCAGGGCTTTTTTGACGTGCAGTTGTACACAAAATGTGTAGTTCTAAACGGATTTGTGCCGTTGCAGAAGCACTTTTGTACAGATAAAACTAGCAAAAAATGGTCATTGTCCTCCGATTGGAAGTAATTTACCATAAAGAAAGGGAAAGAAAAGAAGGAGTTGTGCAGTTCTGAAAATTCCTTAAAAACAGTCCTGACTGAAAGGCTGCCTGATAAGACATTGGGTAGATCTGCCACCGAAATGGACTATGCACATGAAATACAATTCGTTGAGAGGTAGGCCTAATTTATTTAAATGTATAGCCTACGAAGACCTGCTGAGTTGAAAACGGTGCCTGATGTTAAACAGCATTTTCCGATGTTGTAAAATTACTGTTTGTCAAAATATTATGCCATCTTGCGTCAAAAAGCAAAAAATCACCATTGTCAAATTTACACTCAGCAGAGGAACCTCGAAAATGGGAAATCGAGTTAAACCGGAAGTATACATGCGATGTGCTGGCGCTATATGAAAAGGCAAGCGAGGTGTACGCGGTAAATGGGATTACTGCGACATGGTCTCAGAGGGATAATGGTGCGTGGGGGTTGAAATAAGAACCAAGGGGAGGGTACGATATCCTTAAGGAGCGAATGAAGAAATGGCATTACGTTGAGTCGGGTGCGTAATTGAATTGCTGCCAGAGTTTGGCCGTAAACAGGAAGTCCGGAACGCGCATGCGCATCACAACGGACTGCAGCGGAAGTAAATGATCGCCTGCGAGGACACATCGGCTGCTGAGGGGTCGCTATGGCAACCGCTGTTTGAAAGATGGATGGATGGCATTGGATGCAGAGCTGCAGTGGCAGTGGTCAGGGTTGTGATAATGGCTATAGGGAGGTTGTGGTGGTGGTGGTGGTGGTGGTGGTGGTGGTGGGGGTGGTGGTGGTGGTGGTGGTGGTATTACGGTTGGCTGATGGATGATGGGGATGATCACGTGGGTCGTGACAGTGATGTTGATGACAATACGGAGGATTGATTGATGATGCTGATGACTGTCATGGTGGTCATCGTACGGATCAGCATATATATATAATATATATAATTATATGTATACATTGTAAAATATATAATTATATATATATAATAACAGCTTATTTTCTGATTATCCCCTACTTACAGGGTTCATAAACTAATATCTAATCTGGGCAACATTAAGAAGAGTAAATGGACCGCAAGTTCTCAGTATTTACAAGTATTTACGGACAATGATCTGGATATAGGAAAGAAGCCAATCAGAGGAGGATGTAGAGTTCTTGATGGAGTGCAAGGGAACATTGAATGAACGTCGGTCAAAGATTAGATGCGTACCAGGAAAAATAGATTTTCCAGCGAAGGTTGATGGCAGACAGTAACTATATCTACAATCTAATTGATCTAAATACATGCACTCGCAGTATGGCGTGTGAGTACGTAGTATGCATCTTGCTATAAGCACTTAAGTAAAACGCCCTTGAGAATATATCCACCAGTAGCTTACCTAAAATAATGCCGCCCCTAAGCCTGGAGAAAGGAGGTGTGTGATGCCAATCACTTTTGTCATGGTCAGTTGCGACGCTACAGAGAAGGGCAAGTCCTGGCAGAAAGCCTGTGCCATGCCAGGTCGTTGACCGGACAGAATTTTGCCATGTCAATTATTTATCATTTATTTGAGGCAGAAGTCATCTCCTGCAATATAGTTACTTGCATGTATAATGATAGTCTGGCTATGTATTCGCATAGAAAAATGTCTGGTAGCCTACCGCCACTGGTCATAATACCGTACCGTTAAACAGTAGCCAACCAAGTAGACTAATCTTTACGAATGTCACAGAGCGCATAGCCCGACAATCTCTCGATCTAAACAGACGCACCTTAAGAAGACTTGATAATATCTTTCGAGATATATGTGTGCCAAAATAGCTTTTAATTTTAATGATTGCCTTCTGCGGAAGGATTTATTTAAAAGAAAGGCAATAGCCTGATAAAGAAAGTGAATGTCTTGCTATAAGGTCTGGGGAATTAAAACATGAATCGATACTTTTATGGTTCGGAATTTCTTATGGAAATGGATCACTGCGCATCAACAAGCATGAGAAAACACGATGCATAGCTTTTCTGTAGTTAGGGCTGCGTTTTCAATTTTGTAAGTAGAAAGACTGGTATAAACAGTAGCCTACTTGCAACCAATGCTGTTCTATTATTTAAACGTAGATTAAAGTCTCGTGTAAACTATGGCGGCAAATTGGGAATTTCTACATTTAAGTGCAAATTTGCTACTGTGTAGGATAATAATAAATTGTTGCAAAACATTTTCTCAATATTTTGTCTCAAAGATCAACGTATCGCAGCTATGAACTGTTTAAAAGTGAATTATATTTTGCCATTCAATAATGAATATATTAATGACATTGGAAAGTACCGTTGGACGCGTTAAAAATAATTCATCATCATCAAGAACCAAGGAACCAGTGCCCGTCGGTGCCCGCTGCCATCCTCATTATTCCTCGCCATTTTTGTCTTTCCAGGGCCGCGTGTGTCAGGTCTTGTATTGGTGCGCCGCACCAGTCGGCTATGTTGTCCAGCCATTCCTTGTGTGGTCTACCTCTCCTGTTGGCTCCCTCCATTCTTCTTAAAAATAATTATTGTATAGTATTGGTGCCCAAATAATCAATATACAATTTTTCGATTTATATGGTAATAATTAGTTCTGTGGTTGTCCCGCACAAAAGAGAATCCCAGTCACAGAGATTGTGGTCGATTATTGGCCTCCTCACTGTAGCCAATATCTCATCAGTCTACAGCCACGGTGTTATATAGATGCGAAAAATTGGTTGCAATAATAAAATTAATTGACTTGAACTCAATAATTAATTAATTCTTTGTTTCATATGTACTGTGCTTAATTTTGTCGACCTTTGATGTCATAATTATGACGAAATTAAACTCGTGAATAAACAGTGTAGGCCGAGGTCGATTAGGGCATTGAGGTGCTCCGCGCATATGCATACTTAGCCTACTTGGTAACGTACCAGATGTGACCTATTATTATTATTTTTTTATTTTTTATTTTTTTTAACCAATCTTTTATTAAGCAAAACATTCTTACAAGAAACAGCACAAGAAGTTCTTTGTTCTCTAGTTAGCGGTCCTCATCACAGAACAACTGTGTAAAAGTGCCTCGAAATGCAACTGTGTTAAATCTTTGGGTGCAAATTGAGAGGCGTTGGAAGAGATGCGTGGTTTCGAGTGGGTATTATTATTATTATTATTATTATTATTATTATTATTATTATTATTATTATTATTATTATTATTATTATTAAATGCGCAGACCATCATATGCACATACAATTGCAAAGCTGTCTGCTCAGTTGGTAGTTAAGTTTAATTAAGATTAATGCATAACTTGTAAATGTAAAGCGCAGTGCGTCTTGCAGGCGTTTCATTAAAGAAAAGATTATTATTATTATTATTATTATGTATATACTTACTTGGTAACGTACCAGATGTGACCTGTGGCGTTCAGTCTCATCAGTCGGTTGTTGACTGTCACCTCGTGAAACGTCGCCTTCTTCTCGTTGCGGAAGAAAGTGTCTGGTATCCAGACATGGTTGATGCTCGCCTCACCCAGGCGAACCTCACGAATGCGGCCGTGGATGGGAGGGAAGGAGAGGCGCGGATCACGCCACGCCTGACGAAGGTACATGCTCACCGAATAGTCCTAAATGGAAAGGAAAATCAACGATGGAGAGTCATTGGTGGATGGGTGGAGTGGATGGTGGAATGGTTGGATGGGTGTATGGGTGGATGGATGGGTGGAATGGATGGGGAGTTGGATGGGCGGATGGGTGAATGGATAGGTAGATGGGTTGATCAAATGGATTGGATGGATGGATGGATGGATCGATCGATTCAGTATTATTATGAACATTTTCAATACGCATAAAGTCACTAAAAATGCGAATCCGAAACTCGGTTTCTTATTCTTAACCACCAAGGTGATCAATGAGTTGTTAGCCATCCAGATGTTTGGAAGTGAATGGCAAGAACAAGAGTTTCGTGGCTTGTCTTTAAGAAGAAAATGAGTTTCTGCAGACGATAATCATCCACAGGCGATTGTTTTAATACCCTGGAGACATTATCATGAAATGCATGAGAGCTCACAACAGAGCTTTATCGAGGCTCAACCAAAATACCAGAAATAGAAGAAATTGATGGATGCATGGATGGATAGACGAATTGATCGATGGATGAATTGATGGATGGATGGATTCTACGATAAAACAATCGAGCTTTTGAGCAATGGACGAATTGATGAATGAATGAATTAATCTCGACATATTCAGATGGAGCATCGTGTGACCCAGAGAACAGCGCATTAAGAACAAATGAATGAACGGACAAACGAACGGAAGCATATACACGTAGGCTAAGAACGGATTTTAATTTGATTTTGACGAGGCGATTAACGGCTATGAAAAACAATAATAATAATTTTAAAAATGAGACGCAATTTAATCAGTGAACAGATTCACTGAGCAAGCCATAGAATCAGTCAACCTACCCATACAAAGAAAGCCAGTCAGTCAATCAATCAGTAAGCCAACCAGCCAGCCAACCAAACAGACAGTCAGAAAATTAACGAACCAGCTAGCCAACCAAGGCAGTTATTCAACCAGCTAGCAAGCCAACCAACTGAACATTGAGCCAACCATCCACCAGGCCAGCCGACCAACTGTTGAATAAACCGGCAACTAGCCATTAAGAGAGCCAGCATGCCAAACATTTAACAAGCCAGCCAACCATTAAACAGGCCAACCTGCCAAACATCCAGCAAGTCCACCAAACATAAAATAGACCTACAATTATAAGCCAACCAGCCAGTCAACCAGTCAGAGAGCAATACACTCATTCAGCCAGTTAGCCAGCCAAACAACCAGCATATACATAAGACAGTCAGTCATTCGATCGAGTCAGCGTGTCTATGCATGCTTATGTGTATGTGTGTGTCTATGCCAATTCTTGTGTGTGTGTGCGTGTCTGTGCGTGTGTGTGTGTGAATGTGTTTACCATTGTCTGTTCGCTGATCGAGTAGAAGCTGTTGATGTAGATTCCGAGTTTTACTTCAGTCGGTCGATCTAAGAATCGGAAAGAAAAAAAGACAATAAAAGACGGCAGATCAATACTCGACGGAACATCTTATCGCCGAAAGCCCCATCAAGGGAGAAAGTATACCAGAGTACAAGCATAGTGGAGTCAAGACAACTGAAAGATATAAACGCGAATTTAATGGAGCGAGGTATGCACCGAAAAGGATAGAATAGAACAGAGAATGATGGAACGGAATAGAATGGAATTATAGAACAGAACAGGATAGAATTATAAGTGTAAAGTGCAATTGAATGAAAAAGCACAGAGCAAAACAGAACATAATAGAATGGAAAAGAATAGAGCAAAACAGAACATAATGGAATGGAAAGATTAGAGTAAAACGGAACATATAAGAATAAAAAATAATAGAGCAAAATAGAACATAATGGAATGGAAAGAATGGAGCAAAATAAAACATACTGAAATGGTAAAAGTTAGAGTGAAACAGAGCTTAATGGAACGGAAAGCAATAGAGCTAAACAGAACATGATAGAATGGGAAAGAATAGAGCAAAACAGAACATACTGAAACGGAAAGCAATAGAGCTAAAAAGAGCATGGTAAAATGAAAAAGAATAATGTAAAACATAGTAAGCCTATAATAGATCGGAAAAGACTGAAAATAGTCTATTATTTTTGCAATCCATAATGCCCTATTTTAATAGGGCATTTTGGATTAAAAAATGATAGAGTAAACCAGTGCATGAAATTAAATGCAACAGAACAAGATAGGACTGATACGAGCATTGCACAAGAACCGAAAGGAACAGCACAAGGCAAAATATGATAAATATGATAAATAAATAAATAAACGCAAGTTAAAAATGGATAGAGTAGAAAGAGTGTAATAAATATATGAAATAAAATAGAGCATAATGGAATGGAATGGAATAGAGCAGAGCATGATGGACTGGAACTGCCATGGAAAGGTAGAACAGATACCGTACATGTATGATGTAAGAACGGAGAACAGTGGAATAAACATGAATAACATTAACCAGAATAGAACAGAGACGAGTGCATTAGAATAAATCTAATCGAATGCAGCACATTTGGATGTTACTGAGAACAATTACTGTACATATCACCATGAAATTAAATGGAGTAGAAAGTGAATAAACGATAGAGTAGCCTACTGTACAGTAGTAGGCTACAGGCCAGAATAGAATGTTCAGAATAGAATAGAAGCAAAGAGAGCCCAGCCGAACAGAATTAGAATAACTAAGCAAAAATCATACAGAAATAGATTGAAAAGTTTAGACTAGAATAGAATACGGACGGAGTTAATTGAATGATATAATTATTATGGCGAAATAAATCACAAAGGAACAAGGCAACTGCAGGGTGGGCCAGCATAAATGAACCAACTTTGCATGCTTATTACTCCGCCAATTTGGGGAATTTATTTGTACTTTATGCGTCAAATTAAAGGCATCTCACTCTAGTATTCCCTCTGAAAAGGTCGAATCGATACCAGTTCAAGTTTTAATTATATGCCCGGAACAGCGCTACCTACCATATTTCGTTGTCATTTTTGACGTAATATGGCGACGTTGTCAGACGATGATCGCGTTTTTGATACTAATTTTGCGAACTCACAAGGGATTTAATTCGTTTGAACTGATTAACAAGTTTTCAATCAGAGGATGAAAAAAATGCCTTGAATCATCTGCTACGGAAAATTGATAAAACAGAACTTTCTATACACTCGTAAATCATGGGAATCGGTGCGCACGGCGCGCACATCCGCTATTATTGCTCGTGTGTCCGAATAAATTTGCAGTCAAGACAATGACCCGGGCAGACCAAACTCCCCGGGAAATTCTTTGCTAAACAGGTAGTCCTAGAGACACCGTGTAACGTATTGGAAAAAACTGATCTAAAGTTATTCGTCGACGTGAAGTCCAACAGCTCTCCAACACTGACGCAAAGAAACGGCTGGAGTGCTACCAGCTGTTTCTTGGCTTAAAAAAGCAACGCGTGGTAGCGCGCACGGCTGTTGATAAAATTTGAAGGACATGGTTTAGCGATGAGAAGATATTCATGGTAGAGATTTCTACAAACACCTAAAATGATTGTGTATGTGCGCCTGTTAGCAAAAAACGATTTGTGAATATCCCTGCGAAACGGCGTCATTTTACGTCAAAAATGACAACGAAATATGGTAGCTAGCGCTGTTCCGGGCATATAATTAAAACTTGAACTAGCATCGCTTCGACCTTCTTAGAGGAAATACTAGCGTGAAATATCTTTAATCTGACGCATAAAGTACAAATAAATTCCAAAAACTGGCGGAGCTATAGGCATGCAAAGTTGGTTCATTTATGCTGGCCCACCCTGTACATGTAGAATGAAAGAGATTTGGGCAGTTTTGCACGGTTCCAAGCAGTCCATTGTTATGATCTTCTATAATTTATTCTATTGTGTTCTCTTCCACAAATGCGTACAAATTGCTTAAAATTGAATATGACAATGACTGGTCTATAGATTATAAGATTGGAATGCGATGAACTACCTTTCATTGGTGGCTCCTGATCGTTGTAGTAATGGAGAAGGCGGTTTATGACTTCCTTTGGGCTGTCAAATTACACACACAACAAAACTAATCATAAATCAAGGATTTAATTCCGCCAAAGGTCCGACTAGACTTTAGCTCATAATTTATAATATAATTATAGATGAATGATGCATCTATGGGTGTACACAAAAGTGCATACATGTAGCCTATCTTCATGCCTATAAAATCGACGGCCAGAGTTGAAACTGAGCAAAGATCAGTGTGTGACATGATGTGCGATTCAATAGGTGAGTGTGATAGATCAGATAGATGACTTACCTCAGAACCGAATAAGCTGTCAGAGACTCGTATAGTCTTCTGCTGTAAAAGAAAACATTGCAGATTGTCTAGCATTGTATGGCGTTGTATTGTAGCCCATTCACATTTACTATGCATTGTAGGCCTATAATGAAAACTTATAATATGAGTCGATATGTGAGTTATTGTGTGGATTGTTACATGAATATGCATTGCATTGGTTTGTATTGCATCGATTGGCAATGTACATGCATTATGCACTGGCTGGAAATGTCATGGTTTATAATTGCACTGTAATACAGTCCTACACTTTGTGTTGCGTTGTAACTCATTGCATCAGTACAATTATACTACATTTCTCATTGTATTGTTCCTATAGTCTTATAGGCTATATTTATACTATGCTATTCCGATTGTCTCATATCATGGGCGCCCGTACATAGGGGCACTTACCCCTGGAGAATATACACCTATTTTACCACTTTTCAATGAATATCTTCTCAATAAAGCAGAAAATAAAACCGTGGAATTTCCATTTAGAAATCTCTATGAAAAATACCGGTGTTCTTAATTCCCTGTTTTGCATTTAGAAGCCCTTGCCATAAAATTTAACCATGACCGTCGTGTTTCTCCCCCTCCCTCCTACCACATTCTCTGTGGGGCACCCATGCACGTGAATGTCATATCAAATCGCATTGTACCATACCGTCCGTATTGTCCTTCATTTTATTTATTTAGGATATTTATATAGCGCCTCTTCAAGAAAACTACTCAGAGGCGCTCTCTGCGCTAACTAGCCGAAGTGCATTGCATTTACATAGCACCATATCGTCTTGTACTCTACACTAATTTGCAATGTTGTATTGCACTGGCATGGCGTCATCATTGTTGAATTCATGACGTGTGCCTTCTTCCTTCCAAAACAACCGACGACTCGTCTCTGTTCCTCTGCACTTCTTCTCTCGTCTGACTGATCTGTGATCGGAATAATGCATGAGACGAAATCCTTAGAGACGACTGCGGTGTCGGTTAAAAGCAGCAGCCACTGACGTATGCACCATGCAACTACTGCTGCAGCATTTGCATGGCTTCTCAGAGAGGCGCTATATAAACGTCAACATACACAAACGCTCTCCGGTAATGAAATCCCTGTAGTTTCAAGTCTGCGGGCAACTTGCACCGGGCCTCGTAATTTAAATACCCTGTGATCAGGACGGGCAAGCAGCGAAGTGCTCCGTATGCAGACAGACACGGACAGACAGACGAGCAGACGGACAAACAGACGGACAGGCAAACAGATTGACATACATACAAACATATAGGCAAGCAGACAGATGGACGGACAGACATATAGGAAAATTAGGCATACATACACACAAACAAAAAGACAGACAGACAGAGACAGACAGGTACAGAGTGAGAGAGAGAAAGCTGGAAAGAAAGAGAGAAAGAGAGAAAGAGGCAAAGAGAGAAAGAGAGACAGAAAGCTAGAAAGAAAGAAAGAAAGAAAGAAAGAAAGAACGAAAGAAAGAAAGAAAGAAAAAGAAAGAAAGAGAGAAAGATATAGAAACAAGCAAGCATACAGAGAGCTATACAGAAACAGAAGTAGGGAGGCAGTAGAAAGAACATAGGGAATGAGGCAGGGAGTTAAACATGGATCAATGAAATGGGACGGATGAAAGAATTAAGAAACAGAAATAACGGGAAAGGGATCTCTTCTCAAAGATCCGTAATGGGTAATGAATAAAAATTGCCTTGTAATAGAAGCATTCTCTCTCTCTCTTCAGAAATCACCATTTACACAAGACTAATAGCAAATCTATGAATAGAACGTCGTACGCGGTTCATGTAGAACATTTTCCTTTCATGTAGCCAAAAATAAACTCCCATATGCGCCATTTATAACTCATATAAATATATATATAATTATGTATATAACTATATATAGGCCTAATAATTATATAACTTGCTCAGTGGATCACATTTCTCGAAATATGATTTCGATACATAGGCCTATATAATCTATAAATATATACATGTAGGGCCTAAGTATAGATTCTAAATATATAATCTACATAATCTATAAATAAAAATATAATCCATATCTGTAATCATGGCACGAAAAGCGCAAGAACGCGGTATACATCGCGTCCATGTATCCTCTTATGTCAACTCAACCTTCCATTCGGTATGTGGCGTTGTTAAACTCATCAGCAGGTCAGGATGACCGCCTTGCATGCATGGCTGCTGACAGTTAACACTCCTGTAATAACTTGTTATTGTCCGTCAATACAATGAACTGTACAAAAATTAATCAAAACTGTAGGCTACTGTGTCAGTTTGAAAAAAAAACCGAAGATTTTTAATACTAATAATAATAATGATAAAAATAATAACAATGAAAATAATAATGAAAATAATAGTAATAATAATAATTATTATTATATCGTTATAATAGGGTTCATATAACAATTATAGGCTAACAAATTCCAGACAAATCTGCTTCTATAGTTAATGTTGAAGCCGCTGAGAGATCATGTTTACCTCGGCGCAATATACAAAAAGTAATATCTCCGGATACAGCATCGAAAACCTGAGGGATCATTGTTACCTCGGGTAAAAATAGCAATAATATTAATATTAAAATCTGGATCCAAATGTGGTGGCGAACTCAGGGCCATCTTATCCAGTAGGCACAGTAGGCACTGTGCCTAGGGCCTACGAACTTTTTAGGGGCCTACGAAATCCTGGGAAAAAATATTAAAATATAAATGCAGTGATTGGTCAATGACCGGAAAAATCAAACAGAAAACGAAAACTTGCTAACTTTTTTCCAGACTAGAGTTAGCCAATGAAACAGTAGCATTAGTTAGAGTTTAGACCGAAACGCCGCTAACCGAAATTCGAAAACTGGAAACCGGAAATAGCCTACTACATTAATTTTAGCGGATATTGAAAATAAATGATTATTACAAAAAGTAGATTGAGATTTAAAATCCAAACTGAAATTCGTTCACAAAACATGGTTTAGCATAATTTTAAGAAATAATGTAAATGTGTTGCAATTTGAATTAAAACAAAGTTGAGTCGGATACGCCCTAGGGCCTAGGGGCCTACGTATAGATTAATATGTAAAAGTGCCTAGGGCCTACGATGACCATAAGACGGCCCTGGGCGAACTTGACCCTGGCTTTGGACTGTGAGACGTAGGCCTACATAACAGAATTATTATTTTAACTCAACTGAGGTTCAGTTTTATTGCGCCACAATAAATTAGTTGTCTTTTAGCCTAAATTTCGCTAATAATAATAATAATAATAATAATAATAATAATAATAATAATAATAATAATAATAATAAATATATTAACATAATATTATGCATAATTATATGTTATCGATATATAATATTTCTGTTT
>OX243818.1:34275293-34292793 GCA_945859605.1 Lumbricus rubellus | reverse complement strand
CGTTCATCCCCTTTGATTATTTATTCCACGACTCTCCGCACCCCACCCCACCCCACCCCACCCCCAATGATTCCCCACCTCCCCTTCCATTATGGCACCTTTTCTAGTGACGCGAATGCGCGTGACCCACGAGTGCCCTCGCTTAATACTCGTCGCCTGCCGTCTGGTTAGAAAACACGCCGTCGGGTGTTTGCGTTATTAGCAATTGCTTTGTAGGGTGTGGAAGATGGGGAGATGGGAAGATGGGGGAGATGGGGTGGTGATGGGGAAAGACGGAAAGCGCCTGAAGAAAGCAATTAGACAGGTGCGACGCCGGTATTAGTTGTACCAACAAAATGTTTTATTTAAAGATTGGATGAGGCTCAAGGAATATCAAACTCGTTATTAAATCTTGCTTTTTGGAATTACCATTAACTATATAACCAGCCGGCAGAGACTGAAAATGGAAAATATAATTATAATTATGGCCAGGGTCATGGCGGCTGAATGGCTATAGGCCTACAAAGTATTGGCAAATCTATGCCTTTCTCAACAAACTATCCTTGTTAGATCAACAACTAAATAAAAACGTATCCTATATCTGTAGGCGTATGTGTAACTATATTATCGCATAGGCGTAGGAAACCAATTTTTTTTATTATTTCAATTGCTGTCTTTTAGCCTACATTCCCTCACAAAGCCTAAAGATTGCTTAGGTGCCTGTGACAAGGTGACCGGTATTTCTTCCTCCGGCCTTACATGTATATACAATTTAATTTCTTAAGGGGCGAAATGCATTAAAATTGTGTATGTATGATCAGTGTTTAATTTAGACGTTTCCGAGGGAAAGTTCCCACCCACCTTAGTCTACTATAATATATAAGCTTAGACAAGTTTTTCTCCATCTCTTTTTCTGTCCTCTGTCTCTGTCAGAATCCGAGTGAATGACATTTCCAACCAGATTATTATGATGTTGGCGATCCATCATATCCTCGGTCTCCTCTATTTTTGCTCATGGCATCATAGGGTGCCGTTGCCCCTATCCCTATCTATTTCCAGACAGACTCCCTTCTTTTACATCTGAAGTCAGAAAGTTTCTTTCCTTTGAACAAACCGTTTCCACCCCTGTCGCTTTCCATCATTTTGTCTTAGACTAAGCATTATTTTAATCTCAAAGACCTCGATTCTTTCTTCTTCTCTCTTCTTGCGCATTAGTTAATCTACATAGATCGTAGATCGTATGAAGAAGAATAGGTAGGTCTTCAGGCGCATGCGTGCAAACCTGCAATCAAGGAATGTTATAATTTATATTATATAGCGCTCGTGTATAACCTGAGGTCTTGGCAGAATCTGATATCAGATCTTTATTTTTTTAAACAATCTACAGAGAACATCCTTTCGTGAGCTTCAATCATAAATATTATAGACGTAGAAGTCAGCATGCATGTAGATCTCAGATTTTGGCAGCAGCTGCTCTCAAGGCTCCAGAGGAAATTTTTCTGATGGCACAGTGGTTATTGTAATGGGCGGAGACCTGGGCGGAGATTTGGGGAGGGGAACGAACGAGTGGCCGAAGGAAAAACGCGAGATTTTTGACGGACGAAAATTTCTGACGACCTTTTTCCAAGCAAACATTTTCTTCTTTCACCGTCAAAAAAAAGGTGATGACCTTTTTTTAAATCATCTGGCCAAAAAGTCAAGAAAAAGTTCAATTTTCACTGCCAAAAAGTTGATGATAGCCAGTAAATTTAGCATTATAATCGGCCTACATTGCGCAAAAATACATATTCATGCGCGAACCAAAAACAGGAAACGGACAGACAAACAGGAAGACAGGCAAACAGACACAGTTATTATTATTAATGCTTGTGACGAATCGCGAACGGGCTTCGAGGAATATGCAAAAATCAATTCGAATAATAGCCTCACGCAAATAGCTATAGAAAAACAATAACGTGCACACACATGCATACAATGTAGGCCTACATTTGTACATACACAATACATTCACAATACATTCGCTTAGCAATCGTACCCCACTAGGTATCGTTGTCCCTATATACTGGTAGGTAAACAACCAACCCGCACGGGGTCGGCTGCGAACGTATAAATCCTTCGTCAAGTAATTACATCATCGCGCGGCGTCTCTTATTGGCAAATTACGTGACGGGCGCTTTCGCCATGATGCCACACCCCCATCGTCCCCATCGTCGTCTTTACCCGCCTCAGCCACCTCCGCCGCCGAGTTAAGTGCTTCGACTGGGGCCGAGGTCCTGCGCCGACGCCGCCACCACCGCCATCGCCGATGGGTACCGGGGAAGGTCCCGGGTGCGCCAGCCACCGCCGGGGGTGAAGTTGGAAGAGCGGTCGGCGGCGCTTGGCTCCGGATCGATTGATTAGACGAAGGGGGACTGATGTAGCGATGCCTCATCCATCGGACTACATCGGACGCTCGTCTCCTTCTTCTTCGCCCTCTCCCTCTCTCTCTCTCTATGTGTCTGTATGTCTGCCTCTCTATGTGTCTCTATGTGTCTCTGTGTGTGTCTCTGTGTGTCTGTATGTCTGTCTCTTTATGTGTCTCTGTGTGTATCTGTGTCTGTTTGTGTTTGTCATTGTCTTTCTACGTGCGTCTCTGTTTTGTGTATCCGTCCCTGCCTCTTACTCTTTCTATATCTGTATTTGTATAGGTCTACTTGTGTGTGCGCCTCTGAATTACTGCCTACGTTGGTTGGTGCCATGAGACGCGGTTTAAATAGTCCAATTGGACACATAAACACATGCATACACACATAATATGCACGCATACATGCATTCATACATAAATGCATGCATACATAATTATATACAAATTATATACATAATTATTCACAAATATGCATACATACATGCGTACATGCATACATACACAGTTTACACAGATATATATATAGACTTATAGAGTCTTTTTTTTATTATATATGCCTACGTGCATTTGCTTAATTACCAATGAAATTTACATAGCGCCCAATCCATTTTATGGGAAGCGCTCCTGCTGATGCCAAGTGACACTAGATGTCACTACGAGCAGAAAATCCATCAGAAGGCAAAAAACATCGTCCATAAAACTGACAAAAGTCACTATACGTTATAATACACGCCGCCGACATCAACGAACACATTCTGATCAGCAAAAGCTGACAGATAATATCAAGATCAGAGTCTAAGTTACGTCTATGGCGCGTGGATTGTGGATTGACGACTGGCGGTGGCAGGCACCAGGGTTCCACGATAATAATAAGGACATCGCAAAACGACCTTCTTCACCGGTAGAAGATGGCGTCCACACGGATTACTATTATTATTATTATTTGTTGTTATTATTACTATTTTAAAAAATTTATTTTACTTTATTACTATTATTTTTGTTATTATTATTATTATTATCATTATTATTATGAGCGCCTCTGAGTAGGTACCTTAAAGAAGCGGTATATAAAATTTATGATTGATTTATGATTGATTTAAGAAAATTTATTGTTAATTTGTTATTGTTATTATTTTTACATAAATTAAAAATGCGTCCTTTCAAAGATGCCTATAACTCAGAAGTGCTCCCAATTCCACCTTGATCAAAAATAGAACAGTCTTAGAACAGTGAGAAATGAGACAGAGAGACAATAGGCATTAAAATTTTGACGAAGAATAGCAAGGAGACCATTCCAAGTCACGTAAGATGGCGCATTGCTGCCTGGTTGCAGTCTGCGAGCGCGGGAACCATACGTTTCAGATGCATTTACCAATAACTTTGACCCTTCACTGGTTGCTAGATGGCTGTCATATTAATAAGTAGCTACATTTTGCAGTGTTGGTATTACATTATTTTTATGTTGTCCGCAGCTTTTTATGAATATTTAATGTTATAATTTTTATTTTTATTTTACGAAACACTATGCATACCGACGTAAAATCATTTAAACCGTATTAGCCATGTTTACATCTTTCATTCAACTTCTACTTCTTTGAAAATATTTTGATCATTCATACACTTTCTATTTTTTCTGCGATAATTTAGCACCAGAACCTTTGCCTCATCGCTCATCCAACTTCCACTTCTGCTACGAATAATTATGATCATCCAACTTCTACTTCTGCTACGAATAATTATGATCATCCAACTTCTACTGTTACTGCTCTAACTCAGCATTAGCACCACGGTTTTTTTATCTCTCATCTAATATCAAGTGTTGCTATAGCATAATATTTACGGAGTACAGTACCTGTACGTTCTCAGATTTTGGTAAGCGTAAGCGGAAACTTGGGCGGACATTGGGGGGGGGGGACGAACAAGTGCCGCCGAAGGAAATACGCGAGATTTTGGGCTAACGAATGGTTGAGCCGAAGACGAAAATTTCCACTTTTACCAACCAAATTTTTTTACGACTCTTTTCAGTCATCCGGCCGAAATCTGCAAGAAAAATACCCATTTTTCCCATCAAGAAAAAGCCCTTTTTCCCCGTCAAAAAAGTTGACCTTTTTTAGTAATTAATTCGCCAGTATATGCAGTGTGTGTCTTCGTGAAGTCTGTCTCCATGCCCTAACACTCAACAATTGGGGGGACAAATGCATGGGCCGTTCCCCCAACACATTCATCGAGGGGGACCGTCCCCTCTGTCCCCCTAAGTCTCTGCCCATGTTGGTAAGTATATATTGTATATAGACCCCGGATATCCATGGATGCATCGGGAGCACGTAGAACAGGTATTCATCGTCTGGCGATCAGTCGATAGAAGTGCCACAAATGACTAACGGATGGGGTCAATATCCGGAGACCCAGACGCTCCTCATCCGCCCAGACGTAACCATCAGGCGCTCCATTCAACTCCATTGTCCGTGCTTTAAGAACGGAATATATCAGAATCCCATCCATCGCAGAGTAGTCATTTACTATGTCCAGATGACATTAATATGTGAAGAGAATAATGACGAAACGTACAGAATGCAGAACAGAGTTTTGAAAAAGGTCCACCCAACCTCCCATTCGCCAATTCTTCTCTTCTTCTGCTGGTGCTCTGCCCATATATAGGCAGGTTCAGCTGCCCAATGTCGCCACTCTTCCCTCCACTGGGCCTTCTCCTTTAGTCTTTGATATCCAATCCTCGTCATCAGCGTGTCCAGAAACATCAGTCGTGGTCTTCCTCTTGTTCTTTCCCCCTCCATTTTTTCTTCTATCACCGGTTTTACCACGTTGTCTCCTCTTGGCGTATATGCCCAATCCATTTCTTTTGTATTTCTTTGATTGTTTTTATCATTGTTCTTTCCTTTCCAATCCTTTCCAGCACTTTCTCGTTTGTTTTTGTGCTCCGTACAGCTGATCTTCTCCATTCTTCTCCAAGTCTCTCCTCTACTTCAGTCTTCTGCTGTTGAGCAGGTTTGTGACGTGGACAATCCGGTGATCCTCTCCGACCGCCGCCATCCCGCTCTGTCCTGCGCCTTCCTCTTGGTGTTACCATATACGTCTCCATTATCCAGATCACTCAGCATATTTAATCTTCTTCTGCCTCTCGTTGCCTTCCCTCCATACGTCCCTCCAGCAACGTCACCAACATACCCTCTCCTCTAAGTATGTGGCCCAGCCACCGATGCTCCAAGTCTACATTCGGCTATTAGCGTTGATAGGACGTGATGGTCATCATGCATGGTTGTAGACAGATAATTAAAATCGTCTCCTGTAATAACTTGCGATCATCCGTTCATTACTTATGTTAATCATACTGTGTTTTGTCAGTTTTAAAACCAAACGAAGATTAGTCTAGCGCAGAAAATGACGGTTACCCTGGATAATTATTTTAGAAATTACTCTGCCAATTCATTCATTCATTCTGAGAATTTATATAGCGCCTCTTCAAGACACATCTACTCAGAGGCGCTCTCTGCACTAACTAGCCGAAATGATGTTAAGAGTCATAGCGAGCGAAAAATAACAACAAGTTGCAAAACAAAACACAGTAAGCTGTAAGAGTCACCGGTGGCGAGCCCTCGCAAACACGTAAAGTTCACCATCAGATTCCCGTAGAGCTGGTAGATGGCGTGGTTGATCAGAGTCTCTGGTAGGTGGTAGATGACTCCCGTCTGGCTAATCGTCGAGGCTCAAGGATGCGTGTAGTAGAAGGCGTTCGTCGCTCGTCGATCGGTTGTTGGAAGCGCCGCCGTTGACAACAGTCAAGGTCACTCCACTGACCCGCGTGAACCGACCTCCGGCGAAATGTAAACACCGGCTGGCTAGCAGCGGTGTACACGCAGGCGTATATGGAACGTCTCGACTGTGCATCATAGGGATGGTCGCTGATGCAGTCACGCGGCCAAGACGACCCGCAACAAAAACCCTCTAAACAGCGTAAAATCCTTGAGAAATCCAAAGAAAAGTCCAGCACGCGAGTCTAGATACAGTAAACTCCAACCAGTCTGAAATAACTGTGCAAATTCTGCGTTTTGATGATATAGTCCGTCGAAATAACAGAGAGGTCGGTAAACGACCACCTGGCCGCTGACCTGCGCAGAACTCCAATATATGGCGATTTAGACAAAATAATAAGTTAAATTATTGACGATGAAGGCGAAACTACAAAATTAATGATTTGGTTGTGACATTCGTGAGCATGCACATCTCCTTAAAATAAAATAATTAAAATAAAAAAATACTGAAGACTGAGATCGGAATCTTAACGGCGTCGACATGTGTGTCTAAGGAAGCACGACATTGAAGACTTGATATCTGATGATTTATTTTTTCTCATTAATGGTTTTATGCTTTTATGCCTCCTATGATTTAGACTGACGAGGGAAGTGATTTTTAAATGAAAACTGAAATCACAGTTAGGGGGACCATAATGGTGACTTACGATTTCGTTATCCAAAACTAAATTCAAAAGTATTAATAAATAATTTAGATTGGAAATCGAATTCATGAATAAATCAGGAATAATTTACCGAACCAAACCAAAAAAACTTTCTCGCTCAAGTTGAGAAGAAGATGAGAAAAATTGCACCCGATCCAAACAATGTCATAAATTCATTGAAATTTTCAAGTTTAGTTGAAAGCGTTGCGCACACGTTGTCAACCTAACACATTCGTTAGCATTCGTTGTCTAGTAATTTCCTCACGTAGGGCGAACGTGCTTTGTAGGCTGCTAATAGTGCCGTTTATTGCAGGCTGTCTGTTCTGTAGGTATAGTTGAAATTTATGTAGATCTATTCTGCAATATGCGTTCTTGTGAATTGCTTAAATTGCAGAAATGTAGCCTACACTGTAACCGGTTGCGGTCTGTCAACCGGGTTGTTTCAATAAAGAAAATATTATTAATATTATTAGGCCCTATAATTTATTATTATTATTATTATTATTATTATTATTATTATTATTATTATTATTATTATTATTAGTATTATCCTATACTTAGGTCTTCAGTTGATGGCAAACCACCACGCTTAACTAGTCATACATTTTAGGACGACATCGACGTGGTGACCTTATAGTTTGCATCAAATTTCTCGTTCCTCCTACCACTACAAGAAAAAGTAATATTCAGTTTTGGTAAAGTTCACCAAAGTAAGTTTGTTTCCGTGATAGTTTCATATTTGGGCTTTTCATCTTCAGGAATTTTATGATCAAAGTCAGACCTGTTATTACGTGTCTTTTCCTTTTTCACCATAAAATCCTCACGACATGAAATCACAAATAAACGGAAAACTAGGAATTATCATATGTGCGGAACACCCGGCTTGCGATTAATTGATTTAATTCCTATCTAGATATATCAGTTTAGGTTCAAAGCTCGCTGGAACGACAGAGGGAAACTTAAACTAGTTTTGCGTAAGTTATTATTCGTCTCTTCTGAAGCAATGTCCATAGCGTGCGCATGCGCGGCAGCAGAGGCTACGGCTTAATAAGCCGCCACGCCTACTGGCCTATGGGCTGCATGTCGCTTCACACTTGCATGCATGATAATGTCGTTCGTGCAGTCTATAGAGAATTTGAATGGCAGACAATTCAGAGTACAATGCTTATCGCTTGCGTGCATATTCCTATATCATCATCGTCGTGATCATCATCATCATCATCATCCCCATTATCATCATTGTCATCGTAATTGTCGTAGTCGTCGTCGTCGTCGTCATCATCATCATCATCATCATCATCATCATCATCATCATCATCATCATCATCATCATCATCATCATCATCATCATCATCATCATCATCATTAACGTCCTCGTCGTTGGCGTCATCATCATCACCATCATCATCGTCAGCATCATCATCATCATAATCAGCATCATAATCAGCATCGTAATCAGCATCATCATAATTATCAATGTCATCGTGGTTCTGGTCATCATCATCGTCATCATCATCAGCAGCAGCAGCATCGTCATCATTATCAACGTCGTCGTCGTCATCATCATCATCATTATTAACGTCATCGTCGTTGGCGTCATCATCATCAACAATATTATTATCTTCATCATCGTCACCACCACCACCACCACCACCACCACCATCATCATCATCATCATCATAATCAGCATCATCATAATTATCAACGTCATCGTCGTCGTCGTCATCATCATCATCATCTCCACCACTACCATCATCTCCATAATCATCGTCATCATCATAGTTAGCATCATCATCATTATCAACGTCGTTGTCATCATCATCATCATGGCCTTCACTATCCACATTTTCATCATCATCATCATCTGGATATTCAACTACATTATCCACGTAATCTTCACCATCATCATTACCAGCATCGTCGTTGCCGCCTTCTTTTTTATTATCATTATCGTCATCTTCTTCTATACCGGTACGTGAAGTTCTTTATCATTGTCACCACCAACGATCATCATCATCTTTATCATCATCGTTAACATCATAATCATCATCATCATTTTTATCGTCATCATCGTCGTCTTCAGCAGCAGCAACAGCGTCATGTGCACGGGTTGTGGTGAAAAACTAGTCAAGTGAAATGCATTGACCAGAGCATAATAATTATGTCAAAACTTACCAAAAGCTCTTCCAAAATTGAAAACAGTTATAGAGTCTAATGAGATTGTAGCCTACATACAGCCAAGCCATTCTACAAATGTGTAACTTTTGCACTGAGGCATTTCTGCCCAATGGTCATCTCATTCCAATGAAAGCCACCCCCTTGACTTTCAATTGGGTATCTGCTCCTTATCTTCCACCTCTTTATAAACAAAACATACAGGCATGCAAACCGACAGACATACAGACAGACGAAAAACATACAGGCGTCTACATGTAGATAGGCACACATAATGACGGGCAGAAGGAAAGACATTTAGACGGACATTTCTGGACATATTATTATAGACAGACGTATACAGACGGTGAGAACAACAGTCACAGTTGGACAGATCTACAGACGGATAGACGGACAAGCGGATAGCCAAACGCACATACATGTACATACAAACTCGTGAACAGATGCATAAACTTAGATTAATTTTAGACTTAGGGCTTACGTAGGCTTAGGCTACAGTTGTAAAAGCGGGTTAGAAAGACATTCAGTTGTGCACAAACCAAAGGCAATGCACAGACGTAATGACGCTCAGATATAGGCTTCAGATCGACCGTGTGGGCTTCTTGGCTAACAGTGGACAGCGCGCATTAATTATCAAAGTTGCCCGCTATGACGCTAATGACGTTTCAGAGACGTAGCTTCACCTCCAGATAATTGCCAACATTGGTCTGTTTGAACGGCATAAACAGAGAAGAGAAGCCCTGTTGTGAGCGCGCTGAAAGGTACTTCACAGAAGTGTTGGGCTTCTATAAGCCAGAAGACGAAACCGTAGCCGCAGTCTAAGCAATTTGCTCCCAACAGGGCGGCTCTCGTTAGCTGATTACTTTGGAGAATGGCCATACTTGCAGTGTAAACCATGGAGTTCGCACCCATAGGACTATGTATTAATCCGATGTAATATACTAAATTCCACGATCCCAATGTTGAAATCAACGTTTACTTTGCCCAGCGCGACCACCGTGAAAGAGATGACTTCCTTTATTGATACCCAACACTGCATGTAACCTGTTTATAAGCAACCTTACTGATGTTATTTTATTCTAAATAGACTATCGTTTGCTACGGCATTTTGTTTTTACGCATCGTGTCACTAGAATCTGCTACGGCTATAAGCTTCTAATCAGTCGTATACAATGAAATGCTTAATTATGCAATTCCAGATGCAAATAGACTAGACGTTTCTCTCTGACTTATCTGCACATAATTACTAAAACGGTACGTGAATCCGTTTACAAGTGTTTAATCTAGTCCCCCCCCTCCTCGAGATCCAAAGTTTCTGGAGAGAACCAACGACCGTCTGGCGGCTTTCGCAAACACACGAAGCGTGACCAAAGAATAATTGAGTGTAGATGTCGTTGTAATAAATATATTCATCATCGTCTCAACCACCACCACCATCACCACCACCACCACCATCATCATAATCATCGTCACCACCACCACCACCACCACCATCATCATCATCACCACCACCACCACCATCATCATCATCATCATCATCGTCACCACCATCACCACCACCATCATCATCATCATCGTCACCATCATCATCATCATCATCATCATCATCATCATCATCATCATCATCATCATCTTCTTCATTTAGTCTCCCTTCAGCTTCATTATCATTATCGTCATCATGATCATCGTCATCGCAATTATCATAATCGTCGTCATCTTCGTCGTCGTCGTTATCGGCGCCGTCAACATTATCATCATGATCGTCATCATCAGCTCCATCATCATCATTCTCATCGTGAACATCTTATCAGAATCATCAACATATTTCTCATCATCATCTTCTTCTTCATTGTCGTCGTCATAATTTGTATAATCAGTATCATAATCAGTATCATCATAATCATCAGCGCCATCATCATCCCCATCGTGGACTTGTTTATAACCATAACCATAACCACAGTTTTTATTGCTCAAAGTGACAGTTGACAAAACATCTTTATTACATAGTCTATAGTGTATAATTATAGAAACTAAGCAAAAGGAGAGAACCCTTAAGGGACTACTGTCCCACTGTCAGAGTTTCCCAAATACAAGTGAAAGTAAAAAACAACAGGTTATACGAATAATAGAGTTTTAAAGTGAAATTTTATCTTAACTAGTTAACTAAACATCCCAGGGAAAACGTCTAAAGGTGATGTTGAGTGTGCCAATTTAGAAAAGTCGTAGAAAACAAAAGAATATTAACAGATACATAGATTGTGATTTTGTAGTTTAATAGGAGACAGCGTAAAGTAAATGACATTTAAGTTTACCGGTACGTTTAAACATAGTGAAACAGAGGGAATTCCGAATAAATAAAGGTAAGTTGTTCCAGGTCTTAGGACCAGCACTTTTTATTGAGAACATACGAGTATTTGTTCTAGTGATAATACGTCTGTATGTATGTATGTATGTATGTATGTATGTATGTATGTATGTGCACTTGTTATAGCGCCCCTTCAAGCTCTCTACTCAGAGGCGCTCCCGATGCAGAGCGGACACTGCATCGGAGTTTCACGCCGAAGCGCTGAGCAATTGTATGTGAAGGACTTGCCCAAGGTCCTTACGCGGGGAGGTGGATTCGAACCTCGGACCTTTCGGCTCCAAGGCAACGACGCCACCACTAGACCACCGCGCCCCTCTATTATAATTACACCAGGAACTGAAGTTATAGGGAACTAAGTCAGAGGTTAGAGTAAAGAAATCAGCAAAGACATGAGGCAAAAGATTATGCATATTATGTTTGAACATAAGTTCGGACGTTTGCATGACTCTTTTCTGAGAAGACATCAAACGAAGAATCGGACTGGCATGTGCGGCATTCGGGAAATTGGGAAAAATGTGGAAAGCTAGAAACATATCCATCAAAACTAAGATGAAGCTCTATCATACCTTAGTAGAGCCAGTATTGCTATACGGATCTGAATGCTGGACTTTAAGAAAAGAGGACGAACGAAGACTGTTGGTGGCAGAAATGAGCTGGCTGAGGAGAATCATAGGCAGAAGCAGAAGAGAGAAGATCAGAAATGAAAAAACAAGAGAAGAACTAGGAGTCGATGAAACGATAATAGAAAAAAATCAGAAAGAGAAGACTCAGATGGTTCGGTCATGTGAGAAGAATGGAGGAACAAAGACTGCCAAACGCTGCACTACATGGACATGTAGAAGGAAAAAGAAGTAGAGGTAGACAGCGGAAGACTTGGATAGATAACATCAAAGAAGACCTGAAAGAGAAGGGCACCAGCTTAGCCGAGATCGGAGAAACAATCAGAAGCAGAGAAGTTTAGAGGAAATTCATAAAGGCCTCATCGTCATATCGATGACGGAGGAGAAGACAGAAGAAGAAAATATTTTCTCATCATCATCTTCCTCTCCATTATCGTTGTCATAATTTGTATAATCAGTATCATAACCAGTATCATCATAATCATCAGCGCCATCATCATCATCCCCATCGTGAACTTGTTTATCATAATCATCATCATTTTATCTTCATCGTCATCTTCATCTTCATAATCGTCGTCATATTCATCATAATCAATGTGATCAGTATCGTTATCATCATCAACATCATCATAATCATATTCGTCTCCATCACAATGATCATCATCAACATCGTCGCCGTCATCAATATCAATATCATCATCATCTTCATTATCATCATCTCGCTAGTTTCTGAATGTGTATTTGTCGTTGTCAAGGCGCCCCTGTAGCAGCCAGGCCCGCCGAGAGGGGGGGGCAGGGGGGGTGCAACTACCCAGGGGCCCGGCGACTTTTAGGGGCCCGGAGGGGGCCCGGGCTACACTGGTTATAATATTTTTCATATGTTGATTACGGGCGGCGGGCCCAGCCTATAAACACTTATGTGACTTAGCCTATAGAAAGCTTAGGAGTTATGCCATTTTGAATAATGGCCTAACATTACTATCACACAAGTAGGCTATACAACTGTTTAAGCTTCAACTTTCAAGCAACTGTTCATTACCTTACACTATATATAATCAGGTTGTTCCACAGGACACGCTCACTTCCGTCTCAGAACGCTGTTCTGCTAATTATTATGCGTTGTCTGCTCATTATCATCATCATCGTCATCAGCGTCATCGTGGAATTCTTTATCATAATCATCTGCTTGGTGGGGAATGGGGATCTACAACGGAAGAAGATCGGTCGCGCTTGGATCGTCTCTTGCGCCGAATGCAACGGATGGGATTTCTGCCCGAGGCCTCGCCCTCTGCTGCTGAGATGGTTGGGGAAGCTGACGAGCACTTAATTGCTCCGCGCTGTCATATGGAATAGTTGCCATGTCCTTCGCGACCTATTTCCCCCAATGACTAGTACGGTCTACGACCTTCGACCCCGACGTCATAATTTCCGGCTCCCGCATAAGGACAATAGGAACTTTATTTCCAGAGTCCTCTACATTCTACAAGAGTGTTAACAATCATTACATCATTAAATCTTATTAACAATGAACTATTTAAATATGACGCTTTAATTTTCAGTTTGTTTTTCTTAACATCACTATGTACCAGGCTGCGGTGTGTCAGCCTGCACCTTTCATGAATTAAACAAATATATATATATATATATATATATATTTATATATATATCATCTTCATTATCATCGTCATAATCATTGTAATCAATGAGATCAGTATCATCATCATCTTGATCATAGTCGTCTCTATCCCGATATCATCATCGTCGTCGTCATCATCATCATCATCATCATCATCACCACCACCACCACCACCATCACCATTATCATCGCCGTCGTCGCCGTCATCATCATCATCATCATCACCAGAATCAGCGCCATCGTGGAATTCTTTATCATAATCATCATCATCATCATCTTCATTATCATCGTCATAATCATTGAAATCAATGAGATCAGTATTCAGTATCACCATCATCATCATCATCATCATCATCAACGTCGTCGTCGTCGTAATCGTCGTCATCGTCATCATCATCATCATCATCAACAACAATAACAACAACATCAAATACAAACAACACCAAAAATAATGTGACCATAACGATGTCATTAATTGGCGGCAAAGAGAACCCTCGGAATGAAGTTTCTAACATCCTTAAATGGTAGAACAAAAGGATGCGGTCTAGGGCTTAAGTTATAGGCGGTTTTTGCTAGAGGTGGAAAAAGGTTCCTCAGTATTATTTCGCTTGGGAATGTATTTAGGGGGCTAGGTTCTTTAGCGTCACGAATCGACATGCAATGGTTAGAACACAGACTGCTGGTCTTCTAAAGTCACTTAGAACCCTTGTTATATTACGATCAATTGATCGGCTGTCCGGTCTCTTTGGCTAAAGAGTGGATCTGTGCACTATCACAGTTGCTCGTTATGACTTTAACGACGTGTCGTCGGCACTCTTTGACCCCCAACCGTCTGGCTGCATGTGACCGATTGATCGGCAGCGACTGTTACAAGTGCTGACAGGTACCGTACAGAACTTCTAGGTTCTAACAGAACCCCACCCCTTCTGCCCGAAACCGACGCTGCAGTCTAGGTAAGGTGATCTTCAGGAGGTATCCGTAGTAATTAGGCTTTTTTGAAATGTGGCGATGCCTGTACTAAGTCTTGACGAAGCGCCTGTATGGTTGCCACTCTTTGGAAGGGAGAGAAACTTGGCTATTTTTTATGCTTTCAGTCAAGCATGATTCTAAACTAACATAATTGTAGTAGGCTACCTAAAATTAATCAATGGCTACGTTGCCAACTCACCCACTAACGTAGCAACAGAATACTTCCTTTAGTGTTATCTTAATGTTGCATCTAGCCTGTTTAAAGGTAGCTATACTTTATCCATGCAGATTAGCCTTTGCTATTATTGCGTTGTCATGGCCTGCACGGGCTATAGTACAAGCATTCATACTTACATACATACATACAATACATACATGCATACATACATACATACATACATACATACATACATACATACATACATACATACATACATACATACATACATACATACATACATACATACATACATACATACATACATACATACATACATACATACATACATACATACATACATACATACATACATACATACATACATACATAAATACATACATACAATGTCATACATACATACATACATACATACATACATAAATACATACATACAATGTCATACATACATACATACATACATACATACATACATACATACATACATACATACATACATACATACATACATACATACATGCATGCATGCATGCATGCATGCATGCATACATACATACATACATACATACATACATACATACATACATACATACATACATACATACATACATACATACATACATACATACATACATACATACATACATACATACATACATACATACATACATACATACATACATACATACATACATACATACATACATACATACATACATACATACATACATACATACATACATACATACATACATACATACATACATACATACATACATACATACATACATACATACATACATACATAAATACATACATACTTACATGCATGCATGCATGCATGCATGCATGCATATGTATAAATGCTTATATACAATGCCTATATATACATATATACGTGCATATAATATATAGATACAAACATACATGCATAAATCGTTTGTATGTATGTATGTACATGTATGTATGTATGTATGAATGCATGTATGTATGTATATATGTATGTATGTATGTTTAAATCGGCGGTAACGTCCGGGGGGAAATGTCCGGGAGGAAATGTCCGGTGGGGAAATGTCCGGGGGAAATGTCCTACATTCGGCTATGCTCTGGTTAGAAGAAAATGCCTGACACTAAATCACTTTAACATTCTTAAGCCGTAAAAGATGTCTAGGCTACTCTAAAACTTGATTGGAATATTAAAAGGCTTGTTGTTATTGTGAAAATAGAAGTAGGCCTATAATTATAATGACTTAATAAAAGACGAATTGTTGTTGAATACGACACGTTTTGTGTGTCATTTTGCCGTGCTTACGATAGGTTGGGTCCCACAGCTTTATTAAACAGGTCACCCACATTTGCTAATCCGGCCCTGAGCGCAATAGCACCTCAACTATAGGCAACGTCGTGCATTCTCGAATGTTGGCCTATCCACTTAGAATGCGGCTTCCATTGCATTTGCCTATTTTATACAAGTTGCTGAAGTCTAATTTATTATTGCCGTGTTTTGGCTGAGAACGCGTATGAGTGGGTAGCTTGATGGGGCGCTATGCAAATTTTTGAAATGAGCAAATGATTTATTTGGATGCTAAATGACAACCGCATTACTCAGGCCAAAAAATACAGGGTGGGCCAAAAAAAGTGAGAACACCTGGTAGAATACGAGTTATTTACAAATATAATTCAATTAATTATATTGTTTTCATATATTTTTGTTTGCCAAGTATTTAGCTAATCAGAAATCATGTTCAATGTGTCCTCCTTGCTTCTCAACGAGTTTTTATAAGCGTCAACGCCACTTGTTTATGCTACTGCATGTCAATAAAACGCTGTCCCAGATTTCTTCATTCTTCGAAGTTCGATTATTGCCAACTTGAGCTGCTCAACTGTGGTAAATTTTCGCCGAAGGTAGACTTTTTCTTGCAAATGGTATATGGTATAATCTACTGTGTTTAAATCAGGACTGTTCGGTGGCCACATGTCTGGCTCGATGAAGTTAACATTCTCCTGCCGAAGAAAGTTGATTGTATTTCTCGCTGTATGAGATGGAGCTCCATCTTGCTGCTGTAATGTCCAGTTATGGCTATCATAATTTTATCGCCTTGTCTCAGAACATGTCCACAATAGTATTCACTGTTTACTTTGTCGCCTGGTTCAACGAACACAATATTAGTTTTACCCATTCGAGACACACCAACTGATATAAAAGATACCGCGCGGCTGAAATGGTCACGTTCTCGTATGAGTCGACTTTCCTGAACTTACATTTTTCTTTGTTTCAACGGAATAAACAGTTAACTGGAGTGGCATTGGTGAATGTCTTTTCGTCTGTAAACCAGATGCTTCGATCGTACACTTCTCTCATTAGGAAACCGCTCAAGTAGCTGCCGACTGCATTGCAAGCTTTTCAAAGTGACATTTTCATTGAGCTTCTGCCTGATTACACGCTTGTACGTTTTGAGTCGTAAATTTTGCTTTAAAACGCGTCGAAATAAAGACATCATATAGCTAAATAGGTAAGTAAGTGAATGAGCAAACAATTTAAGCTATTTTGGATACAGTGAAACAAGTTTTGATGCAATTATACTACTTTTTACGCGACGTTCTCACTTTTTTTGGCCCACCCTGTATATTTGCCTGGAGATAACTGTCTTTTTTATATGACGACTTCCTCATTAGCCTAATGATGAGGCAAAGTCTTGATCA
>OX243818.1:34207793-34270293 GCA_945859605.1 Lumbricus rubellus | reverse complement strand
CTTTTCCTTGGTCTCCCTTGTTTTCTCCTTCCCTCTCCACATGCCAGCATCATATCTTTCTCCAAACCATTTGAACGCAGAACATGACCAAAGAAAACCAACTTTCTTCTTAGCACTGTTTGTTGTAACGACTCATCCATATCGATACCAATTTCTGTGCGCACCGACTCGTTTGTCCTTTTTTCTTTCCAAGATATTCTCTGCATCTTCCTCCAAATCCACATCTCACATGCGTTAATCTTTTTTTCATTTACTTGGACATTGTCCATGTCTCACAACCATATAATACTGTCGGTATTATCAAAGCCTTCATCAGTCTTTTTTCGTATCTGTAGTCACATGCCTATCCTTCCATATTATTTTCATTCCACTCATTGTAGTTTTTCCTATCGCCACCCTACGTTTTATTTCCGTATCGCACTTGCCCTCTTTTTCTATTACAGATCCTAAAAACGTAAAGCTTGAAACCACCTCCAATTCCTCTCCGTCTATCACAAAATTGTCTGCCCCATCTGTTGTCATAATCTTTGTCTTCTTTATGTTGAAATAAAGACCAGCCTTTTCGCTTTCTCTCTTTAGTCTTTTTATTAGTAGTAACAAATCTGCTTTTTCCTGCCAATAATGTAGTATCATCTGCGTATCTCAAGTTTTTTCAGTAATCTTCCTGCTATCCTTATTCCCTCTTTCCCCTCCTCCATTTCAGCCAGCCTCATTATCCTTTCCGCGTACAGGTTAAATAAGACTGGAGACAAGATACAACCCTGTCTCACTCCTTTTCTTATTTTAAAACTATCTGTATCTCCAAATTCTGTTCTTATCACCGCTATCTGGTCTTCATACAATCCTTTAAGTAGTGATATCAAACGTTTCGGTATTCCCATCTCAATCAAAGTTTTCCACATCAATTCATGGTTAATGCAATCAAAAGCCCTGCTGTAATCGATGACACAAATGTATACTTTTTGTCCGTACTCTCTTTGCCTCTCCAATATCCATCTCATGTTGGCAATGTGATCCCGAGTTCCACGAGATTTTCTAAATCCTGCTTGATTGTCTGGAAGTTCTCTCTCAATTATACTCTCCATTCTTTTATGAATTATTTTAAGTAGTATTTTACTTGTATGAGAAATCAATGCTACCGTTCTATAGTTTTCACACTCTCTCGCATCTCCTTTTTAAAAACTAGGAATGAAGGTTGAACTTTTCCAGTCATCTGGCCATTTTCCGGTTGTCCATATGTTATTACATAATCTTGTTATTGTCTTTATCATCACCTCATCCCCCGCTTTTATCATTTCTATAGGAATCCCATCCTGGCCCGGTGCTTTATTGTCCTTCAGTTGTTTGATTGCCCATTCCACCTCTGCTTCCAAAACTTCTGGTTCTTTTCCATGTTCTGCTACAACAATTTTCTCTTTGATTACTCTCTTATCTTCACTATACAGCTCCTCCGTGTATTCCCTCCATCTGTTCTTCATTCCCTCTTCATCTACGATAATGTGTCCATCGCCTGACTTCAAAAAACCCATTCTTGGTGTGAATTTTCTCGCTATTTCCTTCACTTTTGAAAACAATTCTCTAGTTCCTCCTTTCTTTCCCTTTTCCTCCATTTCTTTGCACATATTATTTAGGTGTTTTTCTTTATCCAGACGTGCTTGTTTTTGGAATAAATTGTTCATTGCTCTTATCTTGACCTTATCTCCTTTTTTGGCAACTTTTCTTTCTTCAGCTATTCTGATAGCTTCTTTAGAAAGCCAAGAGGTTGTTTTAGCTTTCTTCTTTTTCGGAATATGTTTCTCCGCAGTTTCTAAAATCACTGTTTTCATCTTCTTCCATAGGTTGTTCGCGTCCTCATCTTCCTCTGTCACATCTCTCTCCAAGCTAAATAGGCCCTCTCTTAGTGGGACTTTGACCGTTTCTGGAGCCTGTTGTTCCCAATCCTTTGCTGTGATTGCTTTGTTGCTTGATAAATCTGCTGGCTCACTCACCTCAATTTCTTAGTAAATTTTCACTTTGCACTACTGTGTAAGTCATAATCTACAAGGTGCGCCAAAAACAAATACCCCCCTAAAAGTTTTGCCCATTTCTTGACCAAAAGTGAGAATTTTGAAATGAAATTTTACAGTCTTAAAGACAATTCATATTTACACATGATGGCCAGATTTTATTAAAATATTTCAAACACAACAAAAGTTACACCACTTTTAGTGAGGTCACCCACCGTTTTTTGACGATTCAAAAACGCGACGCAACAAAAAGTAACAAAAAGCCAATCTAATTATTTTGGACAATATCTTGGCCAAAAGTAGGCATATCAAAATGAAATTTTACAGACTTAAAGACAATTCATATCTGCACTTGATGGTCAGATGTCATCAAAATATTTCAAACAGAACAAAAGTTAGACCACTTTTATGGAGACCACCCACCGTTTTTTGACGATTCAAAGGCGAAACGCAACAAAAAAGTTTTAAAAAATACGATTTTTTCTCATCTCAAATAATATTGTTATCAAATAGCCTCAATGTTGCCAGATAATCATTATTAGTACTATTTAAAAAAGAAACAGGGTACCAGCGTAGCTGCGCGTCACTGAGAAGTCACTTAGCAAGATGACAATCAAATTGGTAAATAAGGAATCTGTCAGATTAATCAAAAGGTTCATCAAGACCTTTGCACAGAGACTCAAAAGAAATGTTTGCACTGGTGGTGGGCACATTGAACACAAGTTGTGAAGCACTACCAAGTTCATTTGACAACAGTTATTTGAGATGAGATCATGAGACTTAATAAAATCGTGTTTTTGTTACTTTTTGTTGCGTTTCGCCTTTGAATCGTCAAAAAACGGTGGGTGGTCTCACTAAAAGTAGCATAACTTTTGTTCTGCTTGAGATATTGTGATGAAATCTTGCCACCATGTGTAAAAATGAATTGTCTATACGACTGAGAAATTTAATTTCGATATTCTTATTTTTGGCCAAGATATTGGCAAAAAACCTTCAAAAAATTGCGTTTCGTTTTTGAAGCGTCAAAAAACCAGGGGTGACATCCCTAAAAGTGTCATAACTTTTGTTCCGTTTAAAATATTATTTTGAAATCTGGCCATCTTATGTAAATATGAATTGTTTATAAGCCTGTAAAATTTCATTTGAAAATATTTACTTTTGGCCAAGATGTTGGGAAAAAACCTAGGTGGGTATTTTTTTGGCGCACCCTGTATAATCACAGTAGGCCTATACAACTAAAAAACATAACATACATTAATTAATTATGGAACCAATTGGGAGAAAAAAGATAAACAGTAATAAAAATTAAGGTCACTTGAATAGCATTCGTGTAATAAAACCACATCTAGTTAATGCGTCAGCATGAGGAATCTCACGGTTGTGAGAACGAGGACGGAGTGAATAGGAAACATTCTTAATGGGGGGTAATTATAGAAGACCTAAGACATGGCTTGAATTGCAAAGTATAGCAGAGAAGAGGGTGGAATCAGCATGACCACAGAGGTACATGTATGTGTGTACTGTATGTGTGTTTGAGTGCGTTTGTATGTTTGTGTTTGTATGTTTGTGTGTATGTGTGCGTTGTGTGTGTTGTGTGCGCGCGTTGTGTGTGTATGTGTGTACTGTATTTGTCTGTGTTTGTATGTGTGTGTGAGTTGTGTTTGCGTTGTGTGTATATGCGTGTGTATGTGTGTATTGCGTGTGTACGTTGTTTGTTTGTGTATACTGTATGTGTGTGTATGTGTGTGTGTTTGTGAGTGTGCATGTGTGTGCGTGCGCATGTATGTGTCAAGCGAAACATATGTTTGTTTTCGAAATTGAGACATTGAGTCCCATAGACGACAAATGGAGTCATACCAGAAAAGATACCAAAAACAATATTTTTCATAAAAATTTTATTTTTTATGTTTCATACTATGTCATTGATTAGAAAAAACTGAACAAAATATTTTTCTATTGATCAAAATTAAATTGGGAACGAAAGGGTTAAGCGTACTTTAAGAGCACGCACAGACTGGAGCATGTACCATAATTGTTAGTTAACTTGGTTATTTTACTTTTGTTTTTCTCTAACACTGCTATTGCTGCCACTAAAGTTTGTATTCCCCAGGTCTGTCGTGCTGAAAACATATGTCAACTTTAATTTTCACTGCTACCAAGCTAAATAGGCCCTCTCTTAGTGGGACTTTGACCCTTTCTGGGGCCTGTTGTTCCCAATCCTTTGCTGTGATTGCTCTGTTGCTTGATAAATCTGCTGGCTCACTCACCTCAATTTCTTAGTTAATTTTTTCTTTGCACTACTATGTAAGTCATAATTGTATGTAACTTGATATGGAACAATTATGTGATAATAAATTCCGGTACGTTTAGACCTATGGGATAATTAAACTTGATCTGATTTTATTTAATCTATCTTTCTATCTGTCTGTCTATCTGTCCCTGTCATCCATTCATCCCTCCATCCATCCCTCCATCCATCCATCCAACCATCCATCCATCCATCCATCCATCGATTTGTCCATATATCTGCCTGTGACAGTCTGTCGATCTATTTATCTATTTCTACCCACATTTCTCTTTATCTCTTTCTAACTCTCTTACATGTATCTCACTCTAACAAAGAGCAGGCAATTGGCATCCATTGACCTGCACTTAATAACAGCAACTTTCCCTGATATATCTTTCTCTCTCACAGTCCGCGACCTTGGAATTACTCTGGATCAAGAGCTCAATTTCTCTAAGCATATCAATTTGGTCACTCGCAGTTGCTACTACCAGCTTCGGAAACTCCGAGTTGTCTCAAGATCTCTCTCTCATAGTGCTACTCTGACACTTGTCCATGCCTTTGTCACCAGTAGAATTGATCACTGCAGTTCGGTACTCATGGGTCTGCCACTTGGACTAATTGGGCGCCTTGAACGAGTTCTTCGTTCGGCTGCTCGCCTCATTGGCCGCATTCCTAAATATGCCCCCGTCTCTGCTTATATGCGTGATGTTCTTCACTGGCTCCCTGTTTCACAGCGCATCTCCTACCGAGTTGCTGCACTTGTCTGGCGTTGCCTTACTGATTGTGCTCCATCATACCTGTCTATTCTTTGTCGACCTGTCTCTGACCTTGCAGCCCGTCGAGCTCTTCGCTCTACGACAACGGGGGAGCTTTTGGTTCCTCGAGCTCGCACTTCTACAAGACAGCGCCGAGCCTTTTCTTCTGTGGGTCCCGCTATCTGGAATGGCCTCCCACTAAACTTGCGACTTATGCCTAGACTAAATTCACCTGCTTTTTATAAGTCGCTCAAAACCTATTATTTTAGCTGCGGCTGGACTGGGAGCGCCTCTGAGTAGTTTCTTGAAGAAGCGCTGTATAAATTCACGAAATGAATGAATGAATGAATGAATGAAAGAATTTTTTCTTTCTCATTTCCTTCTGATTAGAACGATGTAGTTACTAGAATTGCAAATTGCAATATGCTTTATTGGGTCAAGAATCCATGAATCCATTTATATGGGCTTACACATGCGTACAAACACACGCACGCACGTACGCACTCTCACACACACACACCATATGTACAGGGTGCGCCAAAAAGACCCAATAGGTTTTTTGCCAATATCTTAGCCAAATGTACGAATTTCGTAATGAAATTTTATCGTCTTAAAGGCAATTCATTTTTACACACTATGGCTAGCTTTAATCAAAATATTTCAAACAGAACAAAAGTTATACCACCCTTAGTGAGGCCAACCACCGTTTTTGACGATTCAAAAACCTAATGCAGCAAAAATTAGCAAACACACGACTTTATTAAGCCTCATCTCAACTAATAATTGCTATCAAATAGCCTTGATATTGCCAGACAATCATTGTTATTATTATTTTAAAAAGAAACAGGGTACCAGCGTAGCTGCACGTCACTGAGAAGTCACTTAGCAAGATGACAATCAAGTTGGTAAACAAGGAATCTGTCAGATTCACAACTTTGCTATGAAATTCAAGTTTCTTAAAAAAATGAAAAATGACCAAGGTGTCAATGACAGACAAAATTCGTATTCAGACATGTTTTGAGCAAGATCCTGGAGATATACGGCTATGAGCAACGTTTACTCTGATAAACAGCGAGTGCGCAAAGATCAAGAGTTAAGCTGAGAGTTAAGAGATTTGCAGTGAATGAAGGGAAATCGGCTCAATGTCGATTGTTCTGGTTTCATTGAGAAAGTCAATGGCTCCAAATCTCTGGATTTGAACCCGATGTATTGATAATCAATTGCGGAGAGCTATGCTGGAGAAATATCACAATCTGCAAAAAAACAAGTGTAGTAGCCTAAGAGAATTGATGGGCGCATTGGAGTTGATATGGGAAGATTTGCCTAGATGCAAAGTTTCATATCAGTAACTGGAAAACTGACAAAAAATTAATTGACCCCTCCACAAGTTTTTGCCGCCCCCAAACAACACTCTGCCCCACACGGCCTCTGCGGGGCGAGGTGAAAAGGTCAAAAACTGATGAAATGCATTCCGGTCAAACAGACAGACAGACAGACAGACAGACAGACAGACAGACAGACAGACAGACAGACAGACAGACAGACAGAATCTTAATTCTCTTTATGTATATAGATCTCGTGCCATTCAACTGTTCAATGAAGATGAAGAGGAATTCCCATCTAGTGACTCTATTGAAATCACTATTAAGTCGACACGCCCTGAAGACTTTATCGTGACTTGTTGCTTTCATAATAATTATTAACTGGGCATTGGAAACATAAGCGTCTTTAAATCCCGATTAGGCGACGCATTATGGACGCACAAAGGGGCACATAGGCAGGCAGACTCACAAATGGACATACGTGCAGACAGACAGACACATAATGGCAGGTAAACAGACGGACAGACACACAGACAGAGAATGATAGGTAGGCAGACGTACTGACCAGCGGACATACGAACAGAGATACAGACAGACAGACACATAGACGGGCAGGTAAGCAGGCGGACAGACCAACGGACATTCGTACAGACATACAGACGAACAGACAGAGACTGACAGGTAGCCAGACGGACTGACCAGCGGACATACGAACAATCATTCAATCAATTTTCGTTTAATCAAAACTTCAAGCTGGCAGAACGCAGCATGTTACAAGCAGACATACAGACGGACACACACGGACACACAGGTATACAGACAGGCGGACTGACCAACGGACATACGTACAGACATACAGACAGTCACACAGGCAGACAGGCGGACTGACCAGCAGACATACGTACAGACATACGCACAGACACACAGGTAGACGGGCGGACTGACGAGCAAAAAGACTACAGACAGACAAACAGACACATAGACAGACACACAGACACAGAGGTAGACAGGCGGAATGACCAACAAACATACGCACTGACATACAGACGGACAGACACGCAGACATAGAGGTAGGCAGCCTTAACCGCTATCTCGTTCAATTCAACTGTTGAACTGTTCAATGAAGATGAAGAGGAATTCCCATCAAGTGACTCTATTGAAATCACTATTAAGTCGACACGCCCTGAAGACTTTATCGTGATTTGGTGATTTCAAAATTATTAACTCGGCATTGGAAAAATAAGCGCCTTTAAATCGTAAGAATAACAGATTCACGCGCAGACATGCACACGGGAGGGCACACAGACAGACAGGTAGAGGACAGATCAGCAGATTTACGAGAGAATAGAGAGAAGGACAAACACACAGACAGACAAGCAGGCAGACGGACACACAGACACACAGACAAACAGACATGGAGACTGTCAGGCAAAGTGACAGACGCACGGACTGAGATGTTGGCTGAGAGGCGGACTGACCAACAAACATACGCACTGGCAAATAGAGAGAGACGGACACACAGACACAGACGAACAGACATGGAGACTGACAGGCAAAGAGACAGACGCACGGACTGAGATGTTGGCTGAGAGGCGGACTGACCAACAAACATACGCACTGGTAGATAGACAGACAGACACACAGACAGACACACAGACAGACACACAGACATACACACAGACACACAGACAAACAGACATGGAGACTGACAGGCAAAGAGACAGACGCACGGACTGTGAGGTTGGCAGGCAGACTGACCAACAAATATACGCACTGGCAGATAGACAGACAGACACACAGACACACAGACAGACACACAGACAGACACACAGACAGACAGAAAGACAGACCAGCAGACATGTGGACTGACAGGCAAAGAGACAGACGTACGGACTGTGAGGTTAGCAGGCGGACTGACCAACAAACATACGCACTGGCAGATGGACAGACAGACACACAGACAGACACACAGACATACACACAGACACTCAGACCAACAGACACGAAGACTGACAGGCAAAGGGACAGACGCAGGGACTGTGAGGTTGGCAGGTGGACTGACCAACAAACATACGCACTGGCAGATAGAGAGACACACAGACAGACACACAGACAAACACACAGACCAGCAGACATGGAGACTGACAGGCAAAGAGACAGACGCACGGACTGAGATGTTGGCTGAGAGGCGGACTGACCAACAAACATACGCACTGGCAGATAGACAGGCAGACACACAGACAGACACACAGACATACACACAGTCACACAGACCAACAGACATGGAGACTGACAGGCAAAGAGACAGACGCACGGACTGTGAGGTTGGCAGGCAGACTGACCAACAAACAGACGCATTGGCATATAGACAGACACACAGACAGACACACAGACAGACACACAGACCAGCAGACATGGAGACTGACAGGCAAAGAGACAGACGCACGGACTGAGATGTTGGCTGAGAGGCGGACTGACCAACAAACATACGCACTGGTAGATAGACAGACAGACACACAGACAGACACACAGACAGACACACAGACATACACACAGACACACAGACAGACAGACATGGAGACTGACAGGCAAAGAGACAGACGCACGGATTGTGAGGTTGGCAGGCAGACTGACCAACAAATATACGCACTGGCAGATAGACAGACAGACACACAGACACACACACAGACACACAGACAGACACACAGACAGACAGACAGAAAGACAGACCAGCAGACATGTGGACTGACAGGCAAAGAGACAGACGCACGGACTGTGAGGTTGGCAGGCGGACTGACCAACAAACATACGCACTGGCAGATAGACAGACAGACACACAGACAGACACACAGACATACACACAGACACTCAGACCAACAGACTGACAGGCAAAAAGACAGACGCACGGACTGAGATGTTGGCAGGCGGACTGACCAACGAACAAGCGCACTTACAGACAGACACACAGACAGACATACAGACAGACACACAGCCCAACAGACATGGAGACTGACAAGCAAAGGGACAGACGCACAGACTGAGAGGTTGGCATGCAGGCAGACTGACCAACGAACATACGCACTGGCAGACAGACAGACACACAGACATACAGACAGACAGACACACAGACATACAGACAGACAGACACAGCCCAACAGACATGGAGACTGACAAGCAAAGGAACAGACGCACAGACTGAGAGGTTGGCATGCAGGCGGACTGACCAACGAACATACGCAATGACATACAGACAGACAGGCAGACAGGCAGACAGACAGACATATAGACAGACAGACACAGCCCAACAGACATGGAGACTGACAAGCAAAGAGACAGACGCACAGACTGAGAGGTTGGCATGCAGGCGGACTGACCAACGAACATGCGCACTTACAGACAGACATACAAACAGACATACAGACAGACACACAGCCCAACAGACATGGAGACTGACAGGTAGGAAGACGAACCAACCAACAGACATGGAGACTGACAAGCAAAGGGACAGACGCACAGACTGAGAGGTTGGCATGCAGGCGGACTGACCAACGAACATACGCAATGACATACAGACAGACAGGCAGACAGACACACAGACAGACATATAGACAGACAGACACAGCCCAACAGACATGGAGATTGACAAGCAAAGGGACAGACGCACCGACTGAGAGGTTGGCATGCAGGCAGACAGATCAACGAACATACGCACTGGCAGACAGACAGACAAACAGACATACAGACAGACAGACAGACACACAGACATGCAGACAGACAGACACAGCCTAACAGACATGGAGACTGTCAAGCAAAAGGACAGACGCACGGACTGAGAGGTTGGCAGGCGGACTGATCAACGAACATACGCAATGACATACAGACAGACAGGCAGACAGACACACAGACAGACATACAGACAGACAGACACAGCCCAACAGACATGGAGACTGACAAGCAAAGGGACAGACGCACAGACTGAGAGGTTGGCATGCAGGCGGACTGACCAACGAACATGCGCACTTACAGACAGACATACAAACAGACATACAGACAGACACACAGACCAACAGACATGGATACTGACAAGCAAAGGGACAGACGCACAGACTGAGAGGTTGGCATGCAGGCGGACTGACCAACGAACATACGCAATGACATACAGACAGACAGGCAGACAGGCAGACAGACAGACATATAGACAGACAGACACAGCCCAACAGACATGGAGACTGACAAGCAAAGGGACAGACGCACAGACTGAGAGGTTGGCATGCAGGCGGACAGATCAACGAACATACGCACTGGCAGACAGACAGACACACAGACATACAGACAGACAGACACACAGACATGCAGACAGACAGACACAGCCGAACAGACATGGAGACTGACAAGCAAAGGGACAGACGCACAGACTGAGAGGTTGGCATGCAGGCGGACTGACCAACGAACATACGCAATGACATACAGACAGACAGGCAGACAGACACACAGACAGACATATAGACAGACAGACACAGCCCAACAGACATGGAGACTGACAAGCAAAGGGACAGACGCACAGACTGAGAGGTTGGCATGCAGGCGGACAGATCAACGAACATACGCACTGGCAGACAGACAGACACAGAGACATACAGACAGACAGACACACAGACATGCGGACAGACAGACACAGCCTAACAGACATGGAGACTTACAATCAAAGGGACAGACGCACGGACTGAGAGGTTGGCAGGCGGACTGATCAACGAACATACGCACTGGCATACAGACAGACACACAGACAGACAGACACACAGCCCAACAGACATGGAGACTGACAAGCAAAGGGACAGACGCATGGACTGAGAGGTTGGCAGGCGGACAGATAGGCAGGCAGACGGACATTGAGTCCGACGGACGTGGTTTATAATGGATACAATGTTATGTGTAATTACATTCACGAATAGGTCGACACTGGTGAGGACTCAAGCGTTGCGTTAGTGTAAAATAGCTAATATGTCGCCCTTGTGAGCCAGAAAGTATAAGAAGAGGAGCCAATGGGTGTAAAAGAGAAAGTTCTTATTAACTGTGGCGCTGGTGAGGAGCTTAAATTTCTAATGTCCTCACATGAAAAAGTTATATTTGCTATTAATAGATATTTTTCGGAGAAAACCTGGATATTAGTTCGTTAGTTTATTACAAGGCATGGGGCAAAATTTCAAAACAACCGGATGCGTATATTTAGAAAGAATCGCGTTTTACTAAAATGAATGAAAATGAGGACCTTTACGTTATGTTAAGTCCAGAGGACTTTAGAAATGGATAATTCTAATTATTATTATTATTATTATTATCATCATCATCATCATCATCATCATCGTCGTCGTCATCATCATCATCATTTGTTGCGAACCCCATTTTATTTAGGACTTTATCGTTGAATCTCTAAATAATTATTAATATTTCGAGAATGTTGGATGAATCATGGAAGGAAGAGAGGTTTTGACAAAGTTTTAGGCAGACACAATGTATACATGTCGAGTACCAGATGGTCTAGATGGTTATAGAAAAAACCGTGGAATAGACTAACGTTAACATTTTCCAGCAGTGACAACAGTAGGCTAACTGCGTCTGCGTTACAATTCAACTGCATGTTATGTATGATTATTTAACGGATATAATAATATAGCAGAATGACACGTGCAATGGAATTCTCTTGCTTTTCTAAAATGAAAACAATTTTCATAGATCAAAATAGCACATAATATTATTGCAGAGGATCTACATGTAGGCCTATTGCCAGATCCAAGCTCGCAGGCACTGTACACACACATGGACATTATTTTTCTGTACATGAAATCTTGTTTGGATGTGACAAAATGGCATGAAAAGCATTCATGAGAATGCTCATGGACGGAGTTTATATGGGGCTGGGGGGCTAAGGCCCGCCCCCGAAGGCCCAGATTCAGCCTTTTTGCCATGAAAATGGTATCTTTTTCTGGGCTTAGCCCTCCCAAGAAAGCATTAGCCCCCAAGAACAGAAGCCAAACTCCGCCCATGAGAATGCTATAATTCTTGGAAGTAGGAACTATAGAGATATTTGCAGCGTGCAGTTCTAAAAGGATGTGCATAGTTGTAGAAGCACTTCTGTGCACTTAAAATAGTAAAAGCAGGCCAATGTTCTCCGATTTGGAGCAATTTACCATACTAATTATTATGGAAATGAAAAGAAGGGGTTGTGCAAAAGCGCTGTTTAGAATACCAACACTAAAATAGAAAAGAAAAAGTGATATTCGAGCTTCAAAATGATTACTTTCTTAATGGATGCAGCATCACAAATATTGCTGCAGGCCACACCACATTAAGCCGCGAAATGCGACGGCAGGTGCGAGTCTTTAAGGATTCACCTCGGGCATCGCTCGCATCACAAACGCTGAAAGCACATTATTTCGACGAAATTAAATTAGCTTTAAAAAGCTTTGGAAAAAAACCGATCTGACGAACAGTGTGAGTAGAATGGCGCACGCGTCTAGCACTTGGGTTAGCATTTAGTCTCGCCATGAATAATAGAGAAGGCGCTAATGCGAGCCATGGCTGCTGCGCCATATGCGCCGCTAAAACGACGACGACGACGAAGTCCCAGTATATCGTCCGCGCGTTCCCGTAATATCGTCGTCGTCGTCGGCGGCGATGGCGGCATACACAGGCGACAACTGGAGGCAGGACTGAGGCAGACACACGATGAACTGCCTCCGTCTGTAATTTATGTCGGTCATTAGAACTGACGACCCCATTTCATTGACTAATGGCGTTCCATAATAATGTATATATGCATATATGATCATATATATATTATATAATTATACATGTATATAGGCTATTTAAGTGCCTCAATATAGTCGTCTATATATTTTATATAAAATGTAATAATGTAAGTGGAGAGAGATATGAATTTTATGCTCGTCTATAGGTATAATACGCATGGATACGTCCAAGTGTGTTGCATGGCCTATTTGGCTTATAACCGATGAGAGACTGCAGGTGCATGATCACTATTAGAGAGAGAGAGGACTTCTAGCGGTGATCTTCGATTGTTAAGACACAATGTCAACTGTTTTCAGTCCGTGGTATCAGGTTTTGACGTTTTGAGGTCATTGAGGTCATTGAGACTTTTGAGGTTTTGAGCTGTTGAGGTTTTTTCTTTAAATTTTCTGTTTTGTGGCCACCAGACTTAGGCTATTTGTGTGCTGGTTTGGTTTGTGAGACGATTTTGACCGTCTAAAAATCTCTTTGTTTGAAGTCCTTTGTTGTTCTATAACTTCAGTGTCATCTACCCTATAGTTTTGCAGTAGGTACCTATACATAATAATTTTTCGTTTGTTTAACAGACTGCAACCGGTTGCAGTAGCCTATTCTACGCAGTTTTCTTAATTAACATTAATCTTAACTGTTAACAGAACAGACAGTCTGCAATACAATGAATGAACAAAACATCGGTCAATACTTCAGACAAGAAATATACAAAGTTAACTCTCAACTAAGCCTACAGTTGACCTGTGGCCCAATCGTGATCGCAATATCCAAACTTCTAAGGACTAGGTCTACTAGATAGCCATGCAGCCTTATGGAACCATCTTTTTTACGCGCGATGTAAACGCCATACTTCACAAACTACCAATGCGTCATTTCTTCTACATGTATAAGCTTAAACCTAAACGGCGTCCTGTTTGTAAGCGAAAAATAAAATGTTAAATAGATTTCTTCTTCTTCCTATGTTCGCCAGGGATTCTCATTCAGCGACATCTCCTAAGTAGTATCGACACGGATTGCTGTGTTTACCTCGATTGGGTTCTATGACGAAATCTTGTCGTTGGATGCATGTTACAGTTGTTACACCGATTGCGTGTCAGATTTAATGCGAATATTTTCACCGAGTGAATGCCGAATAGTACAAATAATCATGCTGCAATGCCAGTTTCTAAAATTCTCAAACGAATTTTCATGCGAAAGACTCCACACATCAGACAAATCAGATCTGTCATTCAGTGAGCAACTCGTAAACTTTACGACTGAAATCTTTCTTGGTTCCTGGGATTAGATATTGTAGACCTAATGGGAGCTTTCTGGATGTTCTGTGTTTGAATTGATCTTCGGCAGAATGTGAAAGGATTCTCGGATTGAAGGTTAGCTGGTTGGATGAAGAAAATCTGTCGTAAAGTGTATCTAAATCAAATTCTGTTGATTTTTCTCTAGATCCACCTGCAAAGATTCCCACTTCGGTTAGATTGTAGGCTACAGCACTAATACATCGATCTCTCAATAAATTTTGTGTAAAGATTTTAACGATAGAAACGTGTAAAGATGGTTGGACAAACAGTGAAAGGACTTTTTTGCTGCATGCCTTCAATGATGGTAAGCCATTTTGACACACCTATGTTCAACTATGGATCAAACAGTGAGTTGGAACTTTGCTATGGATCAAACAGTGAGTTGGAACTTTGCTGGTAATACACTATTGCCTCTTATGATAGTAGAAAACTTTGTGGGTAATGTTGATTGCCTTATTGCTACTTATCATAATTAAAAAGGACTTCGTTGAGGAATGTTGATTACTTTATTGCTTCTGATGGTATACTAGAGAACTATGGGTAATGCTGGATATCATGTGCTACTTACGACAGTGGTGAGCTTTGTATGTAATGTTGATTATCGTTTTGCACCTTATAATGGCAGGAAAACTAGACATATTTGACATGCAAACTTAATGAAAATGGCTGAGACAAAAGATGAGAATTAATGGGTTTAAATCTCGAGTTTGTGTTAACCAAAACAACTAAAGTAGTCAGCAGTTATCTCAAATTCTCGTTTACATTCAACCGCTAGCACTCATAAGTGTTAACCTCTGACACCTGCAGACAATGTTGAGTCTCTCCCATTACACAAATAGAATTCAGATTCAGTCTTCCTTGGATGATTCGACAAGATAATATCAGAAAGCATCTTTCCAGATATATCTCATTAAAAAAATTCTTGCGTTGACCACTTTTTTGGAAAGGTCAAGGGTCAGCCTTTGCATTGATCGTCTGGAAAAAGAAAGCTTTTATGGATGGATACGAAGTGGCGATCAGCTTCGCAGGCAATTTGACGCCCACCGGATTTGATGTGCACCACGTTTCTTAATACTACTGTTGATGCATCAGAATTTTATGTCTCGTCTTGTTTATTTCATGTTGTTGTGGATGATGGCATTGGACATCCGATGAGACAACTCAAGCGCAAGATTAAGACGCACAAACGCGCAAGCCATACAACCGAGACAGAGCAAAATATCGTTGCCGTCCTCCCTCCCGCACTCACTCTGCACTTCGAATCTTGTCTTGTAAAAAAAGTGTACGGATCACAAACCGCTTGAATTTCTTAACAGGATGGCGAGCTCGATGTGAAACTGCTTGTCTGGGTCTCGAGTTACCACACTAAGCCTTGGAGATTATCGGAGAGTGCTCCAAAATGTCCATGCAAAAATTGCGCTTTTCTTCTGAGTGGATTTCACGAGACGTGTGTGTTTGACCCTAATGCAAAGAGTGATCACTAATAAAGCAATTACAGCAATTACATAAGCTAATTCAGTAAGATCATAGTGCAAATTTTAAACAGTGGATGTCCTCTTGCTGGGAAATTTAGGAACCCCATACTACAAGACACCCATATATATGATGGGCATCTTGGAACAACGAAAATTGCCTCTCTGGCAACTGGAACCGGGCTTTCTTTGGACCACCCTTTTAGACAAACCTTCTGACTAGACGCAGTATATATACTCGTGAATTAAGCTTGTGCCCTGCGACTAGCTTTCGAGTAGCGCATTAGTGGCATTGAGTCTACGATTAGGTTTACCATTATTTGAAAAAAATTCAGATGCATGGCTATCTATAATAGGGCTCGTTGGCATGCTATGCGATGTATGCGTAAGCTTAATTTTTGCTAGTTTTTCTACGTAATGGTGTTAGCATTTGTAATATAAAATGTTTTTAAACTAAGGCCATTTTTACTGGTCATTCGACAGCCGCCGTCTGCCACAGATAAATAAATTCTCTAATGAAAGCCATTAAATATATGCAGACAGCGTGAATTATGTATTGCTGTCCTTGCCACCCGACATTCGTTAATCTTTACGATTCATTCGGTTCAATGCATCCGCTAGATTAGAACTAACAAAATGTATTCTGTCTATTTGAAATTTAAAAATTGCAAGACTAATGTGATAGACGATATTTATGACTGACTGTGATAAGCTGCTAAAACCTCCATTTATCCAACTGCTACATTATCTGATTAAAATCTCACAAGATGGAGCATCAAAAATCATTAATTCGGCAAACGAAAAGGAGTAGATAAGATAAGACAAAAAAGGACAAAAAATAAACATATTCTTTAACTGTCCAATAATCATTGCTATCCGCATTTTCGTGTACGTAACAATCTACGATTATGGTTATGGCTATAGTTGATCCAACTTTCAAATAGGCTAACGCCTCTTAAAACGAATGCGCATTATACAATATAGGCCTACATATTAGGCCTATCTGCATAATGTATTAAGCATGCACAAGAGTGTAAACTAAAAATATATAGCTTACATGCAATAATACAGTAATTATTGCATGTAGGCTATAATTATTTGCTTGTATAGTAATACGTAGCATAAATGTCAGTGTGGCAGATAAATTTCTCGCACAATTTTCTCTTTTATGTGTCCGACGTGTGATTAAAACTATCAAACGTGACTTTAATGTCTGATAAATGCAGACGTTATGAGATGAAAGATGTGTGTGGCGCCACCTTGGGTCTCTACGAGTTACAAACGTGTCACGTGTGCAGCTTCGAAGCGGCAACAGGTCTTTCTTTATGGACACACACGTGATCAGGCAATGCTTTGCTTTAGGATCTCATTTTAAGACGAAGTGGCTTGAGTGCTGGACTGCCACAGCACAGGTCGAAGGTCCCAACATGAAAATAAAGGCAGGTCTACGAGAATCCATTCGCACTTGTGCCCCTAACGAACTCGGTCGAAATTGAAAACTTGCTCCATGGAAGATCAGAGGACACAAGGCAGGACCTCACGGTATGCGGACTACTGATCAGAGGCTAATTGATCTAGGGTCTACTGATCAGAAGACTACTGGTCAAGGGACTACTCATCAGAGCCAACTCATCAAGGTACTATTGATCACAAATTAGGCTATACATACGCGCAATATATTCGTTAGATGATACATCTAACGAATATATTGCGCGTATGTGGTCGAACTATAAAACGTCGGTCCTAAGTACGCAAAGTTTGATTGATGAAAAGAATTCTTGCTAAAATTTATTTGTATAATTTCGGCTTCTATTAAATAGAAGCTGAATTGATACAAATAAATTTTACTTAAATGGAAGCTGGATTTATAAAAATGTTATTGCTTAAATAGAAGCTGGATTGATAAAAATGTTATTGATTAAATGGAAGCTGGATTGATGAGGGTGAAATGTCCGTTCCTCACCGGTACTGTCTGTTATAACAGTCGTAAATTTAGTACTTGTACTAAAGTCGTTGTTACCCTATAATTTACGTTGGTATTTATAAACACTAAATAACTCAGTCCCGGTATTTAATTTCGATATATTAAATTTTGCTTTGATTAAATTGTTTATGTTCGGTGTTTGACCAAACAGACTGTGATCAGTTGTACCTTGACGAGTTGCCTCTGATGAGTAGTCCCTTGATCAGTAGTCCTCTTATCAGTAGACCCTAGATCAATTGGCCTTTGATCAGTAGTCCTAGAACCGGACCTCACTGCTCTAGGTAATAAAATGTACATGTAGCTCATAAAACTTTTCACACGCATAGATTCCATGAAATCTTTTCAATCATACAGCGTTCCAACATTGTTGAATCTGTTTAGCAAACTGGTTAAGTTCTCAAAACGCGCCAAAATAATGGCAAGATACAGACATTTGATGAAGATGACGAATCCTTAGATATAAAAACAACTCTGCTGCAGTGTTTAATATAGCCCCCCGCTTTGGAGGGGGGAATTCAGGTTTCTGGGGTGGTGGGGAGGGGCGGGACAAACGGCCTTTTTTTGAGCGGACGGCAGCCGCCTCTCATCCAGACACCGACGACACCTTTTGACCAATGTCATTTTTACTGATGATCTTTTAAAACAAGAATTGTCGAATTTTTCTCGGCGAGGAAAAATGTTACGTGAATAATTTTTCTGAAGAGGGAAATGGCACGTAATACCACGTTGGGCCGTTACGTGAGGCCTATTATATAGATACAATACAATACAATTCACTTTATTGCAACCATAAAACAAGAAAACAATAAATCTATATATCTATATCAATAGATCTACATGTAAACAAGAACTCTCGAATTTTTCAGAGGAAAATATTATACTTCGGTGGACTTCCCCGCCCGAGGCTTCTAGATTAAGCACTGCTCTACTAGACTACTAGACAGAGTATAGTTAAACGAGAAGTGGACGATATATAGTGCATGCAGGCATTGTAGAGAGAGAATGAGTCAGTTGACCGAATGCCACAGAATGCCCGAGGCTTCTAGATTAAGCACTGCTCTACTAGACAGAGTATAGTTAAACGAGAAGTGGACGATATATAGTGCATGCAGGCATTGTAGAGAGAGAATGAGTCAGTTGACCGAATGCCACAGAATGCCCGAGGCTTCTAGATTAAGCACTGCTCTACTAGACAGAGTATAGTTAAACGAGAAGTGGACGATATATAGTGCATGCAGGCATTGTAGAGAGAGAATGAGTCAGTTGACCGAATGCCACAGAATGCCCGAGGCTTCTAGATTAAGCACTGCTCTACTAGACAGAGTATAGTTAAACGAGAAGTGGACGATATATAGTGCATGCAGGCATTGTAGAGAGAGAATGAGTCAGTTGACCGAATGCCACAGAATGCCCGAGGCTTCTAGATTAAGCACTGCTCTACTAGACAGAGTATAGTTAAACGAGAAGTGGACGATATATAGTGCATGCAGGCATTGTAGAGAGAGAATGAGTCAGTTGACCGAATGCCACAGAATGCCCGAGGCTTCTAGATTAAGCACTGCTCTACTAGACAGAGTATAGTTAAACGAGAAGTGGACGATATATAGTGCATGCAGGCATTGTAGAGAGAGAATGAGTCAGTTGACCGAATGCCACAGAATGCCCGAGGCTTCTAGATTAAGCACTGCTCTACTAGACTACTAGACAGAGTATAGTTAAACGAGAAGTGGACGATATATAGTGCATGCAGGCATTGTAGAGAGAGAATGAGTCAGTTGACCGAATGCCACAGAATGCCCGAGGCTTCTAGATTAAGCACTGCTCTACTAGACAGAGTATAGTTAAACGAGAAGTGGACGATATATAGTGCATGCAGGCATTGTAGAGAGAGAATGAGTCAGTTGACCGAATGCCACAGAATGCACGAGGCTTCTAGATTAAGCACTGCTTTACTAGACTACTAGACAGAGTATAGTTAAACGAGAAGTGGACGACATATAGTGCATGCAGGCATTGTAGAGAGAGAATGAGTCAGTTGACCGAATGCCACAGAATGCCCGAGGCTTCTAGATTAAGCACTGCTCTACTAGACTACTAGACAGAGTATAGTTAAACGAGAAGTGGACGATATATAGTGCATGCAGGCATTGTAGAGAGAGAATGAGTCAGTTGACCGAATGCCACAGAATGCCCGAGGCTTCTAGATTAAGCACTGCTCTACTAGACAGAGTATAGTTAAACGAGAAGTGGACGATATATAGTGCATGCAGGCATTGTAGAGAGAGAATGAGTCAGTTGACCGAATGCCACAGAATGCCCGAGGCTTCTAGATTAAGCACTGCTCTACTAGACAGAGTATAGTTAAACGAGAAGTGGACGATATATAGTGCATGCAGGCATTGTAGAGAGAGAATGAGTCAGTTGACCGAATGCCACAGAATGCCCGAGGCTTCTAGATTAAGCACTGCTCTACTAGACAGAGTATAGTTAAACGAGAAGTGGACGATATATAGTGCATGCAGGCATTGTAGAGAGAGAATGAGTCAGTTGACCGAATGCCACAGAATGCCCGAGGCTTCTAGATTAAGCACTGCTCTACTAGACAGAGTATAGTTAAACGAGAAGTGGACGATATATAGTGCATGCAGGCATTGTAGAGAGAGAATGAGTCAGTTGACCGAATGCCACAGAATGCCCGAGGCTTCTAGATTAAGCACTGCTCTACTAGACTACTAGACAGAGTATAGTTAAACGAGAAGTGGACGATATATAGTGCATGCAGGCATTGTAGAGAGAGAATGAGTCAGTTGACCGAATGCCACAGAATGCCCGAGGCTTCTAGATTAAGCACTGCTCTACTAGACTACTAGACAGAGTATAGTTAAACGAGAAGTGGACGATATATAGTGCATGCAGGCATTGTAGAGAGAGAATGAGTCAGTTGACCGAATGCCACAGAATGCCCGAGGCTTCTAGATTAAGCACTGCTCTACTAGACAGAGTATAGTTAAACGAGAAGTGGACGATATATAGTGCATGCAGGCATTGTAGAGAGAGAATGAGTCAGTTGACCGAATGCCACAGAATGCCCGAGGCTTCTAGATTAAGCACTGCTCTACTAGACAGAGTATAGTTAAACGAGAAGTGGACGATATATAGTGCATGCAGGCATTGTAGAGAGAGAATGAGTCAGTTGACCGAATGCCACAGAATGCCCGAGGCTTCTAGATTAAGCACTGCTCTACTAGACAGAGTATAGTTAAACGAGAAGTGGACGATATATAGTGCATGCAGGCATTGTAGAGAGAGAATGAGTCAGTTGACCGAATGCCACAGAATGCCCGAGGCTTCTAGATTAAGCACTGCTCTACTAGACTACTAGACAGAGTATAGTTAAACGAGAAGTGGACGATATATAGTGCATGCAGGCATTGTAGAGAGAGAATGAGTCAGTTGACCGAATGCCACAGAATGCCCGAGGCTTCTAGATTAAGCACTGCTCTACTAGACAGAGTATAGTTAAACGAGAAGTGGACGATATATAGTGCATGCAGGCATTGTAGAGAGAGAATGAGTCAGTTGACCGAATGCCACAGAATGCCCGAGGCTTCTAGATTAAGCACTGCTCTACTAGACAGAGTATAGTTAAACGAGAAGTGGACGATATATAGTGCATGCAGGCATTGTAGAGAGAGAATGAGTCAGTTGACCGAATGCCACAGAATGCCCGAGGCTTCTAGATTAAGCACTGCTCTACTAGACTACTAGACAGAGTATAGTTAAACGAGAAGTGGACGATATATAGTGCATGCAGGCATTGTAGAGAGAGAATGAGTCAGTTGACCGAATGCCACAGAATGCCCGAGGCTTCTAGATTAAGCACTGCTCTACTAGACTACTAGACAGAGTATAGTTAAACGAGAAGTGGACGATATATAGTGCATGCAGGCATTGTAGAGAGAGAATGAGTCAGTTGACCGAATGCCACAGAATGCCCGAGGCTTCTAGATTAAGCACTGCTCTACTAGACAGAGTATAGTTAAACGAGAAGTGGACGATATATAGTGCATGCAGGCATTGTAGAGAGAGAATGAGTCAGTTGACCGAATGCCACAGAATGCCCGAGGCTTCTAGATTAAGCACTGCTCTACTAGACAGAGTATAGTTAAACGAGAAGTGGACGATATATAGTGCATGCAGGCATTGTAGAGAGAGAATGAGTCAGTTGACCGAATGCCACAGAATGCCCGAGGCTTCTAGATTAAGCACTGCTCTACTAGACAGAGTATAGTTAAACGAGAAGTGGACGATATATAGTGCATGCAGGCATTGTAGAGAGAGAATGAGTCAGTTGACCGAATGCCACAGAATGCCCGAGGCTTCTAGATTAAGCACTGCTCTACTAGACTACTAGACAGAGTATAGTTAAACGAGAAGTGGACGATATATAGTGCATGCAGGCATTGTAGAGAGAGAATGAGTCAGTTGACCGAATGCCACAGAATGCCCGAGGCTTCTAGATTAAGCACTGCTCTACTAGACTACTAGACAGAGTATAGTTAAACGAGAAGTGGACGATATATAGTGCATGCAGGCATTGTAGAGAGAGAATGAGTCAGTTGACCGAATGCCACAGAATGCCCGAGGCTTCTAGATTAAGCACTGCTCTACTAGACAGAGTATAGTTAAACGAGAAGTGGACGATATATAGTGCATGCAGGCATTGTAGAGAGAGAATGAGTCAGTTGACCGAATGCCACAGAATGCCCGAGGCTTCTAGATTAAGCACTGCTCTACTAGACAGAGTATAGTTAAACGAGAAGTGGACGATATATAGTGCATGCAGGCATTGTAGAGAGAGAATGAGTCAGTTGACCGAATGCCACAGAATGCCCGAGGCTTCTAGATTAAGCACTGCTCTACTAGACAGAGTATAGTTAAACGAGAAGTGGACGATATATAGTGCATGCAGGCATTGTAGAGAGAGAATGAGTCAGTTGACCGAATGCCACAGAATGCCCGAGGCTTCTAGATTAAGCACTGCTCTACTAGACTACTAGACAGAGTATAGTTAAACGAGAAGTGGACGATATATAGTGCATGCAGGCATTGTAGAGAGAGAATGAGTCAGTTGACCGAATGCCACAGAATGCCCGAGGCTTCTAGATTAAGCACTGCTCTACTAGACAGAGTATAGTTAAACGAGAAGTGGACGATATATAGTGCATGCAGGCATTGTAGAGAGAGAATGAGTCAGTTGACCGAATGCCACAGAATGCCCGAGGCTTCTAGATTAAGCACTGCTCTACTAGACAGAGTATATAGTTAAACGAGAAGTGGACGATATATAGTGCATGCAGGCATTGTAGAGAGAGAATGAGTCAGTTGACCGAATGCCACAGAATGCCCGAGGCTTCTAGATTAAGCACTGCTCTACTAGACAGAGTATAGTTAAACGAGAAGTGGACGATATATAGTGCATGCAGGCATTGTAGAGAGAGAATGAGTCAGTTGACCGAATGCCACAGAATGCCCGAGGCTTCTAGATTAAGCACTGCTCTACTAGACAGAGTATAGTTAAACGAGAAGTGGACGATATATAGTGCATGCAGGCATTGTAGAGAGAGAATGAGTCAGTTGACCGAATGCCACAGAATGCCCGAGGCTTCTAGATTAAGCACTGCTCTACTAGACAGAGTATAGTTAAACGAGAAGTGGACGATATATAGTGCATGCAGGCATTGTAGAGAGAGAATGAGTCAGTTGACCGAATGCCACAGAATGCACGAGGCTTCTAGATTAAGCACTGCTCTACTAGACTACTAGACAGAGTATAGTTAAACGAGAAGTGGACGATATATAGTGCATGCAGGCATTGTAGAGAGAGAATGAGTCAGTTGACCGAATGCCACAGAATGCCCGAGGCTTCTAGATTAAGCACTGCTCTACTAGACTACTAGACAGAGTATAGTTAAACGAGAAGTGGACGATATATAGTGCATGCAGGCATTGTAGAGAGAGAATGAGTCAGTTGACCGAATGCCACAGAATGCCCGAGGCTTCTAGATTAAGCACTGCTCTACTAGACAGAGTATAGTTAAACGAGAAGTGGACGATATATAGTGCATGCAGGCATTGTAGAGAGAGAATGAGTCAGTTGACCGAATGCCACAGAATGCACGACGTGCAAGAATCGAAGGAAGAAGAGACAAAGTCAGACCTGAACAACGCTACAGATAGATAATAAAGATTATATCAACAAGAGTGTTATAACATCACTTTGACTATAATTATAACACTGAGCCAAACAGTGGACTTGATAAATGACCGGAGGCAATGAGGGTCATCATTATTTTATTCGTACACATCGCCCAGAATCCTTGGCTGACGTATGAAGCTGATTATTATGGTACACGTCTATTTGTGTAACAAAACAAATTTTCCAAAAATAGCGCATAATTCGGAACTTGCTGGTCACGGCTTTAGCAGATACTTTTAGATTTAATATGGAACATTGACCCAATTCTTAAATAACTGTCTTGACTTCCTGTTGAGCTGAGAAATAATGCGAAAATCTGTGCAGTTAATTACACACTGCAACGCGCCGTGCTCCAACGCAGTATCATGGTACTGCTACTGCTACTATAATATTATAGGCTGCTGTTGTTACTGCAACTACTGCTCCTGCGTCTATATACTCCTATTTCAATTCCTGCTCTGCTTCTGCTTCTAAGTTCTAACGTTCCTACTGATACAGCAACTGCTCCTGCTACTAGGCTACTGCTGCTACTGCTGCTACTGCTGCTATACTACTATTTGGCCGATTGCTATCACAGCAACTGCAACCGTTTTCCCCGAGGTATAGACTACGTAGGCTAATAGTCTATTCGGAGTATAAACAAACTTATGCTATTATAGGAGCTGTTGCTGAATGTCTAGGAAATTGAGGCCCCCGTCCTCCGCAACATTACTATTGTTATTATTATAATCATTGTTATTATTATTACTACTGTCTCACAACGTTTCCAACATTGCCTCAAATCGTAATCTCGAAATTTCTAGATCGTCACTCAAAAGCCAAGCGCAGGGCACTCTCTTACTCACGAGCGCTGTTACGTTACTAATCGAGGTCCTCTGATTGGCTATCTCATGCCACATCCCGAGTGACTAATGCAATTGGCAGCATGGCTTATGCTGGTGCTTGCCCAAGGCTCTGCAATTAACTTCGCGAAACGTTCGGTCTTCTTTGCTGTGCGATGTTATTGCGCTTGTTCCGGTCTGCACCAAAGACGCATCTCCCTTTCAACGTCGTCGTCGTCAATATGACATACATGTACGTATGTCCACTTCGACTGCTGACCCATGGAATCGATCGATGGACTCCATCCATTTAACCATCCATCTGTCCGTACCCACTCACTCATCCATCCGTTCATCCATCCGTCCGCCCCTTCGTCCATCCATCCATCAATCCAGGTTCATCAGCTCACTCCATCCATCAAACAATCAATCCACCCATCTATCCATCGACTCTCACTCATCCACTCATCCATCAGTTCATCTATCCCTCCGTACATCCATGCTTCATCTACTCATTCCATCCATCCATCCGCTCACGCACCCACTTATCCATACATCCATCCATCTATCTATCTAGCCATCGATATATCCATCCACTAACTCACCCACCCACTCATCCCTCCATCCATGTTCATCTACGCACTCCATCTATCCATCCACTCACCCACTCATTCATCCATCCAACCGCTTACTCCCCGACCTACTCATCCATCCATTCCTTTGTCCGTGTTCATCAACTATCCCCATCCATCCATCCATCAATATTAATCCATCCTCCCTTCCACCGACGCACACTCGCAACCATACACGCAACCATACACGCAACCATACACGCAACCATACACACAAACATAAACACTTAAGCTTAACGATAGTATACATGTAGAATTTTGTAGATGCATTATTAATAACGATAATAATAATAATTATTAGTCAATCATTGTTGTCGATGTCCAAGTAAGGCTCAACGGCATAATCAGCGAATGGCGTGCACTAAGTAAGCCACATAACTTCGATCAATGGCTATAATTAAGTGAGTCCACTGTCTGCATACATTACCAAACATCCATACACACGTACATGTGTGCATACATGCGCATGCGCGGAACAACATAAAAACATATAAACATACATGGAATAGTGAAGTCAAACATAATAGCCCAGATTACAAGTACTGAAAAATAACACTACCGGTACAATGCGGTACATGCACAGATTATGAAAACGCATCACTTTGCTACCTTTCGGTCCCGCGTAACTACTTCTTCAACAATAATTGCCCCGACATCTCAGACCACTTAGACATACCTCAAGAGCTTCGCCCACTTAAATTATTGTGAAACCAAATTGGCCACTAAAATCTTCGGCAGAGTATGGCAGCAAAATCAGTTATAAGAAAATCAATTCCTTTCAAGGAGTGCTTGCCGCTAGCCATTGGATGGCTAGCCACTGGTGCCCATTTACTTAGGTTTCTATTGCATGTAATTGAGCACATGACCAGTTCTGGAGTTCGTACAAAACAGTAAGCTTATAATACGAAAAATGTCCAGCTTTCTACCAGCAGTGGGCAGATGATGAAAACCATCTTTTCTTATTGGACTTGAATATAGACCCGGGCTTTAGTCACAAGGTTCGTATTCCATTAACTGTTCCTATAAGGATATATGGAAAACAAATATTTATCTAAGGAATACTTAAACCATCTAACACTAGGCCTACACATAGGCTGATATTATTATGGCATGGCAGTGACAGCACATCTCATCACTACCGGTATATAGATGTGATAGCCCATCTCCCACGGAAGATACGTCTGCTTAATTCCTTTGGTTCTTACTGAAGCACAATTATTGTGCTTCAGTAAGAACCAAAGGAAGCAGACGTATCTCCCGCGGGAGATGTGCAATCACTGCCATGCCATAATAGTATTATTATTATTTTATTATTATTCAGCTGAAAACTGTTTTGCCGTCGCATGATAAACAAAATGTCAGATATCAATTTGTTGCTAGTTCAGGTTAGGATTGACATCTTAGCTCTTAAAATAACCCTGGATAGAGAAGGAGGACAGACACGAAACCGCAGTGGCTATTAAGCATTCCTGGCTATTCATTTCTGCACATAGCTAGAAGTCTGGGGGGGGGAATCGAAGCGTTGGGTTTCCTATTAGATCGGAACACAAATTTGAGACCGTTGAAAAACAGAGGATTCGATTCCATATCAGAGGCAGTTGAGTCTATTGAAGAGAACTGTCACTTGGAAAAATGATAGGGCGGTAATCAGTGTTTCCACATTATAGACTGTAGACCACCACCTGGTATAATAAACCTACATGAATTATTATTAGGGAATTTAACATGGACGTGAATAACAGTTCTCTCAAAATTTTCCACCTCCTGCATGCGGCAGATGGTTCTTAGCAGAGGACTTCATTATCAGTCTTCAGCGTTCTCATGATCACGTGTCTGCCATGTATACACGACTGCATGTCTGACATCCTATATACATATATATATATATATATATATATATATATATACTATAGTTCACTTGTATCAATTTTCCTTCATCTTGATTTATGTCCACGATACACAGGAAGTTTCCATGTATAGTGTATACTCATGAACGATCAGACTTTGACCCAGAGACCAACGCTCAGTTTATCGCGTTAGGCAATGGCATTGATTGATGCTCTATTGAAACTTATGTGCAAAATGATAACCCAGCTACAGCCTAAAGGTCTACATAATTCTTACACGGAGTCTACTTCTAAGAGGTGATGCGAAAAATCAATTCCCTTGTTAAATAGAAAGCTGAAGCAACATATTTAAGCCACGCAACGTTTGCATGACAAAATTAATGCCCTCTTAAAATCAGGATAAAAATCTAGCATAGATATAACCTTAGGCTACTGCTGCTAGTAAATTACTATTAAACAAAATATAGAATAAATGCGAAACCCTCAATTTGCAATGCGAAAATCAATGGGAAAACAAAAACAAAGAATAAACTAGAGAGATCTAAAGATAAGATGAGATAAGAATATTTTTCAATTGACCAATTGCTAATTGCATTTTAGTGTATAGGCTACAGCCTATACAAATACATTGCATTTTGGTGTACAACCTATACAAATACAACAAAATATAATAATCGCCCTGAGCAATTAAGTCCCACCAAGCTGGGATAAGCACACAGCATTCTGGTCATACACATAGGGCCTAGATCTACATTGTTCTACAATGTCCATAGACCGCCACATACACAATTACACATATCCCACCTGCAAGGTTAATGTTCCATGTTTCAAGACACTTGCAACGCTCTTTCATTTTCTCGATCCGTCTCAATTAATCGGCCACGGGGCTTACGCTCCCTCGCCCCTGTCCAGTCTTTGCCACGACGGACCCCGTTCACAGAGTCTCTTCCATTTATATCCATCGGTCGGTCGGTCGGTCGGTCGGTCGGTCGGACGGTGGGTCGGCGACTGATTTGGCCGACGTCTAGTAGTGCGCCGTGTCTCCTGAGGTTTAACTACGCAGCAGTCTTTAGCCTTTAGATCTCTCTCTAGTTCATTCTTTGTTTGTGTTTGTGTTTGTGTTTTTTGTTTGTGTTTGTGTTTGTCTCTATCTTTCTGTCTCGTTACCTCTTTCTCGTCTTTGTATGCCTGGATCAGACTCTGCCATGGCTGTCTCTGACTCTGTCTCTATCTCTTCTGTCCCTCGTTATGTTCTGCTTTTCATCTCTGTCTGTCCGATCTCTCTTTCTGTCTGTGTGTGCGTCAGTGTCTTTGTCTTTGTGTGAATATCTTTCCTTTTTGTACTTTCCTGTCTCCGTCACTCTCGTTTGTCTCGCTGTCTCATATATGTCTGCGTCTTTTTCTGAATGTATTCCTTTATCGTTGCATCGGTCTGTCTCTGTTTGTCTCTGTCTCTGTCTGTCTCTGTCTCTATGTCTCTCTGTCTCTCTCCCCTCTGTCACTGTCTCTCTCTGTATCTTTCTCTTTCTATCTCTGGTTGTCGCTCTTTCTTCCTTTTTGTATCCCGTTTCCTCCTCCGCAGTTCGAAGTGATCTCAAGCACTTAGAGATCTATATTTATCTATGAATGTGTTTTCCTCTATGTGACTCTTCAAATGCTTCTATCTGCCTCTGCAGCACGTCGTGTCTATTCGTCACGATCTGCGTTTCTCTCTTTCTCTCCCTCTATATCTCCCTTTCCCTCTGTCCTGTCTGTCTGACTGTCTGTCTGCCTATCAGTCCGTCTGTCTGTTTGTCTGTCTGTCTGTCCATCTCTTTAACTCACCGAAGCTTCTTTCCCATGGATCTCCACGATTTTTTTCCTCTCAAACCGTTTTTTACCATGTTATTCCGGTTTCAGCGAGATGGCAAATTCCCGTCATCACGACTCCGCTGTGATTGGTTGATTGCTGAGCAGCTGTCGAATATAATTAGCTATTCCATTACCAGGTGGCGTGACTCACCCTAGAAACCCCGTTGTAAATTACCAAGCTGACGCTGCTTATTTATAGGAGGTAAGGATGTAGATGGTAGAATAAGGTATATTAGGGTGATGACGGTCTAAAAATAGCAAAATATAAAGATTTGCCTGTGCATTTTTTTAAATTTTATATAGGCCTAATAGACCAACATTTATCTTGGAAAGGTCATATAAAATGAATTTCCCTTACATAATCAAGAATTTTGAACTTCTAAAACGAGCTTTCTACCTATTGTGCACCGTGATTCAAAAAAGTAAGCCAAATTGTTTTTCATGTAGCCCTACTGTATCTCTAATGCCTGATAACCTATCACGCTAACATTTTTCCGATATTTAGAGAATTGGACCAAGAATATGATTCCAAAATTTCATGAGATAAAGCTGAACGGATAAAAAATATGAATCTTTCAACATCATATGCCGAAATTTCAGTTTACAAGCAATTTTCTGTTAGATTCAATAAAATTTAAGTCAAGCGTTTTTTCTTATATCTCTACTGCACAATTGATTTGTTTAGGAAACGCCTAAATAGCCCAAAAGACAACTTTGGTGGCGAGTCATAGACACAATGTCATGTGTATGTACCCAGGTATGGCTGCAAATAGGCTATAATATCACAAACGCTCTGTTGAGAGAACGCGAGGATTGTGGCAGTTCACTTTATAAATACATGTCTTGAATCACTGAAAATTACTGGACTACAACGTCTTTGATAGATTCACACTATAAAGAATTTTAAATAGACGAACTCTAAGGTACTTTACGAATCCTTAAGGTGTTTTCTGATTGCATCAAGTACTATAATATATTATAGACTAAGGGTGATGATATTAAGCTTTTAGCTTTTAATGACTTCCTACCTGTTGCGCAATGATTTATTTCTTTCTTTCATAATTTTTGCTGCCGTTAGGCCTATGCTATTTTTTCTGCACGATCGTTAAATAAATAAATTGATTAAACATTAAGAAAAGCTTGCGTGCCTTATCTCAAGTATAAGCTTCATGAAGAAGCACAATTAGTGCGTCGATAGTTGAAAGCCATATCGATCAACACATTTAGGAAGTCGTCTAAATTATAAAAGTATCCATATAATACTAATACCATTGCGTGCTTCAATGCTTATGTAATATTATTCATTATTATCTTCAATAAACCACCTGAACTCAACAGGTAACAGTTCAGTTCTACATGGCACCGTCATATCCTCTTACCTGTTTGCTTTCTTGTTGACACGAGATGATGGATGATGAACCCTGGCCGTCGAGAAGAGATATGGAATCTGCAGCAGGACCAAGATGGCGGCTACTATCTCCATATTATCGCTCGCTTCCACATATGTAAACCGACGTCATGTGAACTATGACGTCACATCCGGACACGTTGACAAATCGAATGAAACTAGTTTCTTCTTTTCCAATCTGTATTGGCTTCCTGTTTACTTCTTTTCCTGCTTCCTTCCACTTTTTGTCTTTACTTCTTTATCTTGCTTCTCCGTTCCTACTTCTTCATCTGCACTTCATTATTTTCGTCTTTTCTCACTCTTCTCCATTTGACCATCTTCTTTCCATCCAACTTCTTTCCTTATCTCTTTCCACTTCCTTCTTCGTCACTTTCCTTTTTCCCTTCCACCTTTCCTCTTTCCTTTCACCCTTCCCTCCTTCCTTCCCTTTACACTGTTGACAAGTAAGCACAACAACAATAATAATTATTGCCACGGTGGTCGTCTCTTCAACACAACGTGGCAACGATGACCGACGAATGAACGGCAAGAACCCATCGCCTCATTTACACAGCGCCACACTTCAACGACCGACAGCTGCTAGACTCAACGAATCCACCAGTTCCTCTTCTTCGCCTCCGAATAAACCTCAACATTCATGTAGCTCCTATTCGACCTAACCTCGCAGTGCAGCAACATCAATCTAATGATTTCCGCAGATCATCCACAAATTTGAGGAATTTGTGGATGAATCGAATTCAATCGAAATCCAACGTTCGCTAATTCCCATCAACGCCCGACGACTGATGATATAGCGCCCATATCAACATCGAACGACGCTGCTCAACATCGTCGCATACATCCGGGCATCGACTGCGAACGTTGACGTCGTCGTCGTCGTCGTTGTATAATCTCAACTGTTCACAGATGTCGCGACGGCGACCTGTTCGTAGAATCGGAAATCGGGAAAACTGCACCGGATACAGGCGGAATCAACAACTGCGGTGCATTTATATAATATTATGCAGCATGGGCGAAAATTAGGGCAGCGCCTCTCGTGATTAAAGAAATAGGAAGGATTAATTAATTGTTGAAATCTAACTTATCGCTGTTTTTTTTCCAGTATCCAATTGTAACTATTAGGCTTGGTCATGCAAATGCAAATAGGCTATCATCAATTTCTTGACGTTTCAGTCACAGAAAATTAATTTTAACAATCAGCCACAGAGCATAACCATATGACAACACATTTTTTTAAACCAGATGTGAAAAAGTTTAACATATATATGACATAGGGCTCAAAACCCGTCACATGTCTGTTTTTGACCTTTTGATTTAGTCATATGCTACAATGAACAAGCTCTAAAATGCTTTTAACAGAATGAAATTATCTTTTTCCTAACTGAAGTTATGCTCGTTTGATTCTTTCATTAGTTTATAGTGAGAAAACCAAACAAAAAGTTACTGAATATTCGTGTAATCCAAGTCTACTGAACCTACTAATTTATTATTTTGCAATTGTTCTGGGCATTAGAGGCATATATTCTGAACCAGACAACGCAAACGGCATCAAAATCGGTTCACTACTTCGCAAATGAGGGCAAATTCACTGTCTTATTTGAACTGAAGAATAAACTGCATTCTTGACCCCTCTCGCCTATTTCGGCATCTAGCGCAATATCTAGGAATCGAAATGTGACGGGTTTCGAGACCCGACGTCACATATAGCCTAATATTTATTTTTAAAAACAGAACGTCGGCCTAAAGGGAGAGTCTTAACAGGGCATAAGCCTTGCTAGCAAGGGTCACCCTAAAATAAACACTGAATTAATGGTGAGAAGAAAGGCAGCCAGGATGTGACTTAAAGTTCAGGTGTAAATACATAGGTAAAAAACAGTGTTTACAGAACTGAAAAGTTAACAGTCAATTTGTATACACACGAGACATAACCTGTGAAAAGAGATGATCAAGGAATTTCCCGGGGATATTGCTATTGCGCAGCAGAGAAACTATTGATCATCAAAAAGCCAGTTTTTAACCATTCTTCTTTATTCTCTTTCCGTCAGTCGAGTGACGACGATGAGGCTCCCACATGACTTCTCCAAATTTCTCTATTTCTGACGAGATCCTTTGATCTTGTCATGTCAATATTCATCTCTTTCAGGTCTTCCCTGACGTTGTCCATCCAGGTTTTTTGTTGTCTTCCTCTGCTTCTCTCTCCCTCTACGTGCCCGTGCAAGGCCGCGGGGGTAGTCTTTTAACCATTAAATTACGTCAATTGTTTTATCAACATTATTGATCTGAAGTAAACAATGATAACTAATTATCTCCGCACAAAAACACTCTTCTTATCACATCTAATGCATTTGATACTTTTCTGCAGAGAAATCAGCACACCGGTCGCCGATCCCGTATCCAGGCGACTCAGGAAGAAGCGTCGGCCACAGGCGGGGAGAGTTCCCAGATGGAGGAGGGTTGGGAAAAGCACCGCCACTTATAAACACGGGTACACAGCTCGACTTATACGCGGGTACACAGACTCGACTTCTACTCGGGTACACAGGAGATAAGCGCTCATTGGCAAACACGTGTGTGCATGTGTGCATGCTAAGCAGCCTGCAACCATGCCCGCGAAAACGAGGCTAGTAAAGAGGTGCAGAGCAAATCTAAATATTCATATGTGTTTATAAATATTCATTGCAATCAATGATCAATATTCATGAGGGTGCGCCGCGCTGCGGTGGATGTTGGAGGCGCCGTGGCGTTAAGTCCTCTTTGGAATCTATCAACCCTATAGTCCTTACAGTCTGTTTGTCTGCGTAGGTCTAAATCTGCTCGTCTGTCCGTGTCTTTTGATGTCTGTGTCTACCTGTTTGTACGTGTTTGTCTGTCTGTTGGTCTGTTAATTTTGAAAGAAAAAAGCAGCTCTTGCATGGACTGCAGCTCGGGGCGTTGGTTTCTGTGTCTCCATGATCTGCTTTGATGATTCTTTATGTATCAATTTCCTCTCGTCTCTCTGCACGTCCTACTCTTTGTATCTTCTCCTTCGCTCATTGCCTCTCTGCGTATTTCCATAATCGCCTCTGTCGTTCCCGATATATCTCTTTCTCTTCACGTCTCTCCGTATCCGTCTCCATATCCGTCTCCTATTCTGCAGCGCTGTCTTCGTCTGTCCACAGATGTCATGTGTTTGCCGTCTCTCTCCCTGTCTCTCTATTTCTCTCTGTGTGTCTCTCTGCATGTCTTTCTCTCTCGATCTTTGTCCTCTGCTCTTTAGTTTGTCCCAGAGCCTTCTATTTAAATAGAAGGCTCTGGTTTGTCCCATCCATCTGTCTTTCAGTCTCTTCGTCTTGTCTGGCCGTCTATCGTATACGCTACACTCGTCTTACGTCTTAAGCTGCGTTCCACTGGCGTCTGGATTTAAAATTGACAGTCGCTGACATTTATGAGAAAAGAAGAAACGCAGCTTGACCTTTGCAGTAGGCCTGGGATGGACAACTGAAAGCAGAAACCTTTAGCAATCTGTCACCGACTGCAGCTCATCTGTAAGTCATCTCGTCAGAAAACAAAGTCCAGCTTCCTGTCAGATTTTAAGCCGGTTAGGACGGTATTGCTTCCAGTTTGTCAATATATTTGTCTGGTCTTCTTTTTCTCAATTATCATTGCACCTGACCATTACTAACAGGCTCAGCAGACTATTCTTTAATTTATCTTACATTTAGCACAGCTCCACAAATAGCAAAGAATTGACATTCTATAAGCTAACGAGTCAATTCATAGTCTCATGATAGTCTGAAGAATGAAAATATTATATTATTGCTGTGTGAAGGCTTAAATTGCTAATGCTTGTAATTATCAGATCTTGACCGAATTAATTTTAAATCCGATGTTCTTAGTGTAGAGTCGAGTTTGAAGGTAGCTCCAGATGTTTTCTGTCGGCCAATTGTCTTCCTTGAAACGGTTTAAGTTTAGGTTCAATGGGAAAACGGACAGTCACCAGATTTTTCAATACATGTGTAATTTTGAATTTGATTAAAATTATTAAGAAAATAATTATGTTTAGTGATAGACCTACAAACCAATTCACTCGTGTCATTCGAACGAAACAATCCAAATGAATTCCATGTAGGCCTATAGTCTTGAAGAATTGTTTGCATGGCGAATGGTGACAGCGAAAAGTGGGTTACAGACATTGGAAAAATCTTCAATATTTGAAACTTCAAAGTTTACGCCCTTGACTCTATCTGCTGATTGATCCTACTGTCGTGAAGAGGCGCTATATTAATTTGTTTTTGCAAATATGCTTGCCATGACATTCGATTCCACAATGTATTTTCTATAGCCAGGTTCAGAACATATGCAAATCATTTCACTTTCACATAGATCTAATCATGGGATATTTGAAAATATGCCTCACATGCCTCAGCGAGACCGATATGCGTGGTTCCTTTTGTGTTCTACCATTGAAGCGTGGTCCATCTGGTTCCCGTTTTGTCCTTCCTTCGAAGCGGGACACACGTGGTTTCTGTTGTGTTCCCTTTGAAGTGGTACCCAAACGGTTCTCACCTATTCCTCCTGTGAGGTGGGGCATACGGTTCCTGCTGTGGTTATTCCTTTGTACGTGTTGATTGTATATATTTTGATTTAATGTTGGTCATCACTAAAGAGAACACTCATTGTAAAGATCAAATTCTACATTCTGCTTCTTATTCGTCCACAACTGATAATCGCTTCGATCACAAAGGCAGCTCTCATGTCAAGACTCAGCCATATCACTTAGAAAGGATTTGATGGAACGCATCACTCGTCTGTCAATTCCTGGCGAGGCCTCAGGGATCCGCCGGAGCAGAGGCTGGAGGCGACGTGTTGGCGCGAAGTAAACAATTGTGATTGGTCGGCGTCTGCAGCGTCTAAATTTAGCACAGGCAGCTGGTGACGTACGTCGCTCGTTGTGGATGATGCCATCTTGAGACGACGTCGCATTCAATGGCCGTGTGCCCTATGGTTGTTTGTACACTTGGTAGGGGAGTGTGGTTGGTCGGTGGGTTAGGACGGGGGGGGGGGTGTCCGTGTGGGTCCGCTTATCGAGTTCGAATCCAGGCTAGCGTTTGTGGCTATCAGAAACAAACGGTGGGCTGATGACGTGTGAGGTCATGGGTGTTAGACACATAGATGGATAATGAGTGGAATATGTATCAATGGATGGATGGCGGATGGATAAATGGGCATATGGATGGATGGATGGCAGAGGGATGGCCAGGTGGATGGATATGTGCAAGGATCTAGAATTCTAGATGGATGAAATTCAGATGTGCGAATGAATGAATGGATGCATACATGTATTAGAAGTTATGCTGAGATGAATGGATGCATGGATGCATGGCAGATGTACAACATTTAATAGACAAATTGATTGGTGGGTGAAAAGATTTATTGAGGGATATGTAGTTGGATGAATGGTTGAATGAGTGGTTGATAGACAGATGTGTATTCGGTGGATGATGGCTGTGTGGGTGGAATGATTTATTTGTAGATTTGTAACGCCAGGTTAAAAATCAAGCCACGAAGAATAGAACAGAATGGAGAATACGGTACGGAAGAACGAAATGGACCAGAAATGGATCAGAGTTGAATGAAATAGAGTTGGGTGAAGAGGACGACTGGAGTTCAATCAAATAAATGGATTGCGTTTGATGATTGAAACAAATAGCAAAGCCAAAACAATCAACAGTCAACACATTCTCGACATAAATACCGAAAACGTGACCCAAGACTTTCAATTCGGCGCTTCTCTTTTTAATCTGCGGCTCACATCTGATAAAGCGCCTCTTCTTGTCCGATTCATGTGGAAAGCCAATAGAGCGGTTATATCCGCGATTATTGTTTTTCTGCTATTAATACTGCTGCTGTTCCTACTAGGCCTACTGCTGTTACTGGCAGTGCTGCTAATAATACTAATAATAAAAATAATAGTGAATAATAATTTTTCTTTTAATTTAAAAAAATAATAATATTAAATTGAAATCCTGAGAGATCTGCGTTAGGTCTACTTCGGGTTTAAAACAATAATAACAATAACAATGGTAGTAATAACTATAGTAATATTAACAATAATAACAATAATGGCACTTAACATCCAATTCCAACTTGGGGGCCATTAATTTTGTTTTCATATCTTCTGTGCATTATCTGTATTACATGTAAATGCGTGTTCTCTTGTACGTTTGTTGAAGGGTGGATGAGTAGGCCTAGTATTTTTTATACAATTCTTATGAGTGCGTCTTAACATGTGCGTGTGACTCAACATGTGCGTGTGTGTCTTAACATGTGCGTGTGTCTTAACACGTGCGTGTGACTTAACATGTGCGTGTGACTTAACACGTGCGTGTGACTTAACATGTGCGTGTGCCTTATAACACGTGCGCACGTCTTAGCATAATCGTGCGTGTTGCGTCAATACTGATCCATAATACCATCGGATATCAGGGTGGGTCTCCTCCTTCACTCGATATGTGGGCTAAAGATTGAATCAATGCCGTAATCTCCAGAGATCTCGCGATGTTCCAACGAGACTGGACGACGATGAAACGAGGCCATGATTCGGCTAAAAGAGAGAGATTCGGCTGAGCTTGGTGTGTATAGGCCTACTGCAGGGTCAGGTTACAATTAACATCTCTGTTCGAAGTCGGTGGATAAATCAAGTGAAATCTCTTCGGAATATGACAGAATGGTATTGACCAGAAAATAATAGAACGTGACATAATAGACGAAAATAGAACAGATAAGAATTATAGTCTATACAGACTAGAATAGACTATTATGGGATTGAGAACAAAGACATAGCCGAAAAGAATATAATAGAACATAGCAAAAAAAATAACATAGAATTAGAAAGAATAGCACATGCAAGGGGAGAAGAGTAGTAGGCATTAGGGCTCAGGATTCAACCTCCTAGTCATTCACAGGACCATAAATAATTATTACAGTAAAGTCTTCATTGTACACCAAAACTTCAGATAAATCAACGTCTGAAATATAATATTAATCATACGATTGTCACACTAGATTAGAATAGAACAAAACTGGATGGCATACGACTGACAGGAATAATAATTCATAAGAGTGACAATGATAATATAGGGTGTCTCGATAGGTCGTGAACGATTTTGAATGCAGATAAAAATATGTTATACACAATATAATGGGGAAAGTTTATACTGGCGGATAGGTTATTCAAATGAAAATGTGAATATAAAAAAATTAGATCACTAGCTCACTTAATAAAATTTTAGCGCCAATAAAGGCCCAATATCCGTGACGTCATCAAATTCGTGCCAAATAAACGTTCAGCTATGCCGCAAACAATATTGTACGACCATCATTGTTAATCCACACATAATTAATTAATACAAATTAGCATTTAGTATTTAATTATGTTTCCTTTACTCTTTATTACAGCCTCAATTCGATTAGTCATCGAGCAAATAGATTTTTCAGAGTTGTCAGATTGATGTCCATGCCTTACAAAGCGACGTTTTAAGGTCGTTTGGGGTTCGGTATCGGCATAAACAGTTGCCGCCACAATACTCCAAACATTTTCCATTGGTGACAAATCCGGCGAATTAGGCGGCCAGTCCCTCGGTGAGATGTAGACTATCCATTGACATTCTTGTTCAACCATTCGACTGAGGCCTTTGATGTGTGTGCACGTGCACCGTCTTGTTGAAATAATCCTTCGCCGTTATTACGAAACATTTTTGTGGCTGTGAACTGACCGCATAGGCTACAGCCTACTGCACTTCGCTGGAATGCGGGTTTGACCTCTTTCTCCTTTAAGTACTGGTATCTCATTGATGTAATAAGTCGAAGTGACTGAAGTTTTATTTGGAATGATATGAGGTTTGTTAATCCAACTGTTTATGCCAAACCCGAACCCCAGACAGTGAACACCTTAAAACGTCGGCTTCGTAAGGCATGGACATCGATAAGCCTAGCCTACCTCTGACAACTCTGAAAAATCTATTTGGCTCGATGACTAATCGACTTGAGGCTGTAATAAGGAGTAAAGAAAACATTATTAAATACTAAATGACAATTTTTATTAATTAATTATGCGTGGATTAACAATGATGGTCGTACAATATTGTTTTTGCGGCTTAACTTGACGTTTATTTGGCATGAATTTGATGACGTCACGGATATTGGCGCTACAATTTTATTAAGTGAGCTAGTGATCTAATTGTTTTATATTAACATTTTCATTTGAATAACCTATCCGCCAGTATAAAACTTTCCACATTATATTGTGTATAACATATATTTATCTGCATTCAAAATCGTTCACGACCTATCGAGACACCCTATATTACTGAAAATAAAAAAGATTTACACAATCATCTAGGCCTAATTGATTTTTCGTCACGTTATAGTTTAGCTGCATGATTTTTTTGAAAGAATAAACTGCAGGCAGTTTGCAGCATAATCATTAATCATAATAGACATAATTAAGAAATTGAGTTGTTCGAAATATACATGTAGGTATTTTCGGTTTCTTTTCAACTTTTATACTACAGCCACAACTAAAAATCATGGCACAATCTTTATTCACAATGTAGGGCCTAAGCTTATGATATTTACAACATGCAGTCATACATGTTTGTGATTTATTTGTACAACACCACTTGAACAACTCATCAGAGTTCGTGATCTGTATGCCGGAGACGACGATCGAGTAGCATGGTATTCAACCGCTTGCGAAGCAGAGGCATAGAAAGCAGAAAATATTGTGGCAGATTGCGTGGGTGATGCGTTCAATTTTGCATTGTGTCTGTGCGATATATAGGAAGCAATAAGATTGTGTGTCGGTATATAATATTATGTGCAATTTACTACATGTAGGCGTGTGTGTCTAGATTATAATATTATATATAATATTATGTAAGCCTAGGCAATATATATCAAACGCATTATGTAAGACTAAGTAAACAACTAAACATGTAGGGCTGTAGGCCTATCAATAAATGCGCGTAAGTAAGTATTTTTGTCAGTTTGCAAGTGTGTAGGTCTATGTATGCTCGTATAGGCACGTTATCAGTGCTCCTAATACATCGCCATCTATGTACCTTGACGTATGGAGGGGCCTACGCGGTGTATGTATCATATATGAATACACGTGGCTATGTAGTATGTATGTCGCTCCTTTTGAGAAACTCGTGCATACAATCCAGTGTACACTCTTTACGAGTTTTCAAAGTATGACTAAAAGATAAGTCAAACCGGATAATCAGGCAGTTAGATCAAAGTGGACCAAGTCATCAAAGGAGAGAGAAGCAATACGACTGTGACGATGGCAGCAACACAAAGCACGCTTAGCCCATCAATCTACTCAATGTTTTTGTCATCTGCAGTGCTATGGATTTTCCTGCTGGCAAAGCGCACCGATTGAGCGCTGGTTCCAAAGACATTGCATCTTAAATCTAAAGATCCAAGACATCAGATATAGCCTATAGTTGTTTCAAGTGAAGCTATTGTCATATAATTCATTGTTAATTGTTTGTTGTTTGAGTTAATACATTGTTTGAGAAAAGTGTTTGCCTCTACGTTTGACTGCCTGCCTGTATGTATACCTAGTATATACCTCTGCCTGCCTGCCTGCCTGCCTGTCTGTCTGTCTGCCTGCCTGCCTGTCTGCCTGCCTGCCTGCTTGTCTCCCTGCCTGTAAGTATTCCTATCTGCCTTCACGTTCGTCCATCTCTATGTCTGTCTGTCTGCCTCTATGTCTGTCTGCATGTATGTCTGCCTATCTACCTCTATGCATGTCTGCCTGTATGTCTGCCTATCTTTATGTATGTCTGCCTGTTTTTATCTATGCCTCTTTTTTTCGATATAATAATTATAGGCTACACGAATGAAATTGTACGGTTACTCAAGCGATCGTTATCGACAGTTTGTCTATACAGATCGCATGTATTTTAATCGATCAAAAGTCGATATAATAATTTATTATATTTAGAAACAAAATTATATATTCATGGTCGACGTGTAGCGACGTCTAGCGAGAAATGACCACAGGATATGATTTTCTGTGGCTGACAATATTCCTCATTTCTTGCGCTTCTTTGCTTACGTAGCATTCACCTCTGCCACCATCGCTGCTGCTGGTGCTGCTGCTGCTGCTGCTGCTGCTGCACGGATATAATTTTACGCATGACGACTCGTCCTACAACCAATTCAATACATACTACTATGAAATGAATGTATATCGATATCGATTGATGCTCTGTACGTCAAATATCCATACATATATACACTGTGTCCGGAAAAATGTAAATATGAAAATAAACAGTAAATATTAATCGATTTTTACAATTCAAAGACCTTTTTTGTCCAGCCAAGTTGTTTGGGCATCTGATGATCTGTGCTTTTGTGTCGTATCTTACTTTCTGTAACCTTTAAATCAATGTGATTTTTTATGCAAGAATTCTTTCTCGTCATGCTTTCGCATTGTCAAACATTCCGAGCCATAATGCAAAATCAGTTGTATCAGATGTATAGCCATATTTTGTAATTATTTCTTCATAGGCCTACGTATAGAGGCAGTCCTGTGTATTCATTAATAGTGGTAGGAAAAGATATTCTAGGATTTCAGGCTCACTAGTGCCTCCTAGCGAGTTTGACTATAAGATCTGCAAACGCGTACTACGCCGCACTCAATCAGCATGCAAGCAATGAATTCATTGCATGGTTCATTATCACCTCGCCATAATATCTCTACAATATTTTATCTATTTTCCCATTGCTTATCGTTGCTGTTCCTTTCCTTATAATGGTGTGTAAGTTATATGACATAAAATATTATCTACCTATCATTAGCCTATACTCACCTAGCAGCATTATATTATCCAGAGTTAGATGATCTCGACTCTATGTCTCGGTTCACGAGACGTCTTGAACTGCAGGTTTCTGATGTATTGTTTTCATTAATTAGGCCATACTCTGTAAATCCTTGAAATATCATAATTATGTAGTCTACCTTGGGGAAAACTAATAATAATATCAATGAAATTATTGTGTCTATAATTTGTAGGCTAATGTCTCTGTAATTTCTGCACGCTTGTGTATCTAATTTTCTTTCGTATACGACTATACGGTCATACATTTTTTGCCCGATTGTCGATTTAGCCCGGTCTTGTGATAGGCTATTTCAAATTGTTGTTATTGTTGAATCTCTGTAGCAAGGGTGTTTCTCTTTCACTTTGAGGCTGCCCTGTAGTGATTCCATCCATGTATGGCGCTTTATTAATTTGATTTATGGCATCTGTTTCCTCGCCTTGAAGTAATTATGGCGTCTGCTCTTCAGTGTTATTTATGAACAACAACTCTGTGAGAATCGCATGCAGGGTCATCATGTGCGTCTGCATTAGCTGCAGTCGTTCAAAGTGCACCTTCCATGTTTTCTCCATGTTTCCATAATTATAGCCTGCCAGTGTTTTGCCATTTGCGTCTTTGATTGATGCAGCCTTGAGTTCATGTTTTCCGGCTAAGTAGTTTCATCTTATTCTCTGCTCCTTGCACTCTGTTTATGGTGAAAACCTCTTCAGCTCCTTTGCATTGCTGCTCCATCCAGTTGCTTCTGTTTCGTTGCAGTTTCCTTCTGATTTCTCTATTCACCATTGAACCAGCTGAATCAAAGATATTAGAGTCGTTAGACTAAGATGCGCCACATAATGCATCTGAATGTTTACCTCACCTACCTTGCGATGGGTTTATAGCGCTATAAATAGAGCGAAATTGCATTGTCCAGCTGCCTGTAAGAGTCGCACGTTTTAAACATAAAACTTCTAATAAAATACAATCTATATATATAAAAATGAAACTTTCCAATAGTTCGTTATGAGTGTTCTCGATAACTGACGGACCGATTGTTTTGAAAATTTTACAACACCTTCCATTCCAATAGAACCGCGTTGTATTATGCTTTTTTCCCGAAAAACGCAGCATTTTCCACAAAAAGAGAACTTTGAAATCTGTTCGGCCGCCATTTGCAAATTATAGGCCTACACTTCCCAACGTCCATGAGGGTTGCCAGATTTCGGAAACGTTTTTGTCGTGACATTACGTTGTAAAGTCGCCCAAAAGTCGCGAGATGACCAACTTTGATCAGGGTTGCCCAAAAGTCGCCCAAAAATCGCGGTAGCGCATATTTCGCTGTCCGGGAGGAAAGAAGGAAGGGTGAGGGTGAGGGGGAGGTGGAGGGGGAGGTGGATGGGAGGGGGAGAGGAAGGGGAGGGGAGGGGGAGGGGTAGGGGAGGGGACGGGACGGGAACGGAAGGGGAAGGGGAGGGGGAAGGGGAACGGGGAGGGGGACGGGGACGGGGAGGGGAAGAGAGACGGGGAGTGGGAGGGGGGACGGGAGTGGGACGGGGGAGGGGGAGGAGGCAGATGACGGTCTTTTCTGCCACAGCAACGCGTGGCCGGGTACAGCTAGTATTAAATAAATAGTTATTATTACCATCATATTTAATGTGCAGTTTAATTAGTTATATTAGTTTACGGAGGCTACAAGTCGAGAGATTGAGTTTCTTTTGTCTGTATTCAAGTGCAATGTAACTCTCCGTAATTATAATTATTGATCAAATGCCACTCAAAAACCATGCATCGTAGACAAGCTAAATTAACAGCGTTAACTTTATATAAGCTTCATTGCTTTAATACTTATAGAAAGGGACGAAGCTTTGATCTGACAAATGATTAATGTTTCATTGTTACACCCAGCAGTACAGAATAGAAGAGCAGGAGGTGAAAGAATGCGACACTGGCGGGACAGAACAGAGCCTGCAAAAGTAGTGAGAACAAAGTCTACTTTCATAGCGATATGATCTGTCTATTATTTCGTGCGTCATAATTAAATAGAGTCCTTCTTATTTAAACTACAACGCTGAAACTTTATCCATATTGAGTAACTTAGTTAGGCCTACATCTAATACGTGCAGTAAGCCCACCATGACTAAAACTCTCGTCAGCACTTCAAAGAAGTCTCTGGTACATAGGTTCTCATTGTCTTTAACGCGATTTTAGTTGAAAATTTGGCTGCAAATCACATTGTAATTAAAATTAAAATTACAACAACCCTCTGTTTGTCGCACGTTGGACTCGCACAACATTCAACATCATTACAAGCAGGGATTCAAGTGTGGCAGGACGGTCATGGACGGCGTCATGGCACTTACTTTCAAATCTCTATGCCGTCCTGCCACTTATTTGACCAGCACACCTGAAAATGTAAGTGGCGTCCTGGCACTTCTTTTGGAAAGCTAAGGGGCGTCCAGGCACGTCTTCTTCTACACTTATTGGAAGTTTTGGCACTGATTACAATGCAAGTACATTCACTCGCCCCATTCTAGGCCACTGTTAGGGTCAGGCCCGGATTAAGCATTCGGGGGGCCCGCCGCCATATTCTCAGGGGGGCCCTAATCGACCCTTACCTTCTGAGACCACACATACAAATTATAACAATGGAATGAGACGCTTTTTAAGTCTGAAACCATGACTATGAGCGCTGAAATTATGATAAATGTTCTTAAAATGACCGCCTGATAAGATACTTTTGCAGGCGGAAAATAGGGGAATCAAAAATGGGGGAAGGGATGTGCCCTACCAAATTTTTCTGCTGCCTTGGCGATCGTCCTCCGGTTGCTCTTTCGCCCCCTCCAAAAAAGCCAAGGCCAAGTCTCTTCCTATGCGGACGTCAATGTTATTGTTCACAATTTTCTATACTCTGGGGTGGTATTGAACTGGTCAGCAATGTCATTGAAAGAAACATGCAGTATCTAAGACTAAGAGATCATAGCAGAAATGTGTATCGTATAGTTCAGACACCAGACTTACAAATTTCAGGCTCTGCATATGTATGTCTACCTTCAGTGCTTAAAGTGTATAGGCCTGTGTTCTAAAAAGAAGTGCCTGGATGCCCGTCATTTCTCCAGGCTGTCCAAATAGCCGAAGTGGCAGGACGGCGCTATAGGATTTGAAAAAAGGTGCCTGGACGCCGTACATGGCCGTCCAACCACACTTTAAAATCTGCCTACCTTCAGTGCATTCTTTGCATGCATGGCGCTTAACTATGAATAAACAAGCCGATCCCGCCCTTCCTTTGACCCACCTGACGTGACTGTCACCTTGGATTTGAAGAAAATATCCAGTTTGGAACAGAGGAATTCACGCTATTTGTTTTCCTACCAGCGGGTTCTTTGCAAACCATGGCTATTCGCTTTTTTGGAGCACCGGAAGGTTGAAATATTTTGTTCTCTGACATCGTTTACTTTCTTCAAAGAAATTATAATTATGTCGTGGATCTTATTCTGGCATTCTCTAAGAGTTATTGGGGCCCGTGGTGCATTGTTTGCTCATAAAAAAACAATCAGCAATTGACGTAAATTTACACTATCCTTTAAGTTTAAGTGAAGTTGAATAAATGGGAGAATGCACATTAAAAAATTCTTGTTGTGCATGCACGGAGGGCCCCCTGACGGCGGGGGGCCCGCCGCCATGGCAGACATGGCATACTGGTTAATCCGGCCCTGGTTAGGGTTGCCTTGCATGTTTAATAATGTGTATGGGTTTTAGCCGAGAGTAGAAGTTAAGAAGGTTACGATGCGTTACAAATTGATTCCAAAGAACAAAAGACCATTATATTCTTATCTCATTCTTTGTTTAATTGCCTAAAACCTTTCTCGAAGAAAATTCAATAGATATCATGGACAAAAACATAAATTATTTCCATTTGATCAACAGTTGCTGTCTGCTGCTGATATCATACTTATATCGGTGTGTCCATCGGTTTTATTTTACCAATAAATGAAAATAATGATAAAAAGCCATGCAGATGCGCTATACAAATTAAGGGTTTTATCAAAGCAAGCTCTCGAAGAAGCAGATAATACTGCATGATGATACACGAACCCACGGTTGTTCAAGACACATCAATTGTCTGAATATTAGACACGATCAATCGTGATTTCATCCTCCTCATCTTCATCATCATCATCAGCATCATCATTGTCATCATAATCATCATCATGATCATCATCATCAGCATCAGCATCATCATTCATCATCATCATCCTCATCATCATCAGCATCATCATTGTCATCATAATCATCATCATGATCATAATCATCATTGGCATCAACAACAACATCATCAGTTCTTGATTGGCGGCGATAGGCACGAATAAAAGACACCATATTGTTCTCGGTCAGTTGTCAAGTCCATTGGTTGCTCCATATATACAATGTATGAGTGATACGTTATTATTGCCCATTCAGCGGAGTAACTCGTGGCTTTTATTTATTAATTTCAAGAATTTTTATAGCGCAGATCCTGCTTCATCCCGTATATCCAGCCACACTTTACAGTGTAGTTATCTACTGTGTCTAAGTCCGGCAGACATGAATCATCTGCTGAAAACCTAAAGCGATAAACTTCAGCATAATGTATGTATGCCTGCATGTCCGCCTGGGTGTCTGCCTCTCTGCCTGCCTGTATGTCTGTCTTTCTCTGCAGTGGCGCCTATATACATGTATGCCTTCGCACTCAAAAAATATTCTCGTTCATTATTCATAAACTCCATTTATTTTCCAATCTTGCACTTCCCAAAATGCGACTCCTGCACCTGCTCAGTTTTTCATCGACGATTGCTACGTGCATTCCATGTGAATATATAAACTTACACAATACATTAATATATAGATGTATATAATTATAGACTATATATCTGTTTTATATATTATACACATGCATGGTGCTGCTCAATGGTGCAGTGGTTAGCAGACTGGACTGTCAATCAGCGATACAGGGCAGACATTTAGATCGAGGTGTCTGCTCCGAGTGCGCCCTCTATCTATACAATGTCATGTAGAGCCAAGTCAGCCTCAACGAGTAAAATTATACACGGACCGAAGACTGTGAGTGTCGGTCGGAAGAAGCGACGGCGTGGGAGAGGACTAGCAAACGGTTCTTATAAACCGAGACTGAGAAAATTACGTTGCAAGCACTTCATAGCCAGAGCTGCTTTATGTAGCCTAGGGCCAGAGATTAAGTTGCCAAAACCTTAGAAGTTGCAAGAACCAGATTTCATTAGTTTTCATCTCAAATAGCCTTGTTAGCCTATATATATTATGATCAATGACCTTGTTTATTGCTACAGTAAGTCAATTCTTCTGGTTTCATCGAAAAAAGTCAATGCCCTCATAATTATATCCGGATTTGAATCCGGTGGATTATCAAGTGTGGAGAGATATGCTCGAGAAATACCACAACCTCCAACCAAAACCAAGAGAGATAAGAGAATTGATGGTCGCGTTTGGAGTTGACATATTTTTTGGTCCACCCTGCATATCTGAATGGCGGGTATATCCTATTTTAAAATACATATCATATCAAGAATACCGAGTGCACTACATTATACATATAATTATATAAGCTTATTTTTATTAACATAATTATATATTTATATCGGAATTAATCCTGCCATATAATGAAACTTCATTGTGTGGTTCGTATACATTAGGCTAGTCAGTAGTCATTGCATGATTCCATCACATTATTTTATGTTCTAATTTATAATGCCTGACTGCAAAGTCCCAAAAGGCTTCTCTCATCATGCAGGACAGATGGCTGATGTCTCTCTCTTTGACTGTGAGGATATACCTGAACGTTTGTATGTATGTATGTATACACGTATGTATTGTATTGTATGTATATAGGTATGTATGTATGTATATGTGTATGTATGTATGTATGTATGTATGTATGTATGTATGTATGTATGTATGTATGTATGTATGTATGTATGTATGTATGTATGTATGTATGTATGTATGTATGTATGTATGTATGTATGTATGTATGTATGCACGTATGTATGTATGTATGTATGTATGTATGAATGTATGTATGTATGTATGTATGTATGTATGTATGTATGTATGTATGTATGTATGTATGCACGTAAGTATGTATGTATGTATTTATGTATGTATATGTATGTATGTATGTATGCACGTATGCATGCATGCATGCATATGTATGTATGTATGTATGGGCATGCATGAATGTGCGGCATATACTATGTATGTATACGTTTAGACTGGTGACAATGTGTGATATTGATGAATCGCTCAACAATAAATTACAAAGTACTGAAAATGTCAGCATTGACATCTATACGTATGCATGATATATATACCATTATACATGCATATACATGTATATACATACAGAGAGATAATGTATGCATTACATAATGTGCATTTTGTGTATCTACACTACAGTATATACACTTCAGGCTATAATATTTATACGTGCATGTATGTATAGCCTACGTGTGATACCGGTATACGTAAATGCTAACAGTCACGATTGACCTCAAGACTAAAGGTCTTCCTGTGTATTTGCACGCATAATATATAAGCTAAATTATACATTTAGGCTCAGGGGCGGATACAGAAATTTTCGTGGGGGGCCAAAATTGTTGGTCTTGGGTCTGAAAAAAATTTAGTTGGTCTTTGGCCGAAAAATCTGATGACCTTTTCCCGGTTACATTACATCGAACCTGTAGGGCAGCGGTTCTCAACCTGTGGGTCGCGACCCCCTCGGGGGTCGCCTGACAATTTGCCAGGGGTCGCCTGACCCCTTCCAAAATTTGCAAAAGATAACGGCCAAATAGCAATTTCAACAACCTAAAATAAGTTTTCATTCATAATTTTGCTATGATTCATCAGTTAGATTGCGGCAGCTAATTTAATTTTTTCCATTTTAGTTTTCAAATGTAAATTCTGCTATTCTTCTAAAGAAACACAGGGAGAAATATTTTTGGAAGTCTATAGACCACCTCTCTGAGCACTGAAATTATGAGTATTTTTTTAGATGATGTCTTAAAATGTTACGGTGCACAAATCCAAAATATTGTTAACAACTGAGGGCTGACAATCTGAAGTCTTAAAGTCTTAAACCATGACTATCAGCATTGACAAAATTCAGATGACAGTTTAAAATAGGCTACTGATTGGAAATTTAGAAAAAATTAAGAATGGAAAGAAAACATTTATTGAAGTCATAAACCATGCCTTCAGCACTGAAATGATGAAGTTCTTTTATTGAGATTCTAAACAGTGCATGGGAGGAGACACTTTGAAGTCGTAAAGACGTAAAGCACGACTATTAGCACTGAAATGATGAAGAGTTTCGTTAAAACGACAGCCTAAAATGCTACCACTGCGGGGTGGAAAATTGTTGACAATGGGGAATGGCAAGTAGGCCTACGTCCATTCTTCAAACTCTCCCTGCTCGGCGCTTTCATAAGAACACAAATGAAGTTTTTGAAATTGCTAGCATCGCAAAACGAATCAGTAAGGTGAAATGAGAGTTAAGAAAAGAAGAACTATTCACCAATTCTCAGAGTAGCCTATTGCTTAATAGTTGCAGCATGAATAGAGAAATTAGAATTAGGTCTTTGTTGTGACATTTTATCGGTAGAATCAATGAAACCCAACAAATAAACCACAGAGCACTATTCAGATAGGCTATTCTAACCATCCTAGCTATGTAAAAAAGCAAGACCAGTATTTTAAGAACAAAGCTGATGATGCCAAGAAGGCACACTTTACTTGAGACAGCGGGTTTGAGGAATTACAGTTCTAAGCAAGACGCGGCAGCTGTTAAACTGCATCACAAGCCGAATAGGCTTATATAACTTCGACTACTTCAAACTAAAGGAAACCTCATACAACAGTAACTGTTGCCAAAAACAGTTTTCGTATTATGAGGGTGAAAATGCATAACAATGGACAATAGTACAAAAATGAGGTGAAACGGAGGTTGTTACACAATCAATTTTGTCGTTGGGGGTCGTCACAACTTTTGAAATGTTAAAAAGGGGTCGCCGGACTAAAAAGGTTGAGAACCGCTGCTGTAGGGAGACTTCCATTTTGTGAGCCAGGATAGCTGCGTGGTGGAAAATGTGTAAATTTCTGAATGGGGGCCATGTCCAGATTTGCCCTCTGGATCCGCCCGTGTAGGCTATATATATTATATATATACATGACTATATAAAGGTTACCTTAGATATCAGCTACATGTATGTATGATTTGTGTATATATGTATATACATAGTGCCAGTGTATACTACGTATATACAGGGTGGGCCAATAGAAATGCAACAACTTTGACGCCTTATAACTTAAACAATTTTTATCCGAACATCGTGATCAATATACTAAATTGAAGGTAATTATCCATTCTACTACTGTGTCAAATCTTGCGCTGATATACGGCACCGTTTAAATAAAAAATTTGGTGCGGCGCACACCTCTCAATTTTGAATGTAAATAATGAACATCATGGCGCCGCTCACGGGACAGGATAGAATTTTAATCAGAATCTTAAGAGTAGAAAAAGAATAGAATGCACATCAGATGTTGATAGAATTCCCTTATAGAAAATGGAATAAATATGCTCTACAAGTCTACATTGATTGATTAAATAAATTGATGCCACGGGAACGTCTAACAGCCGCAACTGTGGTCGCAAACGTTCTCCCGCCGGTGCATCGTTCACGTCATACGGTTGCCTATCTGAACGCTAACATACCAGAGTTTATTGAACCGGAGAACTGGCCACCGAACAATCCGAATTAAAACCCGGTTGACTATTCGATCTGAGGTTGTCTTCAGCAACTGGTCTATCGTGAACCGATACATGACGTTGAACATTAATTTTGAAAAAATTGATTGTTTACTGCCGGGCTGAAATAACCCGAGCACTGGTGGCCTCAGCCATTGATCAGTGGTCGTCTCGTGTCCATGCCGTCATTAAAGCACGTGGTGGACATATTGAATATTTGACTTATGATCAATTCACTCAAGATATGAATTGTTATTAATTGTTAGAACTAGTGATTGTTTCGAATTGAGTCATTGACATTATTCAGATTAAGACTTTTGGTTTTTTCTTGCAGTTTCATGGCAAAAAAGGGACACCGATCATTAATAGCATTATCTCAAAAAGTCGTAATAGTATCTCTTAGATATTTTGCAGAATGATAAAATGAATAATTATGTTCAATCTGATATATAGGCCAAAACGCTCAGATGAAAATTGTTCAAGTTATAAAGCGTCAAAGTTGTTGCATTTCTATTGGCCCACCCTGTATATACACGTTATTTTATGTAAGGTACAGTCCAGTATAATAGTGCACCATGGTGCAAAGTCAGGACAGCTGTTGCATGACTTGTGATGATCAACTGTCTATCAGCGACCATAGCATATATATATATTTATATTACATAATATATATAAAATTTTATATATACATGTCTTTGCAAACATACTCAGATATTTTATATGTATATATATATATATCACTGTATGTATTTCAAGCATATATCTAAATGGGAATACAGATTCACGTGTACATGTATACAGACTACACATGTGTGTATATATACATATGTATATATATATATCCAATACATACCTATATATATAAGTTATGAGCATGTGTACAAAATCGATTGGGATGAGGTCCATGCAATCGTAGACGTGCATGACATCTCTCGTCCCGCATGGACGACGGCAAGCAGAATAAAACACCGTATAGCCTACTACATGCATACTATAATACCACCGACCAGTTAGGATGGCGGTCAGCACCGTCACCGGTCACCTTCGCTATAGAGTGGCCGGTCTATACACGGCACTCAATGCACCGTTGACCGGTGTTGACCGTGACGGAGATCAACCGGTTAATTTACGCATTTATCCTCATTTACTCGATTCATTTCAAGCGCTAATAACCGTTCACTGTTATCGGATGACTATTCGATTAGTTAATCGGATGACTATTCGATTATAGTTAATCGAGTGCAGTCATTGTTGTGTGGCAGCTGCTGAGTATTATCATAGGCTACAGCCACGTCGATGGATTTGTCATTTGAAAAGAGATGCCTCTGCAGATGTGGATGCGTATATCGCTCGTGAATAAGCTGGTGCCCTGCGCTTGGCTATCGAGACTATCGAGTGCATGGCGCCTTAGAAATTTTGGAGATTACGATTACGATATCTGCGTGGAACTGCTTCGGGTTGGCTCTGAGTCATCAGCAGATATATATATATCTTGTGGCTGAGTTGCATGAGTGATGCTGCTGAATGTCTTGGATTATTAACACATCGCACCACGAGTGTTTGCTAGAAGCGACAGTTGGATATAATATGTACATGTATACAGACAACGAAAAAGGCAAGTGGACCAATAGGCGAATACACTTCATTCTGCGTTGTCGTGCTACAAAGTCGGTACCGTATACTTCGAATATAGTGCAATTGAGCAAAATAAACAGAAGAGAAATCAGTAAAACACATACATGTATATACGAATACGGTATACATGCAGTATATAGAACACGATAGAACAATATAGAACTAAGCGGCAGAGAATAGAACAAAACAGAACAACGTGGAATATTACAAGGTTACAGTTTGGTGACTATTAGGCAGGGCTGTATACTCTATAGTTCGTGGTGGTCTCGATTGTCGGAGACTTTCCTATGGAAGCATTCGGTCATCAAGGATGAATTCAAGCGTGGCTGCAGATGTTGGGAAGTGGAGAGCACCGAGGGATGATGCCGTCCAAGTAGTTCAACCGAAGAAAGTCAAACAACTCGATCAGGTAAAGATTCGATCAATGCATGACAACGTTTTTGTTGAATTAATGCTTCCAAAGGGTATCCTAAACAAAAAATTGTAACAATGCTAATAACAATAATAATTATAATAATAATAATAATAATAACAATAATAATTGTAATAATAATAATAATAGCAATAATAATAATAATGATAATGATAACAATAATGATAATAATAACAATGATAGTAGTAGTAGTAATAGTTATAATAATATTAAAATTAGCTGAAAAATAATGATGATTGTGACAGTAATGTCTTGCACTGGCTCCCTTTCTCACAAAGGGTCACATACCGAATATCTTCCTTGGTCTGGCGCTGTCTCGCGGGTGTGGCCCCTGTCTATTTACAGGAGCTCTGTTGCTCCACCCTGAGCGTCCAGCGCCGTGGCTCTCTTCGCTCTTCTAAGCAGGCTGAGCTTCTTGTCCCCCGGTCACGCACTTCTATTGCGCAGCGCCGTGCCTTTTCTGTTGTTGGCCCTGCAACCTGGAATGGGCTCCCTGTGGAACTACGTCTAATACCTCGAGCCTTCGAGACTACGTTCTACTCTGCTCTTAAGACTGTTCTCTTTAGCCGTGGTTGGGTCGGGAGCGCTTCTGAGTAGATATTCTTGAAGAGGCGCTATATAAATGCCTGAAATGAATGAATGAGTAATAATTATTATTGTTAATAACATTATTATTATTATTAAAATTATTACTATTATTACTATTATTATTTTTATTACTGTTATTATTAGTGGTAGTAGGAGTAGTAGCAGTAGTAGTAGTAGGCCTATAGGTAGTAATAATAGTGGTATTAGTTGTATTATTATTACTACTATTAGATTATGAGTAATAATAAAAGTAATGATAATTATACCTTCGTTTAATTTCAAGCTGACGAAGTCCAGTAAAGAACGGATGATCACAAGTAATTATTACAGGAGCCGATTATAATTATTGTCGGCAACCATAGATGTAAGGCAACTGTCACATCCTATATATATATAATTATATGTAAATAAATATATATATATATATATACACCGTGGTTCAAAAAAAACTAAGCCAAATTGTTTTGCATATATCTCAAATACCTGATGACATATCAAGCTAATATTTTCCAAATATTTAGAGAAGTGGACCAAGAATATGATTCCAAAATTTCATGAGACAAAGTTGAACGGTTAAAAAGATATGAATTTTTAAACTTCATATGCCGAAATTTCAGTTTACAAGCAATTTTCTGTCAGGTTCAATAAAATGTTCTCTTATATCTCTAATGCCTGATGATTAATCATTCTAAAATTTTCCAGATATGTAGAGAATTGAACTAACAATATGATTACAACAGTATGGTTTTATTATTTAATTAATTAAGATGCTCAAAATGTTCTCCTGCTTGCACGCAAGCCTGGAAGCGCTGGCGCCATGCATTACGCAACAGCATCGTCGATTATCCTCTGGTCCAGGCCTTCCCACACTTCCAACAAGCGCTGGTTGCTTCAGATCGTTTAGATCATAGATTGTTGTTTGGTAGATTCGGTCTTACATCACGCTCCACACTTTATTATTAATTAATTTTACTTCATCATCCCTGAAGACCAAAATTTGGAACTATCAAGCCTCGAAACCGCAACGAACACCATAACAGACTTGCTGAAAACAGACATTTCTGGGATCAAGTTTAAATATTCATATCTTTCTATCCGTTCAAATTTATGACATGATATTTTGGAATCCTATTCTAGGTTCAATCCTCTAAATATCGGAAAAATTTTGGCATGATTAATTATCAGGCATTGGAGATATAAGAAAACCAGTTTAGCTTACTTTTTACTGAATCTGGCAGAAAATTGCTTGTAAACTGCAATTTTGGCATATGAAGTTGAAAGATTCATATCTTTTTATCCGTTCAATTTTATCTCTTGAAATTTAGGAATCATATTCTTGGTCCACTTCTCTAAATAATTGGAAAATTTTAGCGTGATATGTTATCAGGCATCAGAGATATATGAAAAACATTTTGGCTTAGTTTTTTTGAACCACGGTGTATATATAATGCCTAATAATGTTTACCAACGGCATCTGGTTGAGTGGAAGGTTGAGTGGGGTCCTTGGAGAGAAGCTATACAAGAATGTTGACTTTTATCCTAAAAGCCGCCCGTTGTCTGGTCTTTATCTGGCGATATAATTTTATAGACCTAACCTACTTGACGTAAACGATAGGCCTTTCCTCCAAACAAACGGGATCCGGTCTTAGGGTGTGCTTATAGGCCTATTACTCGGAACCATGGATTCCAACCGAAAATATAAGATTCGTGTTAGCTTGTCTGTTTTTTTTTATTTGAAAATAGCTTTAATTGAATTATTACCGATTCAAACTACATGTGTATCCCATCAGCGTTGAAGTTCCACTGTGGTCGGCCCATACTCAAGAAATTAGTTTTTTTAATAACTTGCAACATGACATCATTTGTTCTATCCATCCATCCGTTTATCCATCTATCCATCCATCTATCCATCCATCCATCATTGACCATCAACTCATTCTTCATTCCATCCAACCATCCATTCCTACATCCATCCTTTCATGCCATCCATTCATCCATCCATCCATCTATCCATCCATCCATCCATCCATCCATCCATCCATCCATTTATCCATCTATCTATCCATCCATCCATCAACTCATTCTTCAATCTATCCAACCATCCATTCCTACATTCATCCTTTCATGCCATCCATCCATCCATCCATCTATCCATCCATCCCTGCGTCCATCCATCCATCTATACATCCATCCATCCGTCCGTCCATCTATCGATCGATTCCTCAATCCGTCTTTTCATGCATCCATCCATTGCTTCTTCCATCCATCTATCCATCCATCCATTCATCCATCAACCATTCTTCATTTCATCCATCCACCTGTACTTTCACCCTTTTCCGTTCAACCATTCTTCCACTAAGGAATTCATAAATTTCTCATCGATCTCGTTTCACAAACAATTTTCTCTGACGTTAACTAAACGGCAACACAGCGGAATCACTTCTCGAACTAGAATTTCCCTGGAGTCACAGATCTGCCCTCGATCCAGCCGTCGCTCACAAACCCCCTGAGAATTAACATGCATGTACCTCCGACAGAAACAACTGCTGCTCTTATATTGGCCTCAGAATTTGAATCACAGTGTGATCAAAGCCTGGCTGATGAAAATTATTTTGAGACTATGAAACTGTAGCTTTTCAAATTATTCTATTTCATGAATCTATTTCTATTTTATTCTAATCTTGTCCGTTTTATTTCCATTTCGTTCTATCCTATTTCATTCAATTCCATATAATTATAGGCTTAATTCTTTCTATTCTGTTCTATTCCGATCTAATTTCTTCCAATATATTTATTCTATTTTATTCTATTTCCTCCTATTTGGTTGTACTTTTTCTGCTCAATTGATTCTGTTCTCGTGGGGTTTATTTAAGTAGGGCTTACCATCACTAATCATGTTGGCTTTTACGCTAGAAATCTCTATAACCTATATTATAATAATTATTTGCCATTATTATCCCTTTATGTGATAATGCGTTGCCAAGCTTCGCCTGGTTTCCAGTATCTAGTGACACCTACCGAACGCTGCGAAGAAAATACGCGAATTCAACAAGTGAACATAGTTCCAATCTGTCATAGTATTGTAACATCAGTGAATTAGTGGACAAAGAATTAGGCGATCAAAGGGCTTGAGCAGGAAATTTATTTTTTAAGGATGAGACATAATTGCTCATTTTGGGGTTGAAATAAAACTTAATTACTGAGTGGACCAAAGTCACAATGAACACGACCACGGAGATTACAGAATAAAGTTTCATTATTTAATATAGCACAACATTTAGGCCTACAGCATCACATAATCATGGATTGTCAATCGCGGAGTCGGTCTCGACATCTTTTGCTCCTCATGCAGCTCACTCAGCTATAAGCTTACTCAGTTCATAGACTGTCGGTGTAGGCCCTAGACTTAAAGATGGGATGGCGATTGAGAGAAGCCAGTTCTCAAGTGTGTCTAGGCCTACCAAGGCTGCGAGTGTCGCTAAAACTCGCTATTGCATAGGCTACTAATACACATGGCTGTCTAGTATAAGGGTTATAGCTTAAGGAACTTCTCTTCTTCTCTTTTCTTTGCGTCAATCAATCAATCACATAAGAATTTATTTAGTTCTACTCAGACGCGTTGTTGCGATTAGATCTCCTTCTCCTACGTTGCTGTTGACCCACCTGATTCAACACTGTTTATAGTTCGGAGCCATGCAACTGAAAACATTTCAACCCTTCTCTGCAGTTCTGTTGTTGTAACCAATCCAATTCTGCTGTATGGCCTAAAGTTGTGGTGGAATTATTCGGTTGGAATGAAAGACTAATTGCTTGTATTAAGAACTATAATTGTTATTGGAATACAATGATGGTATCAACAAGAAATGGAATGAGAAAATAGGACATGCCAGGACATGGCATTGGCAGAGCTATTGTGGCTTATATGACAAAATAACTGGCACAACTAAATGGAACATAAAAATTGAGCGGAAGAAATTAGAATAAAATAATGCAATGTATCCAAAATGTCCTTCCTTCCTTCCTCATTTCCTTCACTCACTCATTTAGTAATATACAATGCCATACAATAGAGAGCATTATCAGGGGCGGATACAGAAACTTTGGAGGGGGCCAACATTTCTTGGCCTTGGGTGTGGAAATTTTTTTCCCCGTATCCGCAAAAAGTTTATGACCTTTTTTAGTCATCCAGTCGAAATGTCTTCATTCCAAAGCTTGTTGAAACCAAATGGAGGGGGCACGATACATGGGTAGTTCTAAATGGGGGACCATGGCCGGATTGGACCCCTGGAACCGCCCTTGATTCTGTGGAGCCGGGCAACATTGTCAGACCAGAACAGCCAAGGAAAACAAAAATCTAATGAGCAATCCGAAAGGGCAGAACAAATTGCGACAAATTGGAGAATGGCTCCACGCAGTCGAGCTTTCCTTTCTCTTTGCCTTCCTCGTCCTCAGCAAATACAATTATCTTGGTCGGTGGTCAATTGTCAGAATCAACTGTAGTAGCTGTAAAAACGAGAGCAGCACAAACGAGAGGCAGAATAGACAACGGTGATTGTCTGCGAGTGATTAAAGATACCATTTTCCCCGGTATACAGGATATTATAGTTGAAAGTGATAAATCTATGTCAACGCTTATCGGTGATGCTGATAATGATTGATACAGAAAAACTATAATGATTAAAAATATAATATATTTATAATCATTACAAAAATTATATAAAAATAATTATTATATCATTATTGCATTCGGAATCTGAATAATTATTATTATGACGACGCCTTTAAAAATATTAATTGTAGTTCAGTTTCTTCACAAGATTTCTTTTCTTCATCGATGATTAATTCAGTCTGAGTGACGTTTTGTTGGAGGTGATGTCGTCACACGCTGTCACTGTGTCTCTTTGCTATTCTCCTATCTTTGACTGGATAACGATCATTGTGAAAATGAACATAATGTGACAATTCTTCATTTTCCTTTCGTTCTGTCTATCAGAAGTGGTTAGAGAAACGCTGAAACAGCGCTGAAGAAATGTGAGAATTGAGAAGAATAAAGAGATTGGAGGCGATGCAGGCAGAGGGGGATCTCATAAAAAGTGATCTTGAGGAGAACATGTGAGAGAGGAAAGAGATGGGAAGGTTCTTAATGGCATTGTAATCATAGGAAAAGAGATCAAGGCCAGCGTAACAGAACAGAACACAGCAAAACATAGCAAAACGGAACACAGAGTAGAACACAGAAGATCACAGCAGAATACAGCAGAACACAAAAGAACAGAACACAGCAAAACAAAACAGATCAGAGTAGAACACTGCAGAAAAGAGCAGAGCACGACAGAACAACGCAGAACATAGCAAAACTCAGAAGAACAGAGCAGAACAAAGCATAATTTACAGCAGATAATAGAGGAGAGATATGCCAAGGCATCCAGTGCTGAGCAGCCTACTTGACAGACAGCAGAAATATTATATGAGAAGGCAAACAGGAAATGGCATTGGACTCGAGTAATAAGAGACATGCATTGCATGTGGTATAATTGCGCACACATTGTTGCATATACGAGGAGCAGCGGGAACTTAAAAAACGGTCTCCGCATGTGTATGCGTGAATGGTCGTATGTGTCAGTCTATGTGTTCTTGTGCGTAACAGATCTTAGTATAGAGTCTAGATTCACAGCAGATAATAGAGGAGAGAAATACCGAGGCACCCAGTGCATGTGTAGAATTGTTGAGCGTGTGAGTCCTCGGGAATAAATCATTGAGTGCGTTAGAGACATTATCAAGACGAAACATTTTTAAAGGCTACCATTACAAGTTAGTGTAGACCAACATGCGACTTAGAGTACAACTCGCATCGGTGTACACTGTACAGACCGCTGTTAGATTACATGTACAGTGCATACTGTACAGGCCGCTGTTAGATTACTACGGTACATCGCCTCAGATGTGTGCGTCGTGTTCCTACTCTTCTGAGAACCTAGAGACTAATTAGGCGGATCGTAGATTACAATCGGCTGTCAACCAGTGCCCCGATATTCGTAACACAGATGTACGATTGAGATCAGGTGTTCGCCCTCCCACCATCCATGCGCACTGCCACCAGCGCCCAACCACCATCTCGGCCGCTCCCCGGTATTGATCGGCTTCACTCGCCGCAAGACATCGCCAGCGCCGCCTTCCTGCTTCCCACCGTCCACACAGCAGCGCAGCCGTTGACACCACTACTGTAACAGCGTTGCAAATACGCCAAGGCGCCTTGCGACATCGTGCAGCAGCGTGCTAGCTGTAGCGCCTCCCAGCGATTTCTACTTAGCGTAGGTAGTAGGCCTAGACAGTAGACACGCAGCGAAGACGTTTCTTCGAAGTGAGCGTGAGCGGAAAGCATGAGCGTGAGCAAAGCACGTTAGCGCGGTTTCAACAAAAGCATTCGAAACGAGCTTTAGATTTCTCAGCGTTGCCTAGATTTTAAGACGTGCAGGCTGTTGCGGATATTATGTACAATGTGATACACTAACGACAGACGGATGAGCAGTCAGTGCTTTCTGCGTTCATTCTGTGGAAGAATTTAACAATTTTCTCAATTCTTCGTTTTGATTATACAAACGGAATCGAATTCTAGAGAGTGTTACGATAAGTGCGTTCTTCAGTTGACAGATTGCGATCGGGCTTTTCCAGGCGTTAAGTCCTATACGGGATTTTCCCCTTCGATGCAATGATTGTGGAGTGTTTACGGGACTTTCCAGAAGAGTTTGCTCACCAATCTGTTTTTGATCGTTCAACTGCTGCTACACTTCAACGCTGAAGAGCCATCAGGTCAAGAAGCATTGAGATATCCGTAGAACACTTCATAGGAAACGCTTTCCATGGATTCGGATAGCGATTGGTCGGACAACGTGGACGGAGGAGAAGGAGGAGGAGGCGGAGGAGGAAGGGAGGGTTGTGGGGGAGCAGAGGGCCAGAACAAGGGCAACCATCACCTCGTCTCCACTCCTGGCGTCAAAGTTGTTAGCGATCCTGTAAGCCTTTCATTTATTTATCCTCTCCGTATTGCTTGCTGTATTTGGGTCAGGGTTTTCTAATCTAATCTACTATTGTAATTGTAATTGAACATTTATATATGGTCGGACAATCTAACCTTGACCTGAAACTTCTATTGTGGCGTGGTCTTATTGGAGATAGCATCAATCGATGTATGCCCTACATAAAATTATGTACGCAGCCTATGCATGAATGTGAGCCTACATGTAGGCTATGTATTGTACATGTATTGTATTCAATCAACCAATCAATCATTTATTTTGTGACCAACCGCAGTTGACTTGAAACTGGGAAAAGAACTATTATACTTCATAACGACGGAACAGTGTCGACATCTACCTATCCATCTATCTGAGGAATTTATATAGCGCCCCTTCAAGATAACTATTCAGAAGTGCACGGCCAAAGAGTCTTTGATAGTTTATGAAGAGGGATTTATAATGACATAATAGACAAGTCCCATGGAATGAAAGCGGGAGTCTATCCCAAACAGAGGGACCCACTTCTGTCTGATGGCTGTTCGTGCATATGCAACTACAAAGTCGACATGTGAAGCATCTGCATGCGGGAAGAAACAAAGTCTCTCTCAAGGATAAGAGCCTGTGTAGCATCTTTGGTCGCTTCTGACTAAATTCGCATCTGAAACATTGGCAATCTATTCGACTGGACCACTGCAGGTGTTGCTCAGCTCCTCTTTATCCCGTTAGATTCTGTGGATCTAATGGGATAAAGACATTCTTAAGATAAATCGCAATGAATTAGACTGCATCTCTGACCTTGATGAAACCAGAGATTCAGCGTGGCGTAAAGATACAGAGTGCAAATGTTGTTTTAATAAGATAGTTTTAATTAAAATAAAAAGAAAAAAACATGTATTAGCTGCTGAAAAACGTTTACGCAGACTTATCGGTTTGCGTTTTAAAAAAAACCCAACATTTTCACACATTTTAATTTATTTTGAGCACTTCCGGTCATCCAATATCAAATTAATTAGTATAAAAAGATAGCCCTAAATGCCCTCTATAGAATGGCATAATTTATTTCTCTTGAAAAATAAATTATGAATAATTTTTAATAGAAAAAACATGAAAATTTTATGAAAATAAAACACCTTTTTATATATTTTAATTTATTTTGAGCACTTCTGGTTGTCAAAAGACAACTCCGTGACCACCAAAATGTAGCCCCACATTCCCTCTACAGAATGGTGTAATTTGTGTCTCTTCATGTCAAAGGACGGATAAGATATAGCCGATAATCTAAGGAGGGGTGGTATCCACCCCCCCCCCCTGGTGCCTCGGGTATATCGGGTATAACTTTTGAATGGTATGGCATATCATCACACATTTTAGCTCAAAATGTGCGCAAATGAATCCTCTACAGCTACCTAAAACGTCAAAATTTTATTCCAAACGCAAAAAGTTTTATTTGGGAAAAACCTAGGGGGGGTGGTTACAACCCCCCCCCCCTGGTAGCCCGAGGGTTAAGGTCTATTACACTTAGATTAGGCCTACATAACACAATTATGTCAGTCAGTGCAATGCGCACTTAGCAGATAGTTTACACGAAGAAGTGAACCGATTTCCGGGTAGTTTGATTGAATAATGTTCTCAGAAAGACTTGTGGGATTCAAGTAGGACACCTGCGTGATGACTCAATGCGATTGATTACCTTTCAAAACAAAACTGAATAGACATTAGCCAGATGCTGGTCTGAGGCACACAAAGGAATTCAATTTCGACGATGTTCAAGCTCTTTTTGTTGCTTGTAATAGTCTACATTGGGCCTACAGTGTACCTACAAAAACAGATTATTAAAATAGACATTACAGCCACAAAATATGAAACTATTTCAACCAGAAATATCAAGAAGATAGCCTATCACAAATAGAAATATCGGAAGTTATCATGACCAGAAATGTAAAAGCATTATTTATCACAGCTGAAATAGCCAAGATAGCCTACCGGAGCCAGAAGCCATTCTAGCACACTTTTCCCTAAGTAGCCTCACTTCAACTTGCTACGACTCATAGGCTATACCATACAGATAGGCTATACCATACTCCATAGAAGCAAGAATGCACTCATTTCTTTCTGTGCAGTCATTTATCTGATAAACCCACTGCCTTGTACAGTGTCCATCGCAGCTTTGTCGGTTTCTCCCAGCTTAGGAGCCTACACAGACTCCAGATCATACTACAAAGTCTATGGTGACATATAGGCACGCCCGTGCAAACGTTTGCTGCAAATGTGGACAAAAATGTCTTACCATGTCCCACCTACGTGTACCTTTCACTTGCTCTTATCTTACCTTACATACTTTTCTTACTTTACCGTTACAACTAAGCTCATCACAGTATACAATGTTATACACGTATATATATACATGCATTGTTCGTTGTTATTATAA
>OX243818.1:34187793-34202793 GCA_945859605.1 Lumbricus rubellus | reverse complement strand
CCGAAACTTAGCCTAAAGGACATTTCAAATGAAATTTCGAAAGTATAAAAAGAGCAAGTTAAGTCTTAGGTCTAAGTCAAGGCACTGATTGGTACTATAGAGTATAGACGTATGTATAATAATATTGTTGTGTATAGATTTACCGTCATACGTTCAAAGCCAAATATTTTATCTACAGCCGACAGTCTGCAGACCATTCCAAGTGAGATTCTGTCTTCATTTACCCAATGATATATTCTCGATTTTTGCTTTAGCCTTGACTTATACTCAGGTAAACTTTACTTGTGGCTTCTAGTTTCGCTTTTCACTCTACATGTAAGCTTAAGTTTCGTTTTGCTGGTGGCATCAAGAAAAATAAAATAAAAACCAGTTGTTATCAGAATAAGAAGTTCATCAGTTTCAAGTACCGTATAGATACTGTTAAACTGTTGAAGTCATGAATAGAACATTTTTACAGATTAAAGAAGCATATTAGCGCAGGTAAAAGTTCTCGATTAAGCCGTTTTAATTTACTACCCACGGAACAGTGGACGAGTTCTCACATCTGAATAATTATGTGCATGCAGAAATATCGCTGGACATGATTTTACACAGTTCTTATTTTTCAAAATTAATTAAATCTTTGCAAAACTTAACGCTTTCAACCTTTTTCAGTCATCTGTAGAAGAAGACTTTAAACCCTCAGTAACACTGATTAATAGAGGAGACATTAGGCTTACAACTAAAGAGACTAAATTTAACCAGTCATCACAACTGCAATAATTATTATATTGATGATTTATTTTATGCCGTTTAGACGACAATTTGATTCAGCACAAAAAAATTATTTATAGCCATTAGCCAAATAACTGTTTCTTCACGTTTTCAGTCGCATCATTCCATTTCCGCAAAGTGGTTATGAAGAATGGTCGGATCGAAAGCTACAACATGCGCAATGGTCACCAAACGGTCACGCATTGGTAGGCATTCGTATCTAAACTAAATTAAACTAAGCAAATGATGAAGAAGACGACGATTATGACAATGACTATAATAATATTTATTTTTTATCGGTATGCTGTAATTAATAGAATGATATTATTATTATTAAGGTTTGCAAAGGGTAAATAACTACGCGGCACATCTCCCTTGCCCTTGCATTAGGCCTACGCTCTAGAATCAGATTTCCTGGTATTCTGTTACAACTCGTCTGGTTTCTATTTCAAGGTGTATCGATTAATTATAAAACGGCAATCATAATTACCTATCAATCATTCACTATTAACCACACAATTTATTTGCCTACATTCACAAACAACCTTACTTTAGTGAGTTTAGTCCTTCCAAGCACTTGTAGTGCATTGGACGACCCATAAACAACCATTGACTATAATATCACATTCAGCCTCATTCTTGCTCCTCTTTATGTCTCCTATCATCATCATCCTCTCCGATCTTTGACATCGGTGTTCCACAAGCTGGAGCCACTAGTGGGATGCGGTGGTGAAGGAGTGTTTTTCGTACCTTGTGACCAAAGGTCGCAGTTTCGAATCTATCTCAAGCCATTGCGTCGCGACCTTGGACAAGTTGCTCATCCATAATAATATTATTGTCTGTAAGGAAGGCAACGGGGAAACCACCTCACTAAGCTCATCTCCGGACAACATTTGGACTACTCTTACAGACAAACCTTTCGACTCAACGCAGCGCTCTTGAATAAGCTGGTGCCTCGCGCTTGGCTTTCGAGTAGCGCTTTAGAAATTTAGATATTACGATTATGATTACGATTCAGATCCGTTGATCTCATATTATCCATCCATCCATCCATCATCCATACATCCATCCATCCAATCAACCACCCATCCATCCATACATCCATACATCCATCCATCCAATCAACCACCCATCCATCCATACATACATACATCCATCCATCCAATCAACCACCCATCCATCCATACATACATACATCCATCCATCCATCCAATCAACCATTCATTATTATTTTTATCTGAGATATTTGGAATACCTCAAGATGTCAAAAATAATGAATGGCATTGTCTATGAGATGTCTAGTCTTCGCTGAAGCCGTATTATGCGCCAAAATTGCAGTGAAAAGAGATTGCATTGAAGCATTGGATGGCAGTGCATTAGCGCTGGTGAAGAACAGTTACTGTGGCTTCTCTATAATTGTCTCCAGTTATCTGGGCAGGGTGGTGTCGAAAGACAGACCTTCACGATTAATTGGGTCAGGAGTTTCCAAGGTCATGGGCACAAACTAGCATGCAGGCAGAAGTCCAGTGTACATGCATTTGGATGGTTTTCTCTCTCTGCTGCTACTTCACCACGACCACCACCACCACCATTATCATCTTCATCATAATCATCATCATCATCATAATCATCATCACCGTCATCTAACATCGACAACAGCTTGATAACATATTGATGAAAATCTTTACGTTTAAGGTGAAACTTGATCTACCATCTTATACATATATAGGCTATAAATATATGTATATATACGTTTATATGTATACATTGTATAGCATACTGAATGACGCGTTGCTATGGCATGATCTGATGCACAAAATATTAGATGGATCTTTTGCGTGCTCAGAAATCTCCCATTACCATGGCGACCACCGAGTCTTATCAGCGCAGACGGGGGAACGGGTGGGGAGGGAAGGGGAGGACGGGTGGAGAGGGAAGGGACGAGGTGGGGTGGAGAGGGAAGGAACGAGGTGGGGTGGAGAGGGAAGGTGGAGGGGAGCGGGGGTGGAAATCGCCCGGTAATTGTGTTCACCCGTCGAAACGAAGCTTTTGTAGCGCATTTTCATTTCGTCGTCCGTCCGTCTGACCGACGAGCGACGAGTTATCGGTGGAGCGGTTGCTGTTCGTCGGACAGATGGAGCTGTCGAGTTGATCCGAAAGTAATTGGAGGTCGGCAGCTTTGGCCAATCCATCATGACGTCATGTGAGAGAAGAGAGTCGCACGAGGAAGAGACGGGTAGACCTACACACGAATACACGAAGAGACGGGTAGACCTACACACGAATACACGAAGAGACGGGTAGACCTACACACGAATACACGAAGAGACGGTTACTCGTCGGTTAGCCCTACTCACGAATACACGAAGAGACGGGTAGCCCTACTCACCGATACACGTTTGCATATTTACACGCACACGCAGGATGATATAGAAAGGCAGGCAGAGTCTGACAGAGATACGTCTATGAGAGAACAAACGTGAAAATAAGTATTTGCATTCGGAAAGAGGAATTCTGACGTAGGTGTGGGTACGAGTAGTCCCACACTCATTTATTGTCCCCTTCTTTACCGTAAAGGTAGTGACATGCAGGATGAGATTAAAATAATAGTAAGTCGATACATCATACACAAAGAGCGAGAGAGACAGAGATACGGAAAGAAATAGAGACGTAGACCCAGAGATACCGCGAGAGAGAGACAGACAGAGACAGAGACGAAGACGGAGGCAGACAGAGAGAGATAGACTGAGAGAGAGAGAGAGAGAGAGAGAGAGAGAGAGAGAGAGAGAGAGAGAGAGAGAGGGAGAGAGAGACACACACAGACACAGAGACAGAGACAGATACAGAGAGACAGAGAGACAGAGAGACAGAGAGACATAGACAGAGACAGAGACAGAGACAGAGACAGAGAGACAGAGAGACAGAGAGACAGAGAGACAGAGAGACAGAGAGACAGAGAGACAGAGAGACAGAGAGACAGAGAGAGAGAGAGAGAGAGAGAGAGAGAGAGAGAGAGAGAGAGAGAGAGAGAGAGAGAGAGAGAGAGAGGGAGAGAGAACCAGGCAGAGACAGAGACAAAGCGACAGAGACAGAGATAAATATTCACGTTTACTGTAAATTGTAATGGCTACCATGGTAACCGACCAGATGGTAAATCAGCATAAAGGGATAGGCAGTTACTGTAGTCAAGACGAGCTGATGTAAGCACCAGGGTTCTATATAATATATAGGTTACATATGAAGACACTTCGCAATATTATAAATGTTCTACAGATTGGACTGCATGGTGATTACATCATATAGTTTCTCCGACGCATTCATGTCGAGTATGCGAATACTCGCTTTGTTTTGGTTTTCTTATTTCTTTATGATTTATTTTTCAGACTGATCCAGACTTGATCGATATGTTGCACGATTGATCGACAAATTTGTTGTCTATTAAAGTTATTTAGGCTATTGATTTATTGATCGATTTATCAAATGCACCAAAGGTTATGAGTGCATTTTGGTGGACGAAATAACCAGCGCATATTTCTTAGATATGTCTTCATAATTTCATAATATTGATCTTGAATATGTCAAATGACATGCAGCAATCCATTATGGAGCAATATCTCACGATCTGCTCTGCCTCTTGACGTATTGACAGTCTGCATTAAAAACTGACGCAACAAACCCAGACGCAACAAATCCAGACTGGGAAATTGGGAAACGCTGTAAATATTTTATATCGGGAATCTGATTGATGACGTTCCATTGGCAAGACGACATAATATTATTATTCTTATTGGATGCATGCAAAGTCAGATGTAATGGCACCAGACGCAATCTATTTTAGACGCGTAAGCTTATGTGATGCATGATTGATAGTTATACAACTCTATGGTAGCATAATTGAACTTTCTTTTTGTGGTGAATGTTCTGTTATCGACTTACTGTATTTTTTCGTCTTGTCTGATGTGGTCGGAACGTCATATTGATTTTCAAGGAAGTTAACTTTATGCAAGATGGAACATAGTAACGGCTGCATCGCTGCTATCTTAGTCGCTACAATTAACCTCTTATCAGCAACTACTAACTAGGCTAAATGCTACGTGTCTACCACTGGCTCACTACTAGGGATAGTATTTATTACTGACTACGACTATTTACAACTATTCACTCCGTGCTCACTGTTTCAACCATTTACATTGTACTACTAGGCCTAATTCCATGGTTCTAGGGCCTTCTAATACCTATACAATGCTTGCTGTTGCCTAAAACATACGTACCCCTTGATACTGCCAATTTATAATTTAATATAATACCGAGTTTTAATCACACAAATAGTGTGCTGGCATCCATAGAAATGTCAAAACTGCGTTTGCTTAGTTGCCTTAGACTAAAATGATTGCTTGTGACGCTTGTCGCTGTTCTTTGCCTTAGACGTTTGTTTACGAAAACAATCTATATTATCAGCCAAATCTGAACACAACTCCGACACAGATCACAACTACAGGAGTGGCCAACAAGGTCTTCAACGGAATTCCCGACTGGCTGTACGAAGGTAAGGCGATAGAGCGTCACACATTGGAAAAGTTCAGTGAGCATCTAATCTCGTTCACCACATTGTCAAGGTTGATTGTTGACAAGTTTTTGCCATTGCAACTGCGCTTGAACCACAGTTTGCTACTAAGATTTATTTCACTGGCTTGGATTAGAGATTAGCTTGGCTAAGTTTTCGATAGATAGGATAGCATGTCGATTAGATTGCATTAAGCATTAAATGATGTAGGCTAGTTGTGGTATGATAGTCCTACTAGATAGTCATTTGTGAATAGTAGAAAGTAGGTAGGCCTAATGGCTAGATGATAATTAGATCTGTTAATTAATTAATTACGGGATAATTAATAATTATTCCTAATTGTTTAGTATGGATGGAGTGGACGTAGCCTAATTGAATTGAATTATTTTGAAATGCCATGAGTAGTTAGAAAATTCCGTTTTTTCACAAGACAAAAACTAGACTATTATCGAATAAAATAGATTCTATCAAAACAACAAATAGACAATGCTGAACCCGAATAAACGATGCTAGACCTGGGACCGAATAAGAAATTATTAGATTAATAATCTTCTATTTTTAGCATCGGTTAATCAATGGAGTTCGGTTTGTTCCCATACAAACTGCCTTCTACATTCTGGTTTTAAATAATTTCTTTGTTTTTTGCTGTTTTGTTGCTGGAATTGTTTGTACTATGTTGAATAAACGAATTGAAACTGAAATTGAAAAAAATCTTTGTCGTCATCTTCGTCTTTTTCTCATTTGGTTTGTAGAGGAGATTCTTCACACAAACGTCGCCCACTGGTGGTCATCCAACGGTCAACACATCGCCTTCGCACAGTTCAACGACAGCCTCGTTCCTCTCTTCAAGTTTCCCTTCTACGGAGAGCCGGACAATCTCTATGGAACCATCAACGAACTGGCATACCCTAAGGTAGGTAGATAGGTAAGTCAAAGAGGTGACTCGCCTATAAATTATGTACTTTTTAAGCACGTCTTGCGCTTTCACAACCTACCTAAATATACCTCGTGGTGCTCAAGATTATGAAATGTTTTAATGGGCAGCCTTTTGATTTAGTGTAGGCCTAGGCCCTATCTGCATTTTACACCCTGGCAAACTTCTGCATCTTTGTAAATTGATTATTATGTAGATGTGTTTTTTGAGTGCAGCTCATGTAGCCTATTTAGCCTTGTACCTTGTGTTTACAAGTGCTTAAAGTGCACAAGAACAAAAGTATATGACTAACATTTTTACGTTAGCACTGTAATAGCTCATTATGTTTTTTGCTTTTGCACCAATGTTTTTGTACGCATCTGCGTTTGCAATTTTTAGGCAGGCGACACAAGAAAGGACATCAATCCAACGGTGAAGATATTTGTAGTTGATACGGGAAAATCGATGTCCTTTCATCGTCAGATTCTGCCGCCACAACAGTTTGCAGACAAGTAAAAACATTCTCGCCCTCTCATTAATTTCAGATTGTGGTCCACCAATAACGATCGATGCTTGCTTAGGCCTATATTAATTAATCATTGATTCAAAATTACATCGTATAGCCTATGATCGGTAGTCGTAGTATGGCCTGTGAATCTTTAAAGTTTACCTTTAAAAATTAATCTACTACTTTTAGACATGATTATTGCTTATTGCGTTTAGTTTTGTAAAAGTAAAACATTTAATGGCCTAATGGACAATAAGTCTTAATTGGCTATTATTAGCCTACGACAACTTATTCATGGTCAAGAGCAACTCACCTTATTCATAAAAAATAATTTGGAACATACATTACTGTAAGAGTAATTCCCAGAAGCCTTCAACCATTTTCAATTACATCAAGGCAACTAGGCCTACAGAAGTTTGACTTAATAAAATCGTGATTTTCTTTTTTCCCCAGAGACCACTATGTGACTCTGGTCCGCTGGCAAGATGAAAGTCATCTGCTAATCGCATGGTCGAACCGCGCTCAGAATAAAACCATCGTCACCCTTTGTCAAGTCATGGATGGTAGATGCAGAGAGGTAACACATAACCCTTTAATATAATTATGATAAAATAGTTAATTTAAGGATTTGCTAGCATAATCACAAAGGGCCTACTCGTCGCCTTTATAAAAGCTAATCTAAACAGAAAGTAATGCTATATACAATTATACATGTAGTGTATTATCTTAGAACAGACGCAGAGGCAATATCAGTAGGCCACAAATCCAGTCAAAGTTCTTGCAAATTTATTGTTCACAACACTTTTCTTCTGATTACGAATAAGAGTAGCCTACATGAGAAATATGATTGTTTACGTTTAGGTCGCATCTGATAAGGAAATTATTCATTTTGAGACGGGAGGAGATCTTATTGTGTTCACTGTCCTTGTTAAGGTCCATGGGCCGTATTTCTAGCATATTGAAAATTTGAAAAGCCAGCATAATAGGCCGGACTTTGAGATACAGAATATGGACCACGCGGAAAGTGGTGTAGGTTAAAACACACTGGCAGAAGACCAGAAGAACAGTAGGGATGTGGGATCGTTCCCCGATATCCTCCAAAATGTCGGCTCAGCCTTTCATTCTCTAGGTGCCGTTGATGAAACTATAGCAGCAGGAGGATAATGTCGCCCTGCGTGGATGCCATAAGTTGCATTTACTCTAGAAATAGCTTTCTATCATCAGTTCCTACTATAGCCTGCAATCATTTTGCGATGTGTCAGTTAATAATAAACACGAACAGTCTTGTAGTGTTTCAGTTCATTCTGGAACACCATTGCAATTATTTGGATTGAATGAGTAGGCTATTAGATATCTGAGACATGGTCTAGAATGTCTTCTCTGTAGTGTAAAGTAATCTACAGAATTATCCACTCGCTGTTAAAACTTTGAAATTGTCTTGTTGTTTGCATAGTCTTATTTTGCCCTTAGGTTCTTGTTGAGGATAATCACGGCGGCAGAGGTTGGGTGCTGTTGGTAAGTGTATTGCTTCTAATCCAATTTAAAATAGTTTTGTTCTGTGTTTGATTTGAGCGCCACACGGAGCATTGTATTCCATTTGATTAAATTCTGCATTGAAGGGCTCTCTACAACATACTTCCCTCTGTTATATACCATTTCTTTGTTCTGAATTCTTGTCCGTTCAATTCAGTCCAGTTTAGTCTCTCGTTGACTAGTATAATCAAGTTGAAAAGTTGTTCATTAAAAGGGATGTTGGATTAGTTCTTTTTTTCTTTTAGCATTGAGTGCGGCAAAAAGTATTCCTTCTTAAAGGACAACATGCGGTTAATTAAATTCCCATGCACATACAGTGCTTGCCAGTGCATTAGAAACACATGGAAAAAACACTAAAAAGTGTGTGAAATTACATTTTCAATCCTATGCGCCAGGGCTGTTTTAAAGGAATTTTTAGAACTGCACAACTCCTTCTTTTCTTCCCATCCTTCATGGTAAATTACTCCCAATCGGAGGAAAATGGCCTTTTCAACTAGTTTTAACTGCACAGAAGTGCTTCTACAACTGCCCAAATCCATTTAGAACTGCACATTTTGTGTAGGCTACAACTGCACGTTAAAAAAGCCCTACTATGCGCTAGCAATATAAGGTTTTTTTGAATTGATTATATCTTTTGGTGATTAGGTGGGGATTAGTTTTAATTGAAAAAAGTAATTTTTGGCGGGAAATTTTTCTTCTTTTGACTAAATTTAGTACATGGAAACACACGAATGAAACTGTAAAAGTTTATGAAATAATATTATCAACATAGGCGTAGGAGACGGGGGTCCAGAGGGGGCAAATGCCCCCCCAAATTTCGGGCAAGTGTGGTTTTTCGGGCAAGCAGTCCGGGAAAAGTAAAAAAATGTATAAAGAAATTAAGAAATTTCGGAATTTTGACAAAAAAAAAAAAAAAAAAAAAAAAAGGTCGTCAGAATTTTCGGGCGGAAAAGTAACGGGAATTTTCGGGCAATTTCGACCGAACGACTAAAAAAAAAAAAAAAGTCGTCAGATGTCAGATTTTTCGGGCGGAAAAGTAACGGGAATTTTCGGGCAATTTCGACCGGACGACTAAAAAAAAAAAAAAAAAAAAAAAAGGTCGTCAGATTTTTTCGGGCGGAAAAAAAAAGTTACGGGAATTTTCGGCCGGACGGAAAAAAAATTTCGGGCAAAAGTTAAACTTTTGCCCCCCCCCCCCACTCCTGAAATGTCCCCTACGCCTATGATTATCAATGCTCTGTGACACTGTGTGTCTATTTATGAAGGCAAACGTCGTAGAAGTCAGGGATAAACTTAATTGTGTAAAAGCAAAGGCCAGATTAAATGAAGATCTACCCTGTGATCTGACGGGGAAAATGTCCGGGCGAAATAATTTGACCATATCTCCTAGGCTCAATGTAGGCTAAGTCTCTTATTTCTTTGTTACAGGAAGACGTGCGGTTTATTGACGATGGGCGAAACTTTCTAACAGTGCTGTCACAGAACGAAGGGGAGAGCGGATACTGGAAACACGTTGCCATGGTTACTGCCAGTGTAAGTGCCGTCGCCCTTAGCAACCAACTTATCTATAGAACTGAGTCATTCAGTTATTGATTCACAGCAATATACAACGCTTGATTAAGCAAGTAATTATAGACGCAAATGCGTGGTAAATGAAACATGAATTGAGGAATAGTAGAATGTATCATAAGCAGACATCTTAACAAACCGTGCTAGACAAAGAGAAAAATTATACCAGTAAATGTCCGCTTTACCTACTTTTTCCAGATGAATTCAGAAAGTGTTCGGACTTACTTGACGAGCGGACTTCAGGATGTGACTGACATTCTGGCTTATGATCAGGAAAGATCTCTTGTGTAAGTAGCCTATGTATACATAAGCCTACCCGCTCTCTGTGTCTGCTTCACCCACTTCGCCCTTCTTTCAAAGCCCTATACACTATCATATGAAATAATTCTTCCAACCTCTGCTAGATTCTTTTATTATCAGTACCACTCGAGTCTACATACTATTATTCTACCTTTAATATTTTAACAAAACATTCACAAGTGGGTGATACTTCTTCTGATAGTTGTTTTAAGAACACCTCACAGGCTGCTATCATGCCATATTCTTCCATAATCCTACTTTACTGGAATACCTCATTTTCTACCAAACCATATAGGCCTACCACTCTTTTCTGTCATATCCTTCGCGATCAAAAGTAGACCTTTCATAAATAAAGTCTCTGCTACACTTGAAATTACTTGACCAAACTCTACTTTCTCCGATTCTCCCTTATCACATTACCTAGGCTATTTCCTTCCTTCAGTGCCCTACTTATTATAACGTGCCCTCTTTTACTGGTCTTACTCTCTTTGATTTTGCGCGTTCTCTGTGTATTTTGCAGTTCCAAATTCTTATTTTAATTGTACGAAATGCCATTCACTGCAATGTCAATTGATTATACTTGTAGGTACTACATTAGTACCAACGGTGACCCAAGACAACGCCACCTATTCAGGTAAATATCGAATTAGAGTAACAGTTACAGATGTTACAATTGAGTAAGTAAGTAAACAGCCGTTATTGGCATCTGACAAGCGCACGTGCACTATATTGTAGGCCTATACGCACCGATTATACGAACTTTAAAATGAAATATTACATTAGCAGGTGATAAAGTCACACATGCAAAACTATAAGCATACATTAAAATAAAGAGTCATCGAGTAATAAGAGTACTCTTAAACAGTGTAACTGTAACAATTATTGGTAGCATGAAAGGAAGCGTAGTTTAGTACCGGTACTTGTCCTCACAAAGAGGTGGTGTTTGCGGTGGCCATATGAAATTAATATGACTTCCTTTCTGCCCGAGCAATCAGCTCCTCTGCGGTATAAGCTTAGAGTTTCTAACGCGTATGCCATCTACGAGACTTTTCAGGACTGCAACAGCATGACATGAAAATCCACCAAAAGAAAGGCAGCGCGTCAAGGGGACATCAAATTTATGCGATGCCTATTGAAGCGGGCAGCAGTAGTAAATAATTTCGCCTAAGTCCATTTAATTTAAAAGCAGCTCAGTACTGTGGAGTTGCTGTAAGAAAACGTTTGCAATTGAATTATTTGAACAATTTGGTTACAGAACTACGAAGACAGCTGACCGGAGTCCAAGTGAACCAGAGTGCCTGACATGTGGGGACAAAGACTGTCAGTATGTCAGCGCACAATTCAGCTCGACGGCCAGCTATTACATCCTCGCTTGTCTCGGACCTGGAATACCACGGTACTCGCTTCACAGCACCGTCACAGACTCACTGAGTAAGAATGACATTAATTTTTATCAACTCTGTGTGCATCTTTGTAAGTATTATGTTACACGTGTGCATGACTTACTTGACTTTTGTCTTTGACGATGCTTTCGCACGTGACAGCCGCCTAGCTATGGAAAATCTCCACTTCCCTCTATCGTATGCATTAGGCATATGCATGTGTGTTTGCATGCGGGCATGTATGTGTATTGTGTAGGCCTATGTACAATTGCACATGTATCTACATGTAAATGTATGTTTCACTCTATGTATCACATGCATAAATGCACACAATGAATAGCCTACATTTTAATTTTAGCACCTGTAGCGTGCCGCGCGTGATATACCTTAATTAACAGTTACCATAGAGCGCGAAGCCTTGACCATGATACCCTAATTAAATTTTTATCACGAGACGCTTTAGGGAGTCTTTCACGCGAAGCTCTTTCTCAGAGACCCTATCTATTGACAATTATTGTCATTTGATATTGGCGATTAACATATTCGAAAATTATTTTTTGAATGCCTGTTTTAATTTAATTAAGAGGTGAGTCACCCGGATTGTGTAAAATTAATGAACTCCATTCTTTCCAAGGTATTGCGATTTCTTACACACGTCTAACTGTAGCATTATGGTATAGGCCCATAATAGACGAGATTCGAATTGTATTGCATCAATAATATTAGTTTGGACAGGACCACATCATTTTAGATAAGTTGGTTGGTTTGAATTCGATTACGTCGTGAATTGAGTTGGAAAAGGTTAGATTTTGTTAGAATAGATAATTTTTAGGTTGGATTGTTTGCAGAGTGCTCTCTATTTCTTTGATAGTGTTTTACGTGTCAGTTGAGTAAACTTCTCTTTCGTTTCAGTTTTAGTTCTGGAGGACAACGCCATACTAAGAGAGAGGTTGTCGGAGAAGAGTCTGCCAAGGAAGGAGTACTTCCAGTTTCAGTCGGTAGGTGGACAACGTAAGTATGTCGTCTCTTTCTGTTCCTGATGTTCAATGCTAATAATAGTTTATGACGATTGTGGTTACAAGTTACAACGTATGTTTTATAATTATTAGGTCCTATAATGAAGTCTACGATGATGTGATTATGATGATGTTGATTATATTGATTTTATTAATATGTCACTTGGATGGGAAATCGCTAACTTTGCTCCACCTATTTGCGTGGACTCCACTAGTGATTCTACATGTAGTCGAATTCTCAAAACAGTTTTGCTCATTGATGAAATTTACATTCAACATTTATATCGATGTAGGGCTTGTAGGCCTAAAAGAATTTGATAAACAATATTAACGATTATTATGGTATTAGTAGGCCTATGTCTAATAATGATATTGGTAGGCTAAACAATAGTGTATATTATATTTAGTACATAATACATAATACGTAGGCTACCATGTAATATGTGATATTATTACATTAATTAAAATTGTTATTCTGAGTAAGCCTATTTTCATATTATTTCTAATTGCAATAGTAGTTTTGTATTATTATTGAATTTTTTTTTTTAATCGATTTTTAATTATAATAATTATCTTACCCTATGATGTCTAGCTCTAAGCTTATCCACCGTTTCCTTGGATATTAATTAAAATATTAATAAAAATGTCAATAAAATTATTGTTATTTTCATAATTTTTGCTACTGGTGACGATGCGATTAATTATGACAATGACACAATGTGTTGTATTTCCGTTTTGATTATACTTTTAATTTAGTTGATGAATGATGTTGATGATGTTAATGTTGATAATGATTTTGACGACGGTTACCAAAATGACGACGAAGAAGATGATGATGATGATACTGTTTCTATAGAAATCTGGGGACAGATGTTTATACCACCTGGACTTCGAACCGACCAGCTGACAGTCTATCCCTTACTTATTCACACGTAAGTTTTATACTAGATTTATAAAACCTCAATGAGACAACAAGCCTGTTAACACAAGCAGGTTAATGAGATAATTTATTAATCACAGGAGCTTGCAGAATGCCTGGGCTGGTTTAAAGGAATTTTTAAAACTGCACAACTCCTTCTTTTCTTTCCCGTCATCCATGATAAATTACTTCCAGTCGGAGGTCTATGACCTTTTGCTAGTTTTCACTGTACAGAAGTGCTTCTAGCCTCTACAACTGCACATTTTGTGTACAACTGCACTTAAAAAGCCATGCAGAACGCTGCAGCCTTAGTTTAACTTAACTTACCATCTTTATCTTGTTTAGTTTGCTTAAGCTACAGCTCATCATAGCGCGCTTAGTAATCTGCGTGAATCCACTGTGTCTTTCAACGATGGATGAATGGTTGCCGATAGGTATGGAGGGCCAAGCACGCAGGTTGTGACGGAGGAGTTTCGCCTGGGTTGGTCGACGTATCTCGGAAGCAGTGAGCGGGTCATCTACGCGGCCATTGACGGTCGAGGATCCGGTGGACACGGGGATCGATTCCTATTCGAGACCTACCATCGATTGGGAACCGTAGAAATCCAGGACCAGATCAGCGGTGGAAAGTGAGTATCCTACACTTTACCGTATCCCAATGTTTTGAATAAATCAGAGTAGGGCGTATACTTCGGAGTAGGTCTAATTCAGCATTTATGAATAGGCCTACCAAGAGTCTGGACTTTGCAATAGTGGATTTTTATCCCTTCCCTTTTACCTTATACTCTGTAAACCTTTGGTGATCAATGATGTTATTGCCCACTACTGATGCTGCTTCAACAACTGCTGGTGTTACAACAACCACCGTCACCAACTTTCCCTGCCTTTCTTCTTTCACTTTACCTCAACTTGTCAATAATATTATCTAAATACTAAATTGACTCGATTTATAAGTAAAACACTACGCGAACTTTATAAATAATTTGTAATTTGTAAAGAAAAGGTGACGATGATTTAGCTTAGACAAAGTCAGTCACGTTAGCAAATCGACAAAGAAGCTTTGAGCAAGTCCCAGATGAACAGCACCATAAGTATAGTTCACCAATAAACTCTAATACTGAAACGGTTTCTCACAGGAATTAACAGCTTAATATGAGATAAAGAGAATAAATAACTACTCATCGTAATGTCTCAGAAATGATAATGTAGTTCAGTTAAACGCATGCATGTTAGTCTCTATGGGTAGACGTTGGACTACCGTTATCCAGCATTGTCCCACGTGCGCACCCATTTGGCTGTTTGCCGCCAATGATTACCGAATCTATGCGTGTCACAAGAATTTTCACATCTGTTGAAGTTATTCGTAGGATGTCTACGGATGGTTTCCAGATTATTTTTGATCGCGTCTAGATTAGTCTGTCGCATGAATTGCGGAGGTGAAAATCAGATGATTTTTTATTGCTGAAGGCAGATTTCATATTGTGTCCATCAAAATGGCGGCGCCTGACATGAGATGAGGCGTAACTGGCAAAAATGTTTCCGC